>OZ057398.1:2791186-3361186 GCA_964056695.1 Melieria picta
ACTAAATTTTTGTGGGTATTTCAATTTCCACCGAATAACTTCGGCTCAAGTCAAACTCACTAAACCAAAATTCAGCCATAACGATTTGTTTGGCTGCTGCACCCCATCAAAGCGCGATCTGCATCTTTCCTTACTCTCCTTAAAAAAAAGTAAAGCGGAAAAAACTGTGTCGTTTGCAAATCGCATACAAAATTATTGGCGATCAGTCGATTATTTGTACTTATTTCCAAGGCGTCAGCAGCGGGCGCCGAATCAGTCGGGGCACATACACTTAAAAGCTCAGCTCGAGCGCAGCAATCGCAGCGGAGTTCAGGCGATGTTATCGCACCTCACAAACTATTTCAACAGTACGTCGCAGCATTGCATGTCTTCAACGCCAGACACACAGCCGGACGGACAGACAAACAGCTTCTATCTGCGCGGAGACGACCACCTATCAGCGCCCAGGCACTCGCCATGCAATTTTAAGCTATGTCAGCGGGCCACGGCGTTGCAGGCATAGATCGAATTCAACTTTAAGGCGATACGCGCTCAGACAAGCCGCGCCGAGCATTCGATGATTCGATGTGCACTTCATTCAAATGAGCGAATAAACTGAAAAATTCCACACAAATGGAATTGTAACACAGCGACTGCTGGCTGCCCCACACAAGATCGCCACGGCTCGGCCGAGCGGTCGCGTCTGTCAGACGGCCGTTAGGCAGTCAAGCAGCTCAAGTAATTCAAAATCTCAAGTGGGGTATTGGCTTACACCAAAGTGCCTACAATTACTTGGCTTGCAATCGTTTGCTGTAGTGGTTGTTGTTGTTGTATTTGCTTTATTTTTGCTCTTATTTTCCAGAATTTGCCGATCATTGAGGCGATCGGCGCGCGATCTCGCACATTTATGATCATCGCGATGCCGTGTGGACTCTCGGTTGGTTGAGTGAAGAGGCCACACTCAAGCGAACACTTTTTGCAGACCATTTTCGAGTTAATTTCACAAATTAATAATACAAATATTGCCAATTTTTGTTTAAAAAAGAACAATTTTATTAAAGCCTCTCTCATGAAAGGAATACAACAAGAAGTTTCCATAAAATTATTCGCTGCGTTATGATCGATTTTGAGTGTATGATGAGCTTTGACAAGCTAATGAATGAAAGCACGAATCGAGGATGCAGCAATCATTGAACGAGCAACGAGAGAACTTTCTGTTTTTCATTCAAACCCACTATCGAATCATTGTATTCAATTTTGTTGAAAAGCGCAACGCATACGCGATAATTTAATACGTGAAAGGTCAAAGGGACAACTGAGCCTCCGCTCCACTATTCGTTCGCCTAACCGCCGGCCCTATGCTAACAGTAGATTTATCTGTCCAGACATGACACATAAATCCATACATATCTAAGTATAAGCTCCGTGCTTCAATAAAAAAGTGTATAAAATAAAAAAAGATTTAATTTCTTTAAAGAATGTCGGCTGTGTCGACTGGATGGATGGATGAAATTAAAAAGCGCGTGCTGTATAGCAAAAGAGAAACTCACACACAGCCGACGACTTCAGTTGTCCATTCCAAACAACAACACATATGATTTTTATTCGACAACAACAACCACACGCACGAGTCTCAGGTAGTCAAAATGAGCAGCCAGCACAATTTGCCGATTGATCATGCACCGCCACAACACCAATCGTAAGCCACCGCTGCAATTCCCTGCTCGTCGACAATAGGAGAAAACTGTGTTTTTTTTTGTTGTTCATGTGGTTTTTGTTTTTGTTGCAGCAGCACAGCAGCATTATAGCCATTTTTGGGCGGCATTGGTAATGGATATGCGCTCGACTAAAGCAGCACCATAACAACAACAAAGCTTTTGTGTTTGATTGCCGCTGGGGCCGAAGCTGCGATTCAGTCTCAACAAACGCGAACTGGTTGGCTGTGTTGAGCCATTTTCGTTTCATTCGCTGTCGAGGCAGCAGACAATTTTCAAGCTAAACAGCATTTTTTGTTGGCACCGTTGCAACGCGTCGCGGTTACTGTTGTTGTTTTTGTCATGCGTTGATGAGTCCCTTTGGGATCTTTTCGCTTTTATGTTTTGGTATTGAAAATTTGTTGGGATTTTAAGCTCGGCTTTTGTGAAGATTTAATGATGGCTTGTTGGCCTTCGCCTTCCTGTTGATTGACGGTGCAGCTTCTTCCCCCTTCTCGTTCCTTTTTATGTTTTACAATTATAAAGGAATTTCGGGCAAGTCTGAAATCATATTCGTGCATGCCCGCGAAACTCGAGCACATTGTGTACAAGACGCGCGGAATTCGAGCTAATCGACGACAAGTGGCAGCCGAGAATGCAATTAGTCAATCAGGCGTGCCGCCCAAATATCGGTCTGAGTGTAATTCATTCCATTGTCATTTTTTGCGCAACTTTTTCTCTAACGAATCAAACAACTTCGATTCGTTGGACACTGTTGGACAGCAGCTAAGCCAAACGCATAAATAACGCACAACGCAAACGCCGAAGAGCAGCGTTTCAATGCAAATTAAAACATTTTAAGCCGTTTGTAAGTCCATCCATATCCATTAGGCAGTTCTGTCAGCTGTGCAAACACACACACACAGACCAACCACAAGCAATAAACAAAGACATCACATCCGAACGCTGATTGGCATCAAACTCTGGACCAGGCTTGGAGGGGCTTAGGGGCCCCACCAAACTCTTTGCCGATCTGCCTTGCTTTTCCATTTTTCTGCTCGTTTTTAAGGTTATGCAAATTTAGCTAAACAACTGATAATGAATAAAACTATAATAAAATCAGTTAGAAATTAACCACCAAAATTTATGCGACAACTTAGCGGCGCAATAAATAACCGCAGTTTCAAAAAGGAACGGGCAAACAAATACAAACGTTCACACATTGCCAGAGAAAATGCTTTTGCGGTGCCATTGTGTACAGCGGCATAGCAACACGCCGATGTTTAGTAATACTAAATGAAATTCATAACATTCACAAACACAAAGGAAGCTCGAAATTGTTTATGGTGCGTTTACAACGTTTTTATTGCGCACAATCAGCTTATTGACCACTGACGGAAAGAAAGAAGGGCAAAGTTAGTTAAAAGGGTTTGTGCGCACGAGCATATAAAACTCGCATAAAAATTAATAAATGCAGCCGCTGCCACCGGCTACAGGAAACAATGTCGCAAGTTGCGAACGACATCAAATACAGCAAACTTTATAAGCAGCAACGCTACGAATGGGTATCCGTTTTGGCATTCGTTTTAGTTCACCTTCGCGTTGGGATTACGGCATCTTTAATTAATTACTGTTAATTGTTTAACCTTTTCAGAGCGATTACATATAAACAACAACTTCAGAAGAAACGAATGCAAAACTGTGCAAATTTTATTTTGGGAACTATCAAATGACTGGCTTTCTTTCGCAAGTATTTACCTACAACAGAAGCAACAAAATGCCAACTTACTTGCAATACGATAGTCCATTATGTTGCGTTATACACGTTCCTCCGTTTTTGCAGCCCACTGTGAGGCACGTCGAACCTGCAAAGAGCAAACAAGAACCAATAAATAAAAGGATTACATATTTACTACAAATAAAACATACTACAAAAAAAGCGGCCAACTCATTTGTTTATGACATTTTTATTTGTCTTTGAAAATTGTAGAATAACAAGAAAACGTGAACAAGCGCGCAAAATATGAGCGACATCCCTCACCTCAGCCATAAACAATACACAACGTTTGCCTAGAAAACCCAACCAAACACAGCAAAAATTGTGTAAATTCGCAACTTTAGCGCAGCTCGTAAATTTTACACCGCTGCGCGCAGTGTTAAAGCGAATTGGCGCCGATTAATTTTGCAATGTGGCAACAAAGCGCAACCATAAAGACAGCAAATGGAGCCCTTATTGTGTGGCGAACATTTGCGCACAACCAATCGGTTTTGTGGTGGGGTTTGGCAGGCGGTGGAGCCGCAAAGAACTGCTTTCAGCCACCGCCACAACCGGCAACCGACAGAGTCCGTTGAAGTTACTGCGAAGCGATACAATGAACTGACGTGACGTGGCAAATTTCGTTAAGATTATATTTCATTTTACCGTTATTGTTGTTGTTGTGGCTTTGCGTGCGCTTTACTGTCGTTGATGATGCATAAGAATGCGCGCATGCGCAAAGCAACAGCAACAGACAACGAAATGCAACACCGCTGTTGCAAAACTACGCAAAACATTCAAACCGTTGCTTGTATTATTACAAAAGATTGGCTAAAAATAGGAAGGCATTAGCAAATTAACAGTCGCCGCCCACGCTTTTCTCTGAATTGCTGTCTCCGGACTGTCGAGTTAATCAAATCAACAAATTGCCATCAAAGCACGCACTTGCGTTCGTCGAGTGCTCACGCTCGCATCACTCGTCAAATCAAAATCACATCCAGCGCCGGCAGTGTATCTGGGTTAACAACTCTGCGAATTCTCTAAAGAAAATAAAAACAATGCATACAACAACAATGAGAGCTGCGCAAAAAAGAAAGGCACCATTGAAATGGCAAACCTCACCGCAGACTGGCCCAGCCTCATTTCGGCATTTTCGACTGTCAAGTGAACAATGCGGCGTACAGTGGGCTAAACATGATAATTACTATAATTTTCCACGTGCAGTATGAATTCTGTCAATTTATTTCGTGCAGATTATGAGCGTCTAGTCATTTGCCAAAGTTTGAAGCAATAAAACTTTAGTTTTGAAAATTTTTCCCATATTAAAAACGTTTAAGTAGCATTAAATAGTTTAGTCAATTTTATTGCGCATTGGAACCACTGTGCCGAGCACTGCCTTTGCGAGTACATCTTCGTTGGCAGTCACATACCTGCGGCCCTTGCTTGTGCGCATGCGTGGCCTTAACTACCTGTCATTAAAAGTGTCTTAAGTTTATTACTTGCCGCAGCACATCAAACCACACCACACCACCAGCCAAACCATTTCACTCTTCACTACCAATGTCTTCGCCCAACCCTGTCCCACTCATTTCTTCGCGCCGTCCATTTCATTCGGTTTCTACGCGGCGTTTACCTTTGGGCCAACTGCAAAGACAATAACAAGTTATAGCAACTTTTTATTAAGAAACGTTCCAGCGGCAAATGAGCGCCCAACAACGAGCACAGCAGAAACAATGTCGACATTGCCAACGTCGCGTTGTTGTCGACGACTGTGTCGACTAGGTCGAAAGATGAAAGCAGCGCTGCAACGGCCGGCCAACAACAAGTTAAGGGCTCCGAAGCCGTAGGGCCGCATGCGCATAAATATTGAGCATGCGGCCACCAGCCGCTCCAGCGTCTGCTCCGCCTTCGTCTGCACCTCCTCCTCTTCCATTTCTCCTGTCGCCCGGCCCGGTCCGTTCCGTCCGCCCCGTCACAAGCCAATCATAATGTAATTTATTACAACAAACAAGTCATAACGCAGCAGCAGACGCAACAACAGCCATACGAATGACAACAACAAATGAGCGAAAGTTCACTGGACTCCACCACAAACACGCAAACACTCGCATTATGTTGCGTTGTCGATTGTTGACGTTTACTTGGTGACGACTTACTTCGAATAGGCCGCTGTTCTTCTTCTTGGCGCTGTTGGCAATACTGCAGCCAGTGCAACGTATTAAAAAAAAAAAGCGTTGTAGTTGAAGTGAAAGAATTTCTGTTGCTGTCGCGCTGTTCATGTTGAACGCAGTGCAATTCTTATTATTGTTTTTGTTGCTGCTGTTTTGTTTTTGGTGCCGTGGCCACTGCATTTTTGTCGCATCGCGTCGAAAAGTGTATACAAATTTAAATGATTTCTCGCAATTTCGTCATTTAGCTGTTTGTCCGCTCGGTGTTGTTGTTGGCGCTCTTTCGTTTTTGTTGCCTTCGAACTGCATCGCGCTGATGCTCGTTGATTAAGTGACATTAAATTAGGCTGCTTGTTGACGACGTGGAGCCGCTGTCAGTGGCTTGCGGCTGTCTGCGGCAGCGCGCTAAATTGACAGCTCGCGTTGGCGCTGCACTGCGACACCGCTGCACAGTGCGGCCCAAGTGCGTCAATTTGCATGCAACAAAAACAACTCGTGCGACACCCGCCGCGAGCTGAACGTACAACGCTGCGTGACTACACGAACTCGGCCAGTCAACAACCACGACACGCAATTTTCGCAACGGTTTCCAAATTTCCCTTTTTCCATTTTTTTAATTTTAATGCGAAATATCGATACTTCTTAAGTCGATCCTCACATATTTGCATTCAGCAGTCAATTAAAAGCACTCGGCGTTGCGGCATCTTGTTTGCCCAAGCGGCAGCAATGGCGATGTTCAGTGTTGTGACAAATGCCGCGCTCGCGCCGCCCAGAGGCTTGGGTCCTATTTGAATAAAAACTTGACATGCGACCGGATGAGATGAATTTATGTTTTTTGTCTTCTATTTCTTATTGTTGGTCTGCCGTTTGTATTTATGCGGCGCACAGTTCGTTCGTTCGTTCATTCATAAATTTATGGACGGACGCGGCGAGCGGATGGAAACCGTCATAGCAAAAATATTGAAAATATAAACTTTAATGTAAATTTGCATATTTAAGTGGAGTCGAAGCAAATTTCACTTCAGACCGGGTGAATCCGCGAGGTAATGCCTGAAATAAGACTGTGTGATAATGGGCCTAGTTTCGTCAGGTCGTTAGTAAAAAGAAGCTAAAACTATGATTTGGGATGTTGTGCACTCAACTGGAAAAGTCACATTACTTTGTATAACCATATTGTATGGTTAAAGTAGAAACAAGCACATATAGAAATCTCAGTAGAATTGGCAATGCACTGTCGTGGCAGAGCACCCTGTATCTGTCTTAATTCGTACGTGCAATGGACCTGGCTGGGGTGTGAATGCGCTTGCACCCAACAATGAATTCCAGCTTGAAGCTTGAACTCGTTGCGGCGCATATGTGCATGGAATATTTAGTGTTTGTAATTGATTATTGAAAGAAAGAAAAAACGCCAAGGCGACAGCGACACCGCACGAAAATAAATCCAAGCCAGCTGAAGAAAATATCGCAAACAAAATGAGTACGAAATCTCCAAAAGCATACAATAAACATAAATAACGCTGCCGTTGATAATAATAACGCGAATGATGAATGAGCAAATGCGACCACATGACTGACTGCCCGACCAGTTGCATGTGCGACGGCGGCTGGCAGCCAGTACGAAATACAAAATATTTCCAAGTGGCATACATACAAATTCTGTTTTATTCAAAATTGCAATAAAGCGGCAAAAAATGGAAATAAATTGAAGCGGAGAACGTGCGGATGGACGCGCGAATGGGCTGGCGATTACGAATGTGCGGCTGAGGCTGTCGCTGCAAAGCGGCCCGTTTGGCTGACGCAGAAATAAATTGCAAATAATTGTGGCAACACGCTCAGCGAGCTCTTGAGCGTTCAATAACAACCAGCAACAAGACCAATGCGCGCTAATGCCAACACAGCTGCAGTGCGTCGGGTGGCCTGCAGCAGTGTTAGTGGCATGCGACTGCCTGCAGCATTCATTCGTTCAATTGGTTTGACATCAATTAAGAGAGTGCAACGCGACAACGTGCGGTGCTCCTTTGTGCTGCTGTCGCTTGGACAGCGTTCGCAATGCGCGCGCGAGCCCATTGTGGCCGCTGCGCCCCACCACACACTCCGCCAACGCGTTGCACGGCTATTGGCAATTTAACAAATCAACAACAAATCAAATGTTGCAATTAAATGCGCAAAAGTGCTTTTTAACTGCGCGGTCACAAATTCGTACACACGCACACTGATGCAGTCGAAAATGCATCAACCGCGCCGCACCGCCGATCAAGAGGCGCTTCACAGTGCTGCGGCGACAAGTAAATAGGTGCGAAGCGGCTGCCACAACTGCTTCTCTGTGCGCTGTTGTTGTTGGTGTGGTTGTTGCACGCCATAAACATCTACGCTTTATTTATGCTCTTTCGAAAAGAGTTTCTATGCGGCAGAAAAGTGCTCAACAACAAACCAAACAAGCATCGTCAAGTCAACCATTGCAGAGGTTGAAGGAGTTGGCGGGCGTCTGACTGGCGGAGAAGCAGCTCAACTCCAATGTGCCGCCCACATTGGCGCAGGTGCAGCGAAAGGCACGGACGAGGATTCGATTTCAAATGTGCAGCTTGTATGTTTTGCAGCCATAAACGATGTTCGAGGCGCGAAAGATGGTGGGCACGAGTGGCGTGAAGAGCAGAATTGGCGCTGCAGGCAAATTGCAAAATATGGCCCGTCATTGGCATTCACCTAAGCCTGTGTGCGTGAGCGAGTGCAAGCAATCAAAGCTGCTTTCTTTGATGCAGTCTTTCAGTCACTTTGGCAACATCGACTGTGCGCCGGTCGGGTCAAGCGACTGCTGGCTGTACGCGTTGCTACACTTTTTGCAACCTGACGTATCAATTCAAAAGTTATTCTTGAATTTTTGCTGTAATCCTAACTAATTGACCTCAATTAGGCACAGCGAGCGGCCCGTGTGGAATGTGATGCGGTCGTTGTCACACAAAAGCAGAACTTTTAGTAGCGCCCGGGTGTGACATGATTTGCATTGGCCTGCATCCAAAATATAGCAGAACACAACTTTGAGAGGAGGAAGGAAGCAGCTCAGGAAGACTTTGTGCCTAATGGTGACATGACTCCGGTGTTGCTGCTGACGTTTCAGAACGTGATTACGCGTTCGGGCGCTTCTCATGTCTCACTGCAGCTAATAGAAGTGCCAGTAATTGTGCTCATGATGCCGAGAATTTTGATGTTTCCTGGCGAGCTGTTTACAGCAATTTCTACTCAGCGGCCATAATCACAAACACAAACACTTAAATGTGAGTAAAGAATGAGAAGCCAAGAAAAATTCCACTCCAACACAAATTTTTCTAGGAAAAAATTAAAGCGCATGCGCGCATGTTGTGGCATACACCGGCGGCGCGTCGTCATAAACAGTAAAACCCCACAGCGCACACCGACCAGCGACCTGAAAAACTGGCAAATCAGGCATGGCTCGAACCGAAGGCACAGACACAGTTGGAGGCAGCAACAGCAAAAGCCGACGTGCTTGTCGCAGCGACGCGCTGATTATTCATGTTGTCGCCGCGGAGCTGACTATGTTCGTTAAGCACGCTGTTGTTACCACAATAAAATGCAGAAATCATCGCAACGGCAAAGCAACAGTAACAATAAACGCAATAGGAAAACTCCGGCAAGAAGCGTGGCTGACCGACTCATCGACGGACGGACACAACACGCCATGGCGCGGCTCGGACCAATTGGCCAACTGCGAAATGTTTCGCAATAAAAACAGATAAGCGTGTACACACGATACAAGAAGAAAAAAAATTGACAACTATCGCAAACATACAATGCAACTCAAAGCGATGGACTGGGTCCATTCATTTACCGCTTAATGGCGCTGCCTGCCGCCTCTCGGCCGCACGGACCACTCGACGACTGCCCACCTCCAGCACACGGCCGGGCATGAAGAAATGGGCCCAGGCGCTTTGACAAATGCGCCAAATGGCCGCAAACTGCTGCAAGCGCAGAAGCAGGCGCACTCAATTTGCGTTTGGCGAGCAGCAGCAACAACAACCACCAACACAGCGTTCACATTTTCCTCAGCTTTGCATCGCAGTGCACAGCTGGCAGCTAACGGACAACGGACAAGCGGCACACCAGTCCGCAGTGATGGAATTGTACGGCGCGGTAAAAAGCCGCGGAAAAAAAGGATGGCCGCAATTGCAGTAGCGAGAAAATGTACAAATCAAAATGTCAAATTGTCGTCTAATCGAATGACAGATTGTGCGCGAGCACGCCATCAGGCGCACACATGCCCCAATGCAAACGCGTATGTGTGCCCCCTTTAGCCCAAATACGCAAAACGTGCGGCGCCGCAGCCCAAACAATGCGGCATGTTTCATTTAAGTGCCGCGGCAAGATTTCTTTCTCGCTCAGCTATCAATCATGTCGATCTGTCCAATCCACTGAGCGACTGTCAAAATAACACAAAATTCTAATTGAGGCACGCGGTCAAATGGCTGCGGGGAGGGGAGCGCCAGCACAAAATGCAATCAAGCTGACCAAACTCTCACAGCCAGCTTCCACCTTACCCCACTGACCCACTAAGCTTTCAATTAATTGAAAGATAATACCGATAAAACAAACAAAAGCGAATCACCAGTCAAATTGACATGCGAGCGGCGGGTGTGCAGCGGCGCGTACCCGTCATCTATGCGCGCTCCACTGATAGAGCGTGAAAATGGATTTTCGTTTTCCACTAAGCCGCACGCTACCGGCGGCAGCCAAAGACTGCCTTTTGCGAGTCGCTGGAGCACTCGTCCCACCAGCGGCCGGCGTGCGTGGCCTGGTGTACGGTGCGCGTCGGTGCGCTATGCGCTGCCCGTTTGCTGGCGTGCAGGCATGTGTGACAGGTGAATTAACTGCTGCTTGTCAATTTGTGAGCATTTTAACGCCTGCGTGCATGTTAATTTCGCGGAAAAACGCAGAACTTACTCAGCGCGCGTTTAATTACATTGGATTGTGTGAACTATACTTCAATTAGCAACGGAATTAGAGTGATTACAATTTTAGGAATGGGTGAGTATTTTTACTCGTATGACAACTTGTTACATTGGTGCTGCGAAACTGAAGAAAGCACGTAATTGGCAATGATGTGCAGATAACACAAAGGCGGGTCTCACGATGTGTGACAACCTGAACTTGAAAAAACAACAAACTTACACTTAACAATATGAATTGTTGACAGATTCACCTTATTCAATTATTTCGCTATTCTAAAGACCTTTGAGTTTATTTTCGCTAGACCCACCCATCTTCGCCAGGCGAGTTGCAGTTCCTCATTGACGCCATTTGTCCCAATCAAATTCTCAAACGCATTTTGCGACTACTTTTTAACCCTTAAATGCATGGGGCAATTATTTTCGAATCAATCTAGAGCAAGCACAAACATGATTAAAATTGATTCAACAGATGTACGAAGGATTTAGGATTGTACCATATATGGTACGCCATGCATTTAAGGGTTAAAGTAATTTCACCCCATTATTTTCGTCAACACAGCATCTTCATGTAAATTCTGTGTTGTTTTATTTACATTGCAAATCATTCTTAAAATATTTTTAGATTGAAAAATAACGCACTTGCAGAAATCGCATAAAAACGCTGTACCCTACGCCGCCATGGCCCCCTCTCGCCCGACACTCACTACACTATCAGCATAACAAAAATGAGCGCGCATAAAAACGTTAAATCACGGTCAACAATTTCTCACGCTTTTTCTATATAAAAATTTAATAAGTAACCAAGCAAACACCAACAACAAAACATTTGTAATAAAATAGAAAAAAAATAGATAAACTATTTTGTAAACATGCAGAAACATGAGTTCCAATTACGCAAAAAAGAAACAAAAACTGAATAAGCGCGCGTATTAAAATTACAATTAGAGAACGAGATAAAAATAACAAAACGCTAACTTGGCAAACAATTGTAAGCAGAAGAAAGACACAGGCGGCAACGCACCGTGCAAACCAAAACAAAAACAGCCAAAAGCGAACATGTCGCAACATGCAATGCATAAATTTCGTAAAACTTTTATATTTTTTACAAGCGCGACACAGACCGAGAAGAAAGCGGTCAGAAACCTCTAGCGCGAGCCGCGAGAGGAGAAAGGGATGTGATCGAGGCACGACGTCGTGACAAAACGTTGGGCGCAATTGGCGAAAAAGGCGTTTTATCTTTGCAATTGCTCGGAAGCACACAACTTGAACAAGGTCGCACAGGAACCGAGACAGCAAGCGGGCCGCGCCGATAAGTGGGGTTGGCCGCAAACGAATTCAAATTGAAGCAAACAACACAAATATTCGCAAAGCCGATACGCATTCCGCCTGGCATGAATGAAGTTGTAGCCGCTTATCTCGGACCGGGGACGCGCGACCACTACAACGCCAAGCGCCTCGCTCGGCTCCAACGTCAGTGCTGGCTTCCTAGGGCCCTTAGTCACAAGCCTTCGTCACAAGTCGCCGCCGCTCGGTTCAGCTCACTGCGGCTCCGCCCGCCGCGGCGCGCATGTGAAAGTGCTTCGCCAGCGCTTCGACAGCAGCAAGTAAGTTTCCCACCCAATACTTGAGACACGCGCTCGCTCTTCAAAAGCAAATATTAATGTTGTTGCTTTGCTTCCTAATGCGGCTGTGACGACTGCGCTGATGTTGGTTGCCGGCTGATGATTGAGCGACGCAACGAACATGTGCACAAGAATGCTCGGCGCGCTTTCCGAAACAATAACACAAATATGTAAGCAAAACAACAACAAATACCAAAATGCAGTGCGGCCACAGAAAAAGTGTGGGAACAAATGCTCGAGCGTAGAGGAAGAGCGAGCTATGTTCCGCTCGCCCGATAGGAAACTTCCACAATCAACACTTTAACAGCGCAAAGAAGCATTTCGTTCGATATGAGATATAGCCGTGCGGTTTATGAGATTGGAATTGTGGTTGCAAGATTTGTGGGGCTCTGTGGTTCTCTTCGTTTACTAACCTGATTTCGAAAGAAAAAGGAACAACGGCGCATTAGTGATAGGAATTTGGTTTTTCCAAGGCTGCATTTTTCAGTTGCCTAAACGAAGGTTCGAACTGCGACCACGAATTTGAAAACAAAGAGTCATATGTCAAGTTAAAGAGTTATCAGATATTAACATAAAAGTATAAATGGATCAAAAATCGAGTTCAAAGTATTGATTTTGCAATTAAATAAGTAAGTACTTAATTGAACTTCTACTACCGGTACATACAAGAGGAGCAAATTTTTTTTTAACCGTCATGCGCACAATTTCAAGGACCTTCGCGTGGACTACACTTGCTTGAAGCAGCGAAAACGAAGCTTCAGTTGAAGCTCTGGCAACGTCCTGAACACCATAAGAGCACTTAAGTTCGCGCACTGCTAGCATAAGGATAACAATATGCACTTTGTAGTCGACGTTTGCTCAGCCTTTGCTGCTCGTTGGTCTACATTACTTTAAGCGTTTTTTTGTTTATTGAAAATATCACTTTAAAGAGTGTCGAGTGTGAGTGTTACCTACTCACATGCCCACATAGCTGCGTATATCGATTTCGGTGCGTGAGCATGTGTGTGCGCCAGTAATTCAAGCGCACTTGAAATTTCACTAAACCAATTTGAATGTGATAAAAAAGAGAATCAAAGGAAGAAGATTCGTGGGAAACAACAACACCCTCATGTATTCTTGTTGCTTGTGAAACAATCACCTAATATACATAAACATACAGGCCCCTCTTTCTCGCTCGCCCCTCCCCAATGCTACTTCAGCCACGCAACGCAAAGGCAAACGGCGCGCCAGCAGAAGGGTTGATTTTAATAGCAACGAACGCAAAAAGTGTGCACTTCCGTTGCATATGGCAACCGCAACGCACTCCACTTATCCACCAGAGATTTGAACGCAACTCCAGCTGTGGCGACGTTGTGCCTGCGCAAAGCAACACAAATCAGCCACGCAATTGCGACAATTGGAATTGCGTACGCGATCGAGCCGGACGCCGCCAATGCCTTCGGAGTGCTTTATGCAATCGTGCAATAAAAAATCCAACTGCAAGTCAATAAACTTTAATGACAGACAACGGACAGTGGACACTGGACAGCGGGCCGCATGACCAACGGCCAGCTGGCGACAAAAACCGCACTCCATTTGCTGATGTTGACTGCATTTCATAAGCAATTCAAAAATTACAGTTTAAAATCATAAATTCCAACAACACAACCACAAATACAGGGGTGAAACTGATAAGCTAAATATTTGCCATATTTGCATAAGACGCTGAAATGTCATTACGCGCACACACACACACACAAACTGTAGCGAGCCTGCTAGATGAAGTCGTTATTGTTGGTGGCCGGTAAGAAAACGAGTGCAGAAAAGTTGTGGCAATTAACAAACAGGCCGGAGCAAACCATTGGCAACGTCCTCTGCTCCACACGCCCCGCCGTGCTAAATGCGGCACTGTCGTTGTTATTGGCGCAAATACCACCGTCGACGCTGCAAATCACATTTGTCAATCATTAAAACGATTTTAACATCCACTTTGGTTTACAGAACAACAACAAATATCGCAACGGACCAATGCTTGCACACTAATGGCACTAACTAGTCGCCAGTGGTGCCAGATTTATGGAAATATTCAAATAACAACAATGCATAGAGTTGATTCCAGTTATGGCTTTATAAATAAATTGGTATCAATTCAATCTTGAATCACTAATCGATAACGAGACAAACAAATAAACAGTTTTAAAATCTCTTTCGTTATTAATATTATCAGTGTGCTGAGCAGAGCACCGGGACCAATACGATCCTTTGTGCAAATCTCTAGGGTTGCAACTTGAATACGACTGTAGTGGTACCGCGTGACCACTAATACCAACACTATAGCGCACAAGCCAATCGGTGAGACCGACGTGCATCGAGCGGTGCGCGCCACTTTGCTTACACTTGCAAGTGTCAAGTGACCCATGCACAAGTGGCCTGCACTTGCACAAGCGACACATATGTGGGCACTCGCACCGATCGCGCATGTAACTCGACCCGACCTACCGCAGGTCAACGCAGAGCGCTGGCCCACTTTGGGAAAGTGCCGCGTTGTCAGATTTGACCCGCGTTGTGATTGGCGCGATGAGAAACTACTGGAAATTTGGGCGGAGCATTGGAAATGCCCAGTAATATAACAGTTATATCTTTTTAGTATATAAGACCTTGTTTCACGGAAATAAATCGGCTTTTGTGCTAGAGACAACTCGTGTGTTCTTTTCCGCAAGCTCACTGAGGCTCTAACTTAGCCATCCACAATTGAGGCGAGGTCCGCCAACAATAGACCACTTACACCAACACACCCACAATAGGAAGGACTTTTTTCACTACACGACTTTCTGGCCTATGCAGAAACAATCACAGCAATTTTGAACCCTTAAGATAAAATTAAGATTAAGCTTTCAAGTTCAAGTTCAAAGGTTCGTCACCAGTATTGAAGTTGAAATAGTTGGCAGCCCTGCTGACATCCATCGTCTTTGCTGAAGCCACACAACTTTGCCGACTTTTCACAAAACACCTTTCCTGTCTGTCTCTTTGTCGACTCCTTTACCAGCCAATTAAGCATGCAGCGCAGCGCAACAATCACACTCTTTGTGGCAGCAGTAGCTGACAGAGATGGAATTCGGAATTTGTGTAGCGCGTACTTGCTTCATTTTTATCTCTGCAGGCATTTCGCTCTTCCAGTTTTTCTTCGCTTCGGTTTTATCATTGGCAGCTCCGAACTGACAATATCACCGCAAACATCTACATACATATCTCAAAGCGTTGCGGCACCACACCAGCAACAACATGTGGCAGAGGAACTTTAAAATCTGATTGCAAGTGACCTGTGCATCATCACCAGCACTCGCGACTGCGCCGGACCACTGCATTTCAGTCTTCCACTTATTTTGCATCATCGATCGATTTTGCATTTATCTGCAGCGAACGGACCAGCGCTATTCTGCCGCTCTAGCTGCACATGATGCCAGTCCACTAGTCGCGCTATCTGTCGCAAGCTGTTAATTTCGTTACCACTTCGTTTCCTACTCACTTTTCCTTTACATATGGCACGTCGGCTTTTCCGCCCCACCCTTTGCTGTGCGCCCAACATTGGCCAACCGCCTCCGTGTCCCCTCGCCACTTTGAATATAGACTTTTCGAGCATTTCATAATGGCCGACGTCACCGTCACCATCGCCATCGCCATCGACATCACCATCACCGCTGCCGTCATTTTTCATTGCATGTTATTGTTGTTTATGTTATTGCTGTTCTTCTGCGCTGTGCCGCTGTTGTTGGCATTTGCAGCAGCATCACAGCTAGTATCTCTGTTCAGGGGCGTAGCCAAGGGGGGGTTTAGGGTGTCAGAACCCCCCATAGCCTATAATTTGTCAACATTTTCAATCACTATGCATCGTATGTACGTTCCCACATTAGCAAAAAGGTCTTTTTATCTTTAAATATTTAAAAGAATATTAACAAAACCCTTTTTTTACCGAAACTAATTTGTTTTTTTAATAGTCACGTTTAGGCTTAATGCAGCGATTTGCATGTTCTAAAAACATGTCTAAAGAGTAGTTTAGTTCGTCGACCGGAATGTCCTTCAATACAAGCCTTTTGGATGGTTTCTACGTTCTCAAAACGCTTTTTTTCATCGGCAAATGCATTCTTTGGAAAAGTGAAATTCGCACGGTGCCACATCATGTGAAAACAAAAAAACAGTCAAAACAAGTGTCAATAGATGGGATGGCATCCTTCGACAGCCAAATGTTCAGTTAAAATGCAATAAATTTATGCTATTGAGATGCTTAACCTTCGCCTTACTAAAGATAATCCCAGGCACTTCCGCTGCTATTTTGAGTAAAACTCACTATAAATATATAATAATTTATAAATCTTTTTCATACTTCAGTATGAAAATAGTTCGCGATAGTTCGTATTTCGAAAAAAGGCCTAACTTTAATGATTTATTTTGAGACTATGGAAAATATTAGAAGATTTCTTTCCAAAGGGTTTATTGAACACATAATGAGGTATGCAAAAAAATTTATCGTGAGTTTTAATCAAAATGGTAGCGAAAGCGCCTGGGATCACCCAGGTACATTTGTATAAAACATTAGGTTAGGTTAGGTTAAAGAAGGGGAGTGTGCATTTTGCACTTCCACTCGGAGGCCCTGTTGGGCCCATTGTGATTCCCTTCATTTTTGATTTACCGGTGCCTTTCCCTATCTGTTCGGTTCCCTGTAGATCCAGACCGGATCTTTTGGGAACCATTTGGTCTTCGCGAGGAAGTTGTGTAAATCAGTGATCTGTGCATCCGCTATCTCCACAAGTTCATCGAAGAACCTTGCCCCAAGGGTTTGGAGCCGTCGGTTCTGTAGTGATGGACAGTGGCAAAGCAGGTGCTCGACCGATTCCACTGCCTCCTCGTCTCCACAGCTTCTGCATAAATCGTCGGTCGCCAGACGCCATTTGCGTAGCATTACGCCGATGGCGCAGTGACCCGTAATTACCCCCGTGACCATGCGCATAGCATGCTTGTCGAGGAGCAGCAAGCTCTTAGTTCTTCTCCTGTTCAGCGCTGGCCACAGCGTGCGAGCAATCTTACAATCGCTCTTGGCTGACCAGGCTCTGTTTGTAGCTTGAATGAGCCACGTTCCGATTGCACCCGCTGTGGCAGAGAGCGGTGGTAGCACCGTGTCGACCGCCTCACTGGCAGTCATCGCTGACCCTGCGCGAGCCAGTTCGTCCGCATGCTCGTTCCCATCGATATTGCTATGTCCGGGAACCCATCGCAGACTTACCCTGCAGTGCCTTATGCTGACCAGTGCGTTCCGGCAGTCCAGCACTACCTTCGACTTGACCACAGCAGATTCAATTGCTTTTAAAGCAGCTTGGCTTTAAAACATTACAAAATTCAAGTTTACACATGAACAAAATTTCAAAAAAATATTTTTTCATGTTATTGAAAATTACCTTAAAATTTGTGCAGATATTAAACATGAATATTAAAAAGATCACCCGGGTGGGTATAAGTAAAGCGAAGGTTAAATCCAATTTCAAGAATTTCAATGAAGATTTTGGCTTATCTTTTATGAATTACCGCCCAGTTTTGATCTACGGTGATCGCGGATTCAGTTGGCTAACACTTTGGTCATCATTTATGTTCTGACAATCGTTTTTAAATCGCTTTTACCACTTATGAACTCCACCACGGTATAAACAATCGTCACCATAAACTTGGTCCATCAATTTAAATGCTTCGGTTAAAGTTTAAACATTTTTAAAACAAAAGTTAATATTGGATCTTTGTTCGATGCACATTTTTGTACGATGACACAAACATACTTCCACTTCAGATGCAATAACTTCGCTATCAGTCCACCAAATTTCATGAAATTTTTACTAAAAATCAGGGAACAAATTTAGTTTTTAATGCATTAAGTCACATAACCCACAACAAAATGCCCTATTTGGAAAGTGCACTTTACTTTAAAAAACATGTAATACTAAACTGGCAAACAATTTTTTTAAAACCCCCCCCATGATCAAGTTCTGGCTACGCCCCTGTCTCTGTTTATTACTTTTTGCTTTGCCACCACATCAGTTCACTTTTCTCAAGTAGGAAGAAATTCTTTCATTCCAAATGACTTGGCACTCGGTTCGATTCAATCTGTTGCCGCAGATATCCGAGCGGGCCGACCGCCGACAGCGGTGCGCTACATATTTGTATCGATCGCGTGCAACTAATATGCAATGTTGCATGCGTCGCATCGTCTGCACACAAGTAGCAGCTACACCGGCCTGCGAACTTCAAGTGCAAGCGGCGGCAATGACGGAACCGGGGCTGGCAACTGGGAAGGTTGTCAGCCTTTAGAAAATTTTAAACTTGTTGCTGTACAATGACAGAGGAACAAGCTAACAACAATAACAACAACGACACATAACCGCTGTGTCCACTGCCGCTCGTGGTCATTTATAGAATTACAAGCGTTCCACACCATCCATGTCGCTCGCTGGCAGCACGCAGTGATCTGGCTGATACGCGAGTCCGCAGCTGCGACCGAGCTCGAGAGCTCATTCGTACGCGTTCGCTGTCCATCTAACTTGTGCATTTCGATCATTTTCTTTCAATATCAATTCCACGCGCACTGCGCCGTCGATGCTGCTGATGACTATCTTGGCAATCTGTGTTTGTATGAAATGCCGGGCCATGCCTAGCCGTGTCCAGCCGAACGAGCGCACGCTGACTTGAACCCAGACTCCAGCCCGACTTGAGTTCGCATTGTGCGTAGACACTTTTGTTCGTTCAACGGTGCTTGACCGGTTTCGTGTTGCTTTGTTTCTCTTGCTACGTTTTGCTTCTTCTGTTGTTGTAGCTCTCTTTTCGTATTGTGTTGTCTCAGCGAACGATCTGTCATTTTTATGTGTGATACTCCTCTTTGAGTCATCGTTATGTGGCGCGGATCGCGAGCTTGGCTTGACTTGGCTTAGCTGGCAGCCGACACGTTGAGTTCGCCTGACTTGGCTCGCTGGCTAGTTCGGCTTGTGGCCGGCGAGGTAAATGTTAATCTCCACATCAAACGTTTGATGATTGTACAATCACTGCCTCTTTCTCTTCATTATGCCTTTTCATTTATCTACTTTTTTATTGCTTTCGCTTCGTCTTCTTCCTCTTCTTCTAAGCTTCGCTTAATTAAAGTCTAGCGTGAAGAATGTGCAGTTCTCGTATGTCGGATGATTTCGTCTTAATTACTAATTCTCATTTTGTTAATTAATTTTGTACATGACTGCAGCAATGCCTACGGCAGTGATGGCTTCTGGAAGTCAACATTTCCCATACATTGCTGGAACGCAGCTGCACTTCACATAACAGTAAACGAAATGTGTTCGTATTGATGTGGGATGTCATTGCGAAGCTACGAGGATTTATTCGTGTGTGATGAGAACAAGTTGGTGTCATGTTTATTTATGATTCATGTGACATGGCCCGGAATTAAAAAGGCTCGATCGAGAGGAGTCTATTGCGTTAGACTGACCTCACAAATGTCGTAAAAGGCTTTTCCTTCTCAGTTTCCCCTCTTGCGTTCATTTAACCAACCAGGGTAATAGTCCCCAAGCATGGATAAATAAAGCCAGACGAAACCATTAGCAATTCATTGGCAGAGCCTTAAAGGTGCGAAGCGCAAGCAAGCCAAGAGCAATAAAAGGCAATTTTCGCAGACATCTTAAAATACACAATGCCAGTTCGAAAATCAATGTCGATCTAGTGCAAGCGTGCAGAATGTAAGGTGTGCCCAGAATAACTGAAATATCGCAATCGCTTCGGTACCTCAACCGTGGGCAACTGGGCAGGCGCACAAAAACCGGCGTGCAGCTGAGGTAGCAAGCAGGCCGACAGCCGCGGGACAGGCCACGGCGCGAAGACGGGCCCAAATCAGTGTGGGCAAGGGAGCCTGAGAAAGACTGCTAGCGACACAACGTGGGCGCATGACCGAACTCACCGTGAAACGAGCGCAGCCAGCTTTCGTTAAATAGAATCAGCAGCCGCCGCAGCATCAGCCTCAAGTCGGACAAAAGGACGGACGGACACATCGTTTATTCAAGCGTGCAACTTAAGGAGAAGACGGTATCAAGTATCATCATTATGATCAATATTCAAGTAGGCTCTTCGAGGTTCCTCCTCTTACCTTTCGGCGATTTTCACCCCGTTTCTTTTGCGCATATTCCTGTTTACAGCTCGCGGGCTTGCCTTTGTTTTTGTACTTAGCGTCCAATATAAGATCGATGAGTGCGCGATGGGACGCAGTGCACTGGGCTGCGTTTCGATATGGCCAGCAAGTCAATTCCGAGGCGGGCCAAGCCCAAACGCAAACCCGAGCCTGCACAAGCAAGAGCACAAAATTTATGCTGACGCAGCACAACGGCGGCTTCTGTCCAATGCTAAAAATACAAAAAAGCGTCCGTTGTCGGCAGTGCAAGTGTAAAGCTTTTTCTTCTTGCTTTGTTGTTGCTGCTTCTGCAGCGGCTGCTGTGCTTTTTTGCGGGCTTGCAATATTGTGACAAAACAGCAAATTTAACACAGAAAATTAGTAGCATGTAATTAATTTTAAATGAGCTGCCTCTTTTTTGCACTGCACCGAGGGACATCGGGCTCGACTGGCTGGCCGGCCGCTACCGAAGGGGCCTCGTGAAAATCTGGCATAATATGCGTTAATTGCACGTACAGGTCGTACGTGCAGGCGGCTGCAAGTGCGCCACTTGTTGCCGGTCACTTTTGCTCGGCGTGACTGCTGCAAGTAGCTGTGGCCATTTAGGCGGTCAGTGGTTGCTTGTTGGACATTTTTGACATTTCAATAATTATAAAATATGACTTTGTGACAATGCGTATGACATGTGAGACGATCACCTGCAATCGAATTTTTCACAAATAAAAATTCCGTTTTTTCTTTTCGAGTTTTGATTTCTTAACCCAACTTCGGCGCATCAAAGTCTACTGACGGCTTAATAAATGCGATGTCCGGTGTAATCTTCTATTTTGTTGAGGAATACTGTTAAAAACATATTTAAAATATATCTCGTGACCAGAATCGAACCGCGGTAGAAGCCAACAATTGGTTAGTTGCTAATGCCGCAGCGAAAGGGTTAAGGCAATCGGATCCACAGCACTGCTTTCAGGAATTCCCGTAATTAATGACATGAAATAAAGCAGAACGCGACGAAATGAAGTGCATTCGCAAGTGGACTTGTTTAAAAGCCGATACCCATTCCAAAGTTGTCGAATTCGGCTCGATGTCTGATGCTGGATGTCGTTAAGTTGGAACGACGCATTTTAATTAGCGCTCGAGTGTAAAGCAACAAACGCAATTAAATGCCATTTGGCGTGTCTCGTTCCGAAATCGTTTTCAAATTGATTTGGGCCGCCGCCAATCGGTCCGACCCGCCGCATCTGTGGCGCTCGAGTCGAATGGCGAAGAGAAGAAACGTCATAACGGAAGTTGGTTAATGGCGCTGCTTTCTCCATATTAATTAGCACGCATGCAATCCCAGCGTCCAACAGCCAGTGCACCGTAGACGACGGGCAAGGCGACGACGGCGACGATGCAGTGGATGCTGGCGACAGCCAAAATCTGTCGAGTTTTTCTCAGCTCTGCGCTGCGGCCGCCGATGAAAGGGTGCAGTTGTGGCAGCAGCTGCTGCTCGCTGTAGCCGTTAAAGTTGTTGTTTACTTATGACAGCTACAGCTGTTGAAAGGGAGCGGGGGCATAATAAACAGGCGTGAAACAGAATTCCTTAAAAGCTGTAAAGATGATAAAGCTATCAACGCCGATACGCTGAGCTCAAGTGAGTTTGAGGGCTGCACCAGAAGCGTAGGCTTTCTGTTTGCGCTATGAAGTGGTTTCGGCTTTGGCATTGCGGTTGAGATTGTAGCCTTTTGCCGGGGGCAGTTTGACAGCTGTCGTCCATAAAGTGTGTACAAGTTTCAGTTCAACAAAGGCAAGAAATCAAAGCGCCTTGAAGGCATTCCAACCAGCATCGACGAACTTTTCGAAACGCGAAAAATTGCCATTGAAAACAAGTCGAATGGCAAAATGTCCGTTACAATTCCAGCGGCGCATGTGTGCGCTATTACGATTGCGGTAGGTAGCGTCTTGTGTTATAAGCACTGGGGTGCAGCGCGCAACCCCAACGGCGGTGTGCGCACACAGCAAGGCAACACGCGAACGTTAAATTTTTATGCACACAGAGATGCCCACCGGCAGCGCTCAGCGCCCCGAGAAGACCCATTAACTCTACTTTGCTGTTGGCTGTTACTTTTGCTCGACACGCTTCCGTTGCTACTTGGCGGTTGCCCTTTTCTGTTGCTCTGTCTAATGTCGAGGTCTGCATGACTTTTGTCAATTAAAAAATTTCTAACACTTGGAAAAATACAAAGCACTTATGAGAGAAAAAATTAAACTATTCAAGCAGTGAAAAATATATAGAAGTATTCCAAGGAGAGGTTAAAGTTGATACAAGTTTTTTGTTACTTTATTTCGTGACATTTGTAGTTGCGGATTAGACACCCCCAGGATAAAATATTTTTGACCCACGCAACAAATTGCTCGAGCCTTTTCTGAGTGTACACAAACACAGTCAGAAACTTCGAATACAACCGACAAAACATTGCGCCGCAGCACAAAGGACAATGGCAGGAAGTTTCCAAGCAAAGCAGACAACACGATAAAACAACGCACACAGCACAACCGACGATAAGAGGGCTGCACTTGGTGTAGTTCAGACGATGTGGGTATGTCAGCGCATGCGAGTGAGTGAGTGCGAAAGCAGACAGACGAGTGAACGAGAAGGAGCAAATTGCTTGTAGTAATTTAATCTTTCTAGGCACAAAGTGGAGAACACAAAATAAAGGACATTTCAGACACTCGATCAGGAACATGGTTGCCCTGCGCCTGCGCACCGGCGCACACACACCAACACAGTCGGCGCATGCGTACAATATGGATGGACGTTTTCTGCTTTGCGCCGTTTTAACGCACAAATGCTTCATGATTGAGTGCAAGTGTGCGCTTGTTGAGTGTATAGTATGTGTGTGTGTGTGTGTGTGTGCGAGCCTGCACAGCTGTCACTTTTTTAGGGATACTTTTTGGAAATGCACTGCACAGAGTGCTTGTTGTTGGTGTTTTCATATATTGCCCGATTGTGTTTTCCAATGCCGGCAGGGTGAGCGCGGACGCAGAGGAAGTGCGACGAATGTGAACAACAGGAGGGGGAAACACCAAAAACGGTTTTTGTTCAATTTTTTTGTCGCTTGTTTGTCTGTCTGCTCGGGTGTGTGTGTTCGTATTGTTGTTTTGCAGGCTTCTACAAAAGCGGTAAGAATTTTTAGGGTGCTGCACATGTGCACCAAGATTTTTCATGCCGTACAGCTGAAACAGTGGCAGCGGCGACAGTTTATTATCATTTACTGCTCTGTCTGCATATTTCTCGGGCTTTCTTCTTGTTGTTTTTTGTTATTGTATGCTGATGTGTCTCATATGACGCGTTTGCTGGCTGAGTGCGCCTTACTATTGACTGAGGTTATAACCTGTTGTTGCACGGTTTCGTTGTTTCTATTGTTGTTGGATTTTAATGCACAGAACGTTGAACTGTCACCTTCTGAAATGAAGCACCTCGCGCACGGCAGCGCACTGCGAATGAGGGATTTTGATGCGGAGAATATCCTTTTTATAAAGGAAAGAGTAGAAATCATATCGTTGCTAAATAAAAGCAAAAAAAGATACTTAAAGGTATTGAAAATATATGTTTTCCTTTTTGGTAGTAGTGATGGATTGAATATTAGTTTTGAAAATGCCAAACAGAAAATTTTAGTAAATAATGAAGCAAAATTGCTTTCCCAACTCAACTTCTATTCGAAAAATAAGTTGTGAGAGAACAATTACCATACATTTTCTCTCCCCAAAGTTATTTTAATGCCTTTGGACACCTTTCTGACCAATACAAATTTACGGCAATTTAATATTCCTTCCAAATTCCCGATTTCATCGAAATGCTGAATCTCTATTTCACTCTTCACTGGCAACGAATGCCATAAAGTTGTTAAAAAGCATCAATTTTCATGCGGATGTACCCCTTCACCGCAACTCCGTGAGCTACTGTGCGCCAATGCCGGCTTAATTGTTGCTGCTGCTGTCTTTACACGAAAACGCGTTGTACAACATGTTGCTTTTACAAGAGCCAAGCTCATCACTTCAACTGCACTTCAACGCTTCACTACACTCGACGCTCACACTCGAGTGGAAGACCGAGCAGAAATTGTTAAATTACGTTAGCTACTGTTTTGGTTAATAAATGGAAATGGCAAAACAAAAACGAGGAACGCCAAAAGCAAAGGAAAACACACAAAAAATCACCGAATGATGTTGCGCATGCGCTCAAAATTGCAATTGCCATACAAGTCAAAAGCTGCACCACTGCATCGCCAATCAAACCAAACTCGGCGCAGCTCAGCTCCAACCGAACCAAAACGCGCAAATCGCGAAACTGTGCGCCGCGACTCGCCGGCCAATCTTTGCCTTAAAGCGCAGCCACTACCATAACTATCAGGCCGAGCGATCGATCTAGCGATCGACACAAGCGCGCCAGCAGCCCGCGATCGCAGGCCAGCAAACGATCGCAGCAGCCAGCCGGCAGCCAATTATGAGCGTTTTACTTGCATTTAATTTAATGAGTCGAGCCGAGTGCGCGCACCAGCGACGAGCGTGCTTAGTGCTGAATTGTTACTGCTGCCGCTGCTGTTGTTATTGTTGTCAACACAAAAATGCATGGCCCAACTTCGCTACATTGCTTTCCCGTTGCCCTTTCGCCCGCCGTAGGGTGTAGTGGCCCCTCACATCAAACAATGGCAAAAGGCGCAATTATTTTGCCGCTAAAGCGACAGCAGAGACTTTCAAAACTCGCTGCAGATATTGCTCGATAAAAGCGCATGACAGTTGCAGTTGTTTATCATTGCGGACTAAGCCAACTGACAATTCGTGCACAGAATGTCGCAGTCTCGGCGAACTTGCCGAACCCAGGACAGATAAAAGTCGCCAAAAAGGCGCGATCGATTCGACGGCAACCACACGAGCACACACCGACTTACGAATGTGGACCGAGGTACTGTGATTGCGTCCAACTGGCAGCGGCGGAAGCTTTAGGGTGACTGATAAAAATCACCACAACAAAATTGTTATCTGCTATCTGACAGGTCAAATTGACGGACATTATTTTGGTACTTGAGTGTTCCAACACAGAAATTATGATGGCAATTCGAGCTCGAACAGTGCTGGCACTGTGACACTGTGAACAGAAGTGAAGAGGACCGTAGCATTTCCTGCAGCAAGTATCTATGCCGAGAATTGCGCCAAATCGACGACGTACTCATCTATACCGATCCGTGATCTAGTCGCGACTCGCGGCGCTATTGCCAACTTGCCACATTGGCTGGCTGTCAGCAGCGTCGTGAGTTCACATTGGCGGATGGCAGCGGCGCGATAAAGAAGGGTGCCTCCGCCTTTTCAGACACAAAAATATATTTTTTAATTAATTGAATGCAGCATGGCGCTCGAGCAGTGTGTGGGTTTTGGTGCGCTTGCAGGCACCCGAGCGAGCACATTGCGCCAATCTAGCATCCGAGCAGCGCCAACAGCAGCCCGCTTAAGTAGAACAAACAACATTAAGCTTTACCTGTGCGCTTCGTACAGTGTTGGAAAGGTGTTCCCTGTCGCAGTTGTGTGGCTAAACAATAGGTGGACAGTTCGAAACACGTTTGCGGTGTGCTGTAGTGAAAGCCAGATTTTCACTCTAATGAGTCTGAGGTATAACGAACGACGATCTAGGAGTATTTTGCTCCTATGTTTCCTCGATATCTGCAAGTGCTGACAAGTATTCAAGTATTTGTTGCCAACATTCCCAACTGACAGTGATTGGGCACAGAATGTTGACCCGTTTCGGTAGCCAATTATTGGAATTTTTTTATTAAACAGTCCATATACACAGGAATTTGGATATAGCTCAACTCGAGCATAGCACACGCAGGTCACGCTCGACGCCACAGTCCACCACAAGTGTCCCACCAACCCGCCCGAATTGCCACGGCAGCACCGCATTCGAACAGAGGCTTAATTGTTGTCGTGGTTTGTGAAAGAAAGCCACATTTGACTGATTGCCTCTTTGACGTATTTGCAAATATTAGAAATCCGCCTTGCCTGGATCACTTACGTGTCCCCACATTCTAACCGCCACAACTCGGCGAATGGGGCGCGCTCGACTATTTGCGAGGTACGCCGGCTTATCTTTGGCAAATTGAAAAAGCAAAAACACACAAAGAAAACTACCAAAAACAACAATTTACAATGGCACACCACTGATTTGAGTAGGTAGTCCTGTGCTTGGCACACGCAGCTCATTGTCGCCTCGAAAGGTGCGCACGACTGGCGGCAGCCCGCATGCACAGCGCGTAATTGCAGCCGTCGCGTCCTCACTCCAACTGATAACTCGGAGTCGTAGAGACAATGGCCGACGTTTCTTGAAAATGCAAATTATTGACTTATGATTAAGTCTATATCGGCCACATCGCGCCCAGTTGTGTAAATATTGTGAGTTCGAATGAAATAATACGATTTCGTAAACAGCGACCGCAGCAGAAAGTGGAGAATTCCCAAGAACTCCACTCAGTCGAATTCGGCTCAACTTGCCACGCAGCTCGTCTTACAATGTTGAGCAAATATTTGACTGCCGTGGGGCATTTAGTGCGCCGCTTGTTGAATTTCCTGTCGGCGCGCGAATGGCGGAGCGCACACGCGGACGTGCGACGAGGCGGTGCAATGACAGTTTGGTAGACTTACAAAGAGAAACGTTTATGACGCCGCTAAACGAAATTCCTCTTATTTGCTTACATTAAACTTGGCCGAAATCAACTGTCTGCAAGTGCTGGCCCGTCTGACCGTCTGACGGTGTGGATGCGAGTGTGTGCAGTTGCGGCAACAAAACGCCGGAAAGCTGTTAATTTGTGGATCACGCTCGCCTATTGTTGGTCGCTCCGTTTGTCTGCGCAGCTATGTACGGCAGTGTTTTCAAATTTTCGGTTTTATTGGTAAAGTTTTCGTTGTTGTTGTTCAAACTTTTTGACAAACCTTGCGGCCAAAGTCAACAACAATTAATTTGAAGCCATTCTTCGTTGCTTTGTTGGCTGAAATTGGCTTTTAAAACACGCATACGCACATAGCGCCGAGTAATGTCGCTGTATTTCGCTTTGTCAAAGATTTTTCACATCAGGCAATTTGCGGTGCACGTTTTAAGTTGTCTGTATTTTGGGCTTTCGACAAGTGTGTATTCGGACAAGACGCGTTAAAAAGTTTGTCAACTTGTTAATCAATATTGACAAAGAAGATAACATTTGAAGGCGGAGATTTATTGCTCCTTGACGCTGTTATACCATGACTTACAAAGAGACACACATAAGACGAATGTGAAAAGTTCGAATCAGTTCTAAGTACGGCAAACTATTTTTGAGGCCTGAAAATATGAAAAACGCCTTTCATAAATGTGCTCAGATTTCGTTAATATTCGCGGATTTTTTTTTACAGAAGTTCAGACTCTAAGAGGGGCATTTCAATTTCAAAAATTTTTTCGAATGCAATCGAATGTTTAGAATTTACAAGCTTAACTTTCTATTATATTTAAAATTGTAAATTATAAGCTACACTACATTTTTCAGACAAATCTGAATGTCGTAAAGATTCATAAAAATCATGGCTTTTTTTTAACTGAATATTTTTTTTTTTTATTTTTAAAATTTTATTTTACAGAATATTATATTTTTTGAAAACATTAAAGTCCTGTCATCAAAACAAAATAGACAGACAAGCAGTTGCATCTAATTTCTATTTATTTTTTTTAATTTAATATCTAATTGCATGTTCATTCCGATGAGTTTCTACTATTTAGGCTCAATTATTAAACAGTGATTAGGCTCGAACCGAACAAACTTTCATCATTCAAATACTTCAATAATATTGAAAAGGGATCTCATTCTCATCATTATCTCATTTTCACAAATATCAAATTCCAACAAAACCAAAAATTCTACAAAATGCAATTTCAAAATAATCTCCAAGTCCTGCTCCCACTCCAGTTCTAACGAAATGTGTATCTCGTGGATACACTCATCTCACTATCTGCAGTCAGCACAAGTTTCATGTGCAGGCAACATGATCCTGAACGAGACTCGATCTAGTTTTGCTTTCGTATTCGGGAAACAAAATGGCTGGCGGTCTGTGCACTGTGTGACTGAGACAGAGTTGCCACTGCCCACTGTCCGAGAGACTGAGAAACTTTACAGCTGCTGTGCGACAGATATGCAGAAATATTTTCATAAAGCATAAACCGATGACCAATGTTTATGTGGCTAAAACAAATCTTCTTCAAAGTTCTTCTTCTGTGCCAATTTGATTTGCTATCTCTGCCGTTGGTTGGCAGCTCTGTTGCAAAGGGATTTTACGATCAGAGAAGGAAAAATACAAATTGGTGCAAATTGAAATTTTCCTCAAATTATTTTGCCAATCGCTTAATCACCAATGGATCGAAACTTACCCGCTGCTGTGCTATTTACAAGTCCAATGATCAGCAGGCAGCATGCCAGGAATTTTATCCAAAATATATCCGATTTAGAGAATGTGTTGTTGTTGACCAGTAACCACATTGTAATCCAGTTTTGTGGGACGTCGACGGGCAGGAACGGTTTCCGAAATTGCACAATGCTCGACGGACGCGCGTTGCAGATGCAGATGCAAGGGCTACGAAAGATCAAAAGGGTTCAACCGACACAGAGACACTTGTGTGGGCACGAGCCAGACAGACAGGCAGACGCACTAGCGCTGTTTGTTTGTTGGATTCCAAACAGCACCGATTAACTAATTCACTTTCGACTTTTCAAAACTTGAATTCCTAATTCGATGCGCAGCGCTGCTTCAATTCATTTCAGTTTGAATGGGCTGGCAGTTGCGGGCGGCTGCATTTTGTGTGCACGGCTGTCGAGTGTTTCGTATTTCGAGTGGGTGTAATATTTCAGCTGTTCGGCTTTGTGTTTTGTTGCTGGGAGCAAAGCGTTTGCGCACCGCTTTGCGCAGGACAGCGGCAGACGGCGACAAATCCACTACGCGTCTATCTGCTGGATACGCACAGGGAGATCCAATAAATTCACTGCGACAGACGGAGGTCGCTTGCAGCTGGCCAGCGGTGGCAGCATTTCACTGTGCGGTCTCCCTTTTTAATTTTCTAAAAGGGAAAATCGCTTCACTATCTTTTAACTCGACAATTTTCTTAATCCTTCTTCAATCACAATCAACCACTGCCACTCTTTTGCAATTTTCTTCTTAACGCTTCCACTATTTCCGCTCACAACTTGCAATAATCCAATTTGTTTATTGACCGTCAACGCGCCAGCAATAAAAACAATGCACCAATTGCAGCGCAAAAACTCAACAAATCACAATTTAATTTCCTCTTCTGCACAACCGTTTTTTTCTGTAATTCAAAATTCAGTCGTCCGCTTCACCAGAACACAAACGTATCTCGCTGCGCGTCACAAACCGCTATGAGCGAGCGCTACTCAAGTCTACCCAGCAAGCTGAGCTGAGCTCACTGCGCTGAGCTGGTGCGGCGCGTCTGAGCCAGAGCGGGACGGCGATAGTGTAGTCGGCGCTAGATTAGAGCGCGAGCGCAAACGGACACCTGAAGCGAGTCTCGATCCAGAGTTGCTTGCAGCTGCACAACAAAATGGCTGGCTGCACGAGTGGATGGTGGTGGAACGTGACAGTGGCGAACAGTGCTGCCGGCTTGACGCAATTTCACATTGAATTGAATAATTTAGAATCGAACCATTTGAAGAGAAGCAGATAAAATTACGTAATTAACCCTTTCCGGCAATTTGTACGATATATCGTAAAAATTTTTCGATGATTTTTTATTGTACAGCAAATGCACTTTTTATAGAACAGCTTTTTCATTAAGTAGGCTGTGTTGTATCATTCTATTTAAAAATATAAATCATTATAGAGGTGGCTACACAGTTTGAGTGTGTTTTGTAAGCAACTTTTTGCAAGAATTTGAAAAACCAGCAAATGACGGTGCTTCTGCGGAGGAATTTTTAAATATATAACACTTTTTGGTAGCAAAAAGCTAAACACTTTCAAAGTTTGATTCTCAGTTGATTTATAAAACTTAGTAAATTTAACTTTTTTTTGCTTCTAAATATTTGTCCGAGTCTTTAAAAAACTTGTACGATATATCGTACAAATGACCACAAGGGTTGCAAAGCTTTGTACGATATATCGTGGAAGGAAAAGGTTGCAAGGTGTGTTTGCATTTTTTCGAAGTTTTGGGTTTAGAAATAGAATTTTGCGTTTGCATGTCTGCCACGCCCATCTGTAAACCACGTGACTAATAAAATTGGACTATTCGGCAATTTTCGATTAAAAATAAGAATTAATAGACGATTTTGTGTTTTATTGGACAGACACAGGATATGTAAGGTTAGACATGTGTACTTGCCACTCCCACTACGATAATAAGGGTGGGCTATATTCAGTGCCTTTCTGTAAAACTGTATGCATTTTAATTGATTCTGTGTTTTATTGATAGGAAAAGGGCTTTGCAACAACAAAAACCGTTATAGAAGGCCGAATAAATATGAATCAATTGTTTATATATATAATTTATATAAGTTTCGATCGAAATGAAATTACGTTTCGATTTTTCGTTGTTATAATTTATGTTTTCTATCAAAAAAATCAATGAATTGTTCATAAAACATAAAAAAACGAAACCAAAATTGCATGCATTTTTACTCCTTTGCGGACCATTGTACGATATATCGTACAAAATTGAAAGAGCTATAATTCTTAACTGAAATTACGTTTTTGATATTTTTTTGTATTTTATTGCTAAAATGATCAATGAGAGTCAGTATTTTGAAGGAAAAAATTGTATCTCAAGAAATGTGGAAATTGACCGCAAAGGGTCGAGGTCAGTGTCTTGCTGGATCAGGAGTTCGGATCTTACGGCAGTCGACACCTAAGATGTATAGATTCCTGTTCACATTGAGTGGAATTAGAGAAACGCAAGTCGTCTTTTAGAATGAATTTTTATTTATATTTTTATCTTCGGGCTTCCACTTGTTTCTTGGCGTATTTAGACTTAGTAATTTCAATCATTATTCCACCTTAAGCACTATAATTTCGGATAATTACAGACATTTCAATAATTGCATGTGTGTGTGTTTTGTATGCTCTTTAATTACATAATTTGTTGATTCGTTTTCGTTTGCATGCTCTGTAGTTTAAAAATTGATTTAAAACTTCAACGAAATACTTGTAACGGAAATCATACACAATGAATCATAAGGCAGCGTTTTTCTCTCTTTTTTTGTGTTTTTCTTTTTTCGCAATGTTTTAAAATTTTCTAGAATTTGATTTTATGATGTTTTTCGTCTCCATCTTCGTCCAGTTTTTCGTTTTGTGCATTTGTTGTCGTTTCGTAGATTTACCACTTTTCGTTATTAAAATAATTAAAAAGCCATTTTATTCAATATCTGCAGTTGTTGTTATTGGTTTTTCTTGAAATAAAGACTAATGTAATTTACATCATTAAGCGTTTCGAAAATAAATAAATATCAATTTGACTTTAGTTATGTAATTTAATTGATTTCTTTCTGATTAAAATCATCTCCTCGTCCAGTCGTGGCACCTCCACGCTTCTTACTTTCGCTAATTGCATTCCCGTTCGTCACGTCTTATCTCCTCTTAGGTAATTTAGAATTATAAAAACTTGATGCTTTTTTACATGGAACTAACTACAGGCTCTCCTTCGTAATCATAAACTTTGCTTACTTATCTCAGTGTTTTCAAGTTTTTCTAAATCTAATTGATATAATTTGCGTCGCCGAACTCTGCCAAGTGCTCGGCGACATTCATTGACATTGACGTGTAGAGTTGCCACAGCAAATAATTAACGCTAGAAATCACAATACGTTATGAATTTAATTTCGCCACCATCCACAGTTCCGCCGATTCTTTCTTTCCGTTTCCCTTCTATGCCTCCGCGAATCGTAACTACGCACAACGCCTTCGTTCATGCCGCCTTGTAACTTCCAATACTCGTTTAAAAATGTACAATTTTCACTAATTCACTAGGTTGCCTTTAGAGATAGCGCTTAAAGATATGATAAAAATTAGTCTACAAATACGTTACATATTCTATGATATATGGAGTCGCCAGCCGGTCGCCCCAGGTTGGCTTAGGTTGATAATAAAATGCCTATATGACTAAGGTGTGGCATGAATGGGGCGTGTGTGTGTGAGTGTGGGTGCGAATGAAATACAAGGTGCTCCAGTACAATTTTTACAGGGTGCTGCTCAATTAGACGTGCGTTGCCAGCGCGCCCTTCTTCGCGTTGCCGTTCGATGGCAGTATGAATTGACCCGAGGGACTCTGCGCCGCGGCAGTTGTGACCGGTGCGGTGCTGGTGGGCGCTTGCGCCAGCGGTGTCATGGCGGCTAGCGTGTTGCTGCTGGCTGTCAGATTGGAACTGCTGCCGCTGACGCTGCCCGCGCCGTTGCTGCTCACAATATTCGCCGCGGCAATGCCTCCAACTCCGCCCATGCCTCCGCCAAAGTTCTTCAGGCTGTTCATACCGATGCCGTTTGTGTTGGCGTGGCTGTAGTTTGTCTTTTGGTACGGTGGAGGCGCGGGCGTGGCCGCCGGATTGGCTGTGCTGGGTGGCGGCAAGGGAGGCAGCAGCGAGGAGTTGGTGCGCAGATATGGATTGCCGTAGATGGCGCTGAAGCGACTGTCTATGCCGTTCTGCAGCAGCGATTGACCGCCTGTGAGGAGAAATGTGTGTGTGATTACGATTAAAATTTCCCACAGGCTTCCACTGGCACCTCACCTAAGAAGCCATTGCCCATCGGAGCTGTGCTCTGCGTTGGTTGCTGCTGCATGTCGGCGCGATTGCGCGGCAGGCTCATGTTGCCTGTTGTTGTGACGGGGTTTGTGTAGTGTGGCAGAGTAGCCGAGTTGATTGTGTTGGAGTTGTGTTTGCTGACGCCGGAGCCGGCGCCGGCGGACGTCTTGGCGTCCGTTGGCAAGCTGTAGTCCAGCGCGTACTCAAAGTACGGCGCGTAACCGTTGACAGTCTCCTTGTAGTTTTGATTCTTCATATTCTTGATGTGGCACTGTCGATTGTAGCGTTCGCTAAAATCACCGGAGAATCTGAAATGTTAGCGTTGCGTTGAGTCGGTTAAAAAGTCATATTGAGGCACTACCCACCGGTCATCCAGCTTCACCGGTCCCGCCAGCGGCACACCCAGAGTGGCGCCCTTCATCTGCACGTCCGGCATGGGCGTCTGCGTCAGGTTGATGGCCAGGCCATCCGATCCGGCCTCTGAGTAGTCTACATCGTAGGCCTTCGAGCGCATCTCGTTCTTCAGATCGGACAGCTTGTCGGCGCCACGCGACGCCTCCGGTATTACGTCCGCCGGAATGGGCTTCTTCTTGGTGCGCTTCATGCAGACAATCACTAGCATCACAACCATAATGATGATCGCCACTGACGACAAGGAGCTCATCACAACGAGCAGGACGGGAATTGAACCTGCTGCAAATGGAAACTTGCTCTTCAAGCCGTCGCACAACACAACTACCCTCTCCCCGCCCACTTACGTTCAGCTACTAAAGTAATCAGCAACGAGTCGCTGCCGTACGAGTTCATCACGGTGCAGTTGTACTTGCCGAAGTGACTGGAGCGACTCTCCTTGATGATGAGCGCGGCGCGCACGCCCTCGGGCAGGTGGTGCTCCTCGAATATGTACACGTCCGGATCGGCGGTGCTCATGTTGATCACCTTCCCGTCGAACGACCAAATTATCTGTTCCGCCTTGGGAATGCTGAAGGCGAGGCAGTCGATTTTGGCGCGACTGCCGACGGCGCCGAACTGCACCTTGTGTGACGTGATAATGGGTGCGCGCTTCACGTACACTGTGGCCTCGGCGCCGATCTCCGGGAAGCCGTTCACCACTGCCTTGCAGTAGTAACGGCCGGCAGAGTCGGCGGTCACTTTCAGCGTCAGATTCGCTGCGGTGCCCACAACCTGCAAGTTAAGCGGGTTTCATGACAAGTCCATTTTGCACGGCGCACGGAATATTTACTCGGTCAGTGTTTTCGTTGATCCATTCGATTTCCGGCGGCGGGTTGCCGTCCACCTCGCAGCGCATGGTCACCGCTGTTCCCAGGTCCGCCTCCACGGAGATTGGCCGCTGGCGGAAAATCGGTCCGTCTACAAGGAGGAAGCCAGCAGAATGCATTCAATGCAATGTTCAACAGTCACAACTGAAATGTCGAAGTGAGTACTTACAGCTGATATCCAAAGTCTCGCTCTCCTCGCTCTTGCCCACAGCGTTGACCACCTCGCACTTGACGATGGCGTCGTGGTGCTGCCGTGTCACGTTGTGGATCACCTACAGAGGCACAATTTATAAAATCGATCCGAATCACAAATAAAACGTGCATACCATTTTTGTGGTGTAGTCGCCTGTCACCAGCTCATCATTGATGAACCAACGATAGCTCTGTGGCGGCGGATTGGCATCGGCCTGGCAAGACAATATCACTTCAGCACTCTCGGGTATCCGACCACCTGCCAAAGCGCCACCCACTACCGACACCGACACTTTTGGCGCGTACTTGACCTGAAACGACAAGGAGCAACAAATTAAGTTTGTTCAATGGCACAAATAAAATTCTCTCACCTCCAGCAGAATCTTCGCTGAACGATAGGTGCGGTCAGCGGTGTTTTGCGCCTGGCAGGTGAAGGTGGTGTTGTGGTGCTCCTTCTTGGGCGCCAGCTTCAGAATGGACTTGGCGGTCACGCGTCTCGAGTCGGAAAGCGGCTCTTTGACATATTCAATGCCTTTGGTGAGCACATTGCCCAGACCATCAATCCAGGTGATCTGAAATTATGCGCAAACAAATTGCATTTAGTTCCTGTTGGTAGTGTGTTGGATTCAAAAGAGCAACAGAAATCGTTCCACAAGTGGAATGTGGATGCTATCACATTTGCACTGCATTAACGGCCGGTTGGTGCCTTTGCTTTCAAACATTTCCACCACACCTCACTGGATTCCAGTTTAGCGTTGAATTTCAAACGCATTGTATGACGTTCCACATTCATTTTCAACTGTCTTCAATACTAGACAACTGAAAGCACAGATGGCGCTATTTTGCGCATTTCCCCCATTTCCACTGTGGCGTCGGTCGTTTCAAAGTGTGTGCGTTATTGGCCAAATTAATCGCAAAATTGATAAGTTTTTTGGTTCAACCTGCTAGAAAATGTTAAACGGGAGTGTTTTGCAAAAATTAAACTCACCTCTGCTGCCGGCTTGCCGCCAGCCGACACGCACTCCAGCTCGATTTCTCGGTCTTCGGTGGTGGCCAAATGATCGCCTTGCAGTATTTTGGGTGCTTCCGGCGGCACGAGCACCGTCAACTTGGCGAAGCGCGACCGGATGCCCGCCTCTCCTTGTGGGCCCGGACCCACTTGGCACTGATACTTGGCATCGTCGTCCAGCATCACCGGGTAGATGTCCAGCGAGAAGTCGCCCTCCTCGTCGCTGCCCACCATCGAGTAGCGCTCGAAGCCGCTCAGATTGCGATGTTGCCCCAGGCCGAAGTCGTCCTTGGTCCACTGCAGGGCACCGATCTTGTCCATGACGCGACAGGGCAGCGTGACGCGCGAGCCCACCACTGCGGTCTGGTCCTGGGGCTCCATGGCGAAGCGTTGGCCCTCGGTCGCCGGCTTCTCGTCGCTGTGGTGGATGCTGGAGCTCTTTCGCGCTTTCGGTTTGGCTTCTGTGGAGTGCAGCTGGACGCTGAGCAGCAGCAATGTGACCAGGGTGAGTGTCAGCGTGCACGTTGAATTAGGAATGTGGTGTTGGTGGTGATGGTGGTTGCTGTTGTTGCAGTGGCTGTGGCTGTCGTCGCTGTGCAAGCGTGGCATTAAGTAAAGATATGTACGCTTTGATATGAACATTTTTGTTGTAGTTGTAGAAGTAGTAAAAGTGGTTGTCGGAGAATTCGACGCCGCTCTCGTGTTGCGTTGGAATTGTTGTGGCTGAACGAGGATGTCAGGTGTCAGGATGTGAACGCCTGAAAAAGAACAAATAAAACGCAAAGAGCGTAAATGAAACAACTGAGTGGAATCACTTTATAGTTTCTGTATTGGTTATAATAAGTGACAGAAAATACATTTTTGAGGTCTTAATGGCTTTAAGTGCATATATAATTTTTACAAAAACAACCCTCAATAATTTGAGTTTTTTTTTATTAATGATTTTAAATAACATTTGGCTCTGTGTAGTTTTCACCAATGAAATCGACAAGTTTATTCTAAGCGAACAAATTTCGGTCAAATTTCTTAACTGGCACGGCGAGTGCAACATAGAATGGCACTCGTCAAGTGCGCTTCTACTCGCCACTCGCCAGCCACCGGCCGGAGGGTCGCGCGGCCAGCAGACAGGAACGGGACACTGAATTTACGCCACTTTAATAACGTTAACTTGGCGCAAGGTGAAGCAGCGAGAATTTACAGCTTTGCCTGCGCACCTAAAGCGTTGCAAAACGATAATGTTGCAATGTTGCGCACGCGCACTGTGTGGCGCACGCACTAAAATGCGGAATTTATGTGACTCGCCATGCACACACACACACTTATATACTCGTATACTTATAAGCCGACAAGCCGATGCAGCATAAAGCGAATGAAATGAAATGCAGTGGCGGCGGTGGTGACGGTGGCGCTGTCGGCGGGAGTCGCTGCTCGAACGTCGCACGCCCACACAAGTGCAACCCGAAACCAAAAGCCATCAAAAAGCCACCGACCAGCTGAGCTAAAAATGTGGTCGTTGCTGTTGTTGACTCGCTCGTATTTGCTTGTCACGGCTCTCGTTGTTGTTGTTGTTGTTATTGTGGCTGTTGAAGTCGATTCCGATTACGAACGCACGTGCGCTGAGCGGTCGCAGCGACTCTGCTAAGGCTGCATGGTGCGGCGTGTCCGTGAGCGCGCGGCGTGCGACGCAGAAGCAGCGTTGGGGCAGCTATGGAGAGGATATTTCACAGTAGATTGAATTGACTTAAAGCACAAAATTATGTTTGTTCATTGAGCATTTCGCAGATAAAAAGCGAAATAAGGTGTGAAGGTGAATTAAGAGATTTTGCAGTTAAGAAGGTGCGAGAGGATGCGGGCGGCGGGCGTTACTGTTGTAAAATGCGGCGCATTGTTGAGATGCGGGACGACCACAGGCGATGCGATTGTAAAATGTGGCTTCGTATAGTATTAAAAAGTATGGACACTCTCTTAACATTTCCTGGACATTCGAGGTGGCCATTGTTCGTTGAACCGTATTGGCAGCTAACAAATATTTGAGGCACAAAAAATGTTCTGCAGGAACCATGCAATCATTAAATTCAATTGATTGCATTGAACAGTCGGCGTAGGGATGCAATCAATTCGGCTCAGCGCGTTTGGGGAAGCCAGCGTTTGTGGGTAGTTTTATGCAAAAAGGGTAATTTAATTTAGTTTCGAATTAAATTACGTTGACAGACTTGCAGATTTGTACGTACGGTGTGAACACACGAACATTTATATAACATTTGTATAACATTTTGATCTTTAATGTTTTTTTTAAACTTAGTAGTTATGTATCACGTCGTAGGAGTTAAGACTTTTGGTTGCAAAAATAAAATTGCGAGTAAGTACTCCACGTCAATGTTTTACAGAATCACGCAATTAAACGCGCTTCAAATAATAGAACACAAATAATACAATTTAACATATACTCCTGTCTCAACACAAAAATCCATACTCGCTCTTATTTTTGATTCAGAAAAACGTTGTAGTACTTGGTACTTGTATCGTCGTATTTGTTGAAATAAATTAAAAACAGGTCCTCAACCTAAACCCTCAAAAGGTATTTTCATACTTTAATATTTACATCCTGCAAACCCGCTCAGAAACTGCTTGCCAGTCTCACTTAACGCAGGAACATAGATTCATACTAAGTTCTAAAGCTACTCGTTCTAAAATTCATTACTTAATTTAATAGTAAACCGAGCGCCCTTCCTGTCCTTAACTTACGTCGAGCAAACTTCCGCGCCGCAAAGCCCTCATGCTAAACAAAGCTCGCTCCCGCACGCTGTTCTTCTATTTCCCAAAGGAATAAACTCTCCAACAAAAGGAATTAAGGGCCACAACAGAGTACAAATAATTAGTAAACGGGAACGAAGCAATGAAAGCAAGTTTTTCAAAAAATGAGATCAACGCGAAAATGTTCCATTATGTTTGCTTTTCAATCTGTTTTTATATTTTCGTAGGTCTGCTGGTGCTTTAAGTAACATTCAGAAAGTGCTGTCATTTTAGGATATAACAGCAACAAACACTGTAAAATGATTGCAGCATTTTCAGGGTCGCTGCTTGGCGCTACGTTAGAATGTTGTGTGCTGCCTGAGAACGTTGCACGCTCGCCTGCGATGGGCGAACACATGGTGTGTGGTGCGGCATGTGGTTACCGCCGCAACGTGAGTGGGCTTTGTAGGTCAAGTTTGTTGGCTCGCACACGCACGCGGCGCACTCGTAGGCGCATGCATGCGTCGATGTGGGTGCGTTCGTACGAGTGGCTGTGCACGTCGGCTTGTGCGGTGGAAATTTGATTTCGAATGCAGCCGCTGCACGTTGCTTTCAAAATTCAAATCAAATAAATGCAAAAATGTCGAATGCCAGCAGCCAACTGTCGGCAGCTGCTGCCATTAATGTTGAAGCTGCCACAAACAGCCGAGCAGCAATGACAACAACATTATTGTCAACAACCGCGATCCGGAGCACAAGAGCAGGTAGCAGCATGGCGAAAAATAAATGCCAATGAATAGCAGCGTCGGCCGTCAAATGCAAATGTTGAAAGTTTCATTCGAAGCCTTTCCCCTCGCCTGCCAGCGGCACAATGCACCGTGCGCCTGCTGGCGAAATGAAAACATGAAAAATTCAATTGGCCTTGGCATTTGCGCCTGTCGTTGCCGAGAACAATTTTCATACCAACACTGGTGGAATTATGAAGCAGCGAGAATCATTGACAACGAGCGCCTTCATGCAGTAATTTTAAATAGATTCCGAGATTATTTAATGATTAGGTATACTATATTCCCGTAGAACTTGCTGACGATCAAGTCTGCTAGTGTTGTAGAAGATTGGGGTTGAGATTAGGAATAAACATTCAGTCTGTTCGCACGCTCGACGGGACAATTAGAAGTAGCGCAGACTCATATTTGAAAATAAATGCTGGAAATTGGGAACAAGCTAAACTGGTTCCCACTCTACAAACTCAATCAGTCAGCAGTCAGTCCTTCGTTCGGTTCCGTTGCGGTGTAAATGTATGCAAATACTCACTCATACACACACACATCCAATATTTACACATTCACTAATTAAAACTACCATAAAACAAGGAGTGAGCCAAATGTGCGAAGGAGCAACCGAATGACGAAGCAGCAAAAAAATATAAAATAAAAACTGAAAATGAAAATGAAATGCAAATGCAAATGGAGAAATGAGAAAAGGCAAAAAGTAAAAAACAAGCAGTGCTAATGTGTTAATAGCTCTAAATGAATACAAACACACTCACAGGGCAACACACCCACCTACACTCCCGCGCGCACTCTCACACACACACAATGTCTTTATGCAATATGTACACTGGCAAACGAGCTGACAAACAAACACACATTCAGATCAACATTTGCACAACTAACATTAAATAAAACGCAAATAAGTCCGCGTGCACATTAATAAAAAATCCGTCGTCCTTAAAAGCCACCAACACTGCCAACAACAGTGGCGACAACCCAAACAACGGCGCGGCGGCGCGGAGCAATCGCAATATTGGCAACAACACGGCATCATATCAAGGATGTGCTGGCGAAAAGATACTTTGTGGCCACAGTAACATTCGTTAACACAACAAAAACAATAACAACAACAACAACAACAACCACAACAGCAACGATATAGTGAGCGAGATAGCGCCTGCTGGCGTAAAAAACCGAAAGCAAACGAGGAAAAAAGGATTGGCTCAGTGACCCAGCATAAATTTTCAACGGTAGCAGCAGAGGAGCAGAAGAAGAAGCGGAAGAAACCGGCACATCGCACCCGTAAAAAAGTACTCCCGCCGAAGCGTTCACCCACTCGCACGCAGCTCCGCATGGGCGGCGCACCAGCGGCTGCTCAACTTCAACAATTTCATCAACAGGAATGAATGAAGGCAGCGGGCAGGCGCACTGGCAGCGCGCCCAGCGGCAGATATGAGTAAGCGTATGGAATAAGAACAACAACAGCGACAAATAAATAAATAAATGCAAAGAGGGCGAGAACACAAAGCACGAAAGAAAGCAGCGAAACGAATGAAACGTTTTCTTTTTTTAATTTTATTTTATGATTTATGGCATCGCATGCCATGATTACCGAGCGGCCGATCGGCCGACACATACAGACGTAGCAAGCAGCGCGCATGCGAGTGCGACGTATACGCGACCAAGGACATGTGCGTGCAGCCGGAAGTGCCGCTGAACGGCGGCGGGTGTGTCTGTACGCGCGGCTGTGTGAGTGTGTCAGCTGGGCCGTCTGCCCAGTCGCCGCTGCCCACGCAGTTAGGCGCACATGCTGCGGTGGCCCCCGAAAATGTTTACACACAAAAGTGTTTGTTTAGATAAGCGTTAAATCGCCAGGACGGCGACGGGAGACCGAACACATTGGGCGCGCGCGCGTGAAGGACGACTATTTGTATTTGCAAAGGAAAGCGCACGGCAAATTGAATTCTTATATTACACATTTATGCTTAAATTCCGTGGAATCGAAAGCCGCTGTTTACTTAGCGCCTCTTATCCAAAGTCAGGCGGCGGTCTACTATTGCAGCGTTTTAAATTATCTGTGTGTGCTTTCTTAATTACTTTCCGCGCGCATTTTTCCAAGCTGCCGAAAACAAATTTGCTTGCCTAATAACTTTTAGAGAGCCTCGCCAACACTGCCTCGGCCGCAGGGTTCAAGCTCGGCGCATGTGCATTTCACATTAAAGTAATCGTTTTCAATTGCGGGTCACTTCTTGAAAGCATCGCAAGTGGATGGATTGCCGTGTCCCGGACGGTGGGTGAGAGTTCACAGCCGTTGCTGCTGCCAAATTCGCGAACATTTATTCATTAATCTTTCAGCGCAATGGAAACCTGGCCGCGCAAATTGAGGCCCATGTGCGTCACAGCGGTTCGGGGTGGAAGTGGCAGCACCAGCAACAGGCCCAGCACCTACTGGGAATACGTGCACAACTCAATTTACAATTCACACGCGCCGTTCATCAGTTTCGAGCGTTGAAACCGAAATTTATTATTCGATGTCGTTGTTTACACACTTTGCGCCGCCGAAATGGAATTAGGAAATCCACACTTGCAGTCGCGACGCAGCTCGCTCGTTCGCGCGCAACTCCATCCTGCCGAGTGTTGTCGCTACACTTACAACAACAATAGCCGAGGACCAACATTGCCACTACACTTACAACAACACCGGCGCTGACGCTGACGTCGACACCAGTTCAGGCGCAGGCGACAGTTGCCTAGTCAGTCTTTCGGGCAACATATGCTCGCTTTTAATTTATGGCAATCCAAACGTTACTGACAAATAACGCACCAACAACCACAGCGACACCAGGCGTCGGCAGCGTCGACTCCATCGATGGCATTCCAAAGCCGCTGTTGCCGCAGACTCAGCAAAACAAACAGGGCAACATGCTAACACACAAAATCACAAATACAAATACAAACACAAACACAAACACAAACAAATACAAGGAGCGAATTTGATTACAAATTTATGCCATAAAAACTAACGCCGCATCCCCCCAACGGTGCGCTGTCGTCGTTGGTGTCGCTTGCTTGTTGGTGTTGTTGCTATTGTTGTGGGCTGCGACTGCGGCTGTCGCTGATGGCATCGGTGTTGGTGTTGGCGGTGCGGCAGCAAGTCGCGAAAAGTGTTTATTTACATGTTTACCATTAGGAAATGGAAGCATCTTGTGCTGCTGTGTGCGTGCGTTCATGGCGCGCCGTGAACAAAAGTGCGTGCGTGTCTGCGTATGGGTGTGTGTGTGGCAACTTCCGGTGTGGAAGGATAATAAACACATGACACCCCCAGCAACGATCATTTGATGCCAAGCGTGGCAGTCTGGCAGATGAATAGACACGAGCGACAAGTAAACAAACTACAGTCTGAGGTATGTAGACATGTGCTAACCCCAACTCCAACTCCAACTCCAGCACCAACACGAGAACCAATAACGCAATATAAAAACTACAACAATAACAATAACAAAAACAAAATCACAAACGATTACAACAAAGAGCCACAGCGCAGAATTCAGAATTGACATAAAACCGAAATGAATAGCAGCAGCCCGAAGTGAAAAGAAGGAGGATGAGAAAAATAATCGAAATGGAACGAAATGGATGCATGAGGGGGAAAGGAGAAATGAAGGAAATCTAGAAGTAAACAAAGCCATTAGATGCCGCAGCAGAGCCTTCAGACGAAGGCGGAGGAGAAGAAAACAACACACAGCCGTGAAATGGTGCGAACGACGTTGTGTAGCTGGAAAACTGGCTGGTCGGTTGGTGGTGCTTTGACGTGTGGCTGGTTTGAGCTGGACAGCACAACACAACGTGAGTGATGGTAATTGCAAGGAACAGGTGGAAAATTGAAATTTTTCTGTATGAATGCCAAAGATGACAAGGCTGATGTCTATATGGCTGTCATGTGCACTTAACAGAGGAGATATTGAAGTAGATTTGTAGGAATGAACTGTTTAAATTTCTGATAATAGACAACTAAAAAGAAAATTTTATAAATTTATTGCTTCAAGCACTGCTAAACGAATGTTCTATGGAATTCTTTTTGTTTGATCTCATGGCTAGGGAGAACTAAGTAGATTCCACTTACATCCCTTATCCGCTGTTGTTGATTTCTATGTGTTTAGGTAGTATTTACTTTAATTTTGACCACATCACAGGGAAGCCATGTACATGTATAAATAAATTATGCTGTCGATAGCCTGCAATTATCACGAAATACGTTTGTACGAAAACTGATTGCAGTAACCGCAGCAACAAAACAACCGGAGAATTTCAAACAGAACTGTAATTTAAAAAAAAAGTAAGAATAAAGTAAAACACATTGGAACTTTTCTTATAAATAATTTATGAATGCATGTGAAAACATGCATCACTGCCATTACTCGCCGCTGTGTAGACGGCAAGCGGCCCAAAGGCCCAGAAGTGCTGGTTGAGGCTTTGCCGTTGGGACTTGCTGTGAATTGCGCGTTGGCCAGTCGCCATGGAACGCGGTACAGAACAGCGATTATTGCAATTAAACCCATTAAACGCAACACAAACAAAGCCCAACAAGCCGAACCGAATATAAAAAGCGCCAGCGTTAGCGCCAGTGCGAGTTTGGCCAAAAGAAAAGGAGCCGCGCCTCACTAAACGCAAAGCCAGCAAACGCTCTGCCACGTACGGAAATTCGTATAGCGAAAGTTAGGGAGCGAAATCGAACCTTGCACAATTCACTTTTGCTTATTGTATATAACAACGGCAAGGCAACAACAGCAAAAATAATGAAAATAGTGGAGCCTCTGCAGCACCGACTGCCATATTAGCAGCAACCAAAACCGCTGCGGGGGCGACCGGCAGCGCGTGCAGTGGAAGTGATAGACCGTTGGGAGGGCTGCGGGGAATGGGCAGGCAACATGAAAAATTCAACGCTTTTTCATTGTTTATCGATCGGGCGAATAGGCGGTGGAGCAGACGTGCGCAAGGACGGACGCATGGGTTGGCACAAGGCTCCATAAAAGATGGGTTGGTGGATAAAAGAAATGGAAGTAAAGAAAAAGAGTGCACGTAGCCATGTGTGGGGATGGGTTCGGCTGCGTTGGGCCGTGCTGGCTGGCCTGGGCTCAGCCTGACTGGTTAGCGCCGCAGGGCTGAGTGGCTGACAGCGACTGTCAGATTGCAGGTTTGTGGGCACGTGCGTGCTGGGCGTGCGTGTGTGCGTGAGTGTGTGGCTGTATTTGAGTTTTAAACAAAACGTTCTGAAATGAAGCAAATAAAAAGCTGTTGCTGGGGAATTATTCACGGCATTGGAACGTGGGGCCGGCCTGGGACACCAATAGGGATCGACTTGTGTATGGTCGCGTTGGCAGGCACTCAAAAATGTTTGAGAATGCAGGAAAGTAATGACAAGTGGGAATATTCCCAATTCACCTTTTAAGCCTGAAAGTTTCGAAAGTTTGCCCGCACTCACCGACCGACTCTGCCATCGTAGTTGCGCTGGCGGGCGAGTGGAGCAAAACATTTGCGCGTTTCGAAGCTGCCACAAAGGGGCGTGGAAGGGCGAGCAGGCAGTGGCCATGTGGTCTGTTGGCTTTTCGTGCAATTAAATCGATATTACGGGAACGCAGCGCTAATTGCGGATGACACGGAACTGTTTGGCCACGCGGCAACTCATGGCCGCCAACAACAGTTGTTGCGAGTGGTGCACGGCGGGAGCCGAGACACAGTGTACAGCTATCAGTGTTGCGAGCAAACAGTTTGTGCTATTTCGACAAAACGTTCATTTAGTAAAATACAAATACAAAAACATGCGTGCCTGGTTGGCATGCAATGCCACGGCAAACGACCGCTGGACTGGCAGGGGAGGATGTGCTGCTGACATGCGGTGAAATTGGTGTGGCTGCTATTTCCGGACATCTGCCGGATTTCGACCTTAGACACCGAGCCATGACGTTCGCGTATGCTGATCGCTGCGCTAATTGTGATAAGGGTCATCGAGGCATTATTTACAGTTGCAATCAATTAAAATTCGCCGTTCGTTTCACTCAGCACTTGTGTACAATTTTCAATTAGACGCTTAATTAATTTTTAGGTGTCAAAAAATTTGCAGTAGCAGCGAACAAGAAGACGAAATCCAACACAATTACATGTTACTTTAATGGAAATTGTCAGCACTTGTGCTAACCGGAGCTGAAGTGGTAGATCAGCAACAACAACAACAATTGGCAAGTGGTTGCCGCTTTTCGAAATGAAATGAGAGTGTGAGCGATTTCAATTTATTTTCCATTTTTAATGAGCTGTCAAAATGGAAATCCTTTTAAATCTACTTAATTCGCCAGTCGTTCGCTATTGCCGGCGAGTGAGAGCACTTGGCGGAAAAGTACTTAAGTAAAAGTAAAAAGTTTTCGGCTGCAACAGCAATAACAGTCACAAAAACCATCCAAGTAACAATGAAAAAAGTCGATAAATTATTGATTAACTTATCTCAATTTCTACTCAACGTCTTTGTCATGCAATTGCGCCTCCAAACTTTCCTTCTCCTCATACTTGGATCGGGTTCTTCCGGTTGTACAGTAGGGACGCGCCAAATAGAACCTCCGAAGTTCGAGTTTGAATTGTGGAATGTTTTGTGAATGGACAAGAAAGAGAGTCACTCAAATTTAGACCTTTAACACTGTTCCCAGCCCAAGACTCATCGGACACGTGCACACCAGCGATTCAGTACTGCGACATGACTGCTATACGGTCGAACATCGCGTGTGCGAAAGTGTATGAGAAAATATGGCGCGTGTAATCGCGGCTACGCGCAGGCACTTTGCATTTCAGCGCGCTCGACCATTTCCGACAAGTGTGGTGGCCGGCGGCTGTTGGAGAGCCGAGTGCGTTAAGCAGGGCCATTGTCCTCGCAAAGAGCACCACCGCCAATGCCACTGCCACCGCTGCCGTTGTCGTAAGTCAACCTGTCGACCAGCCATTGTAGTCGGCGCTGGCGTTGCCACATTATAAATTCACGAAGCAAAAACTGGTGCTCCATCTCCGCCCAATTTCAGCGACAGCCACCCTCACCTTCCCCAACAAGTTCGCGCTTTGGCATTCATTGTCAACATCAGCAGCAGCAGCCGCAGTCAAAGCCAAAGCCACAGCCACAGCCACTTCGGCCGCACACCAGTCAGCCAGCCAGCCAGGCATCCATCCACAAAAGCATTCATGACAATTGTAATAAAATACAAAATTTATATAAATGTTGCGCTGATTTCCGTCGACGTTCTGTCGTGGCGTTTTAGCGTTGTGGATTCTGGGCGCTATTGTGCAGACAGGAAGTGAGGTGGGCGAACTTAAAGTGCGTGCGGCTCGGTGCGCTGTCACAGTTTAAAGTGCCCAACGGGGACTGCAGCGTTTGGCGAACGGCGCGGTGCGTATTGATTTACTACGGAACGTGGGCAGGCGCGGCGTGTTGAATGTGAAATGAAAGAAGTGAAAGGAAATATGCAGGGACGTGGAGGAAGTGGAGGCAGGATGAGGTTTTTCGGCCATTTGTCAATGGAATGGAAGGAAGTAGGCGCACAAGAAGGAGACGCGATTTATGCGTTTCTTTCATTTTACTATGCCCTATTTGCTGTTTTTACTGTTGTTGGCGGTTCATAGAATGAAGTTTTCGCCTGTCGATTATATTTCTTTTTGAATCTGCGCGAAAATTCTTTTCCGCTCGGCGGCAATTTATTCAAATTGACTTTGGGCCATAATTCAGTCGGAACTGCGTCTTTTACTTAAATTGCAACTGCGAGAAACATGCGAGAAAATTACAAAAGCAGACACACCGACACACCCACACATACACACAACATATAGTACACTTGAAAAAACAATACTGTAGGTAGAAGGTGAAGGTAGAATCATTTGGTTTCATGGAAGCTAATTTTCATTTCCTATATGAAAGCGAGACAAGTCTAGTAGGCAGCTACCGATCGAAATATTTTGAGCTATCTGAGAACTTTTTAATACATATTATTTTAATTGTTTTAATCTCATATTGGGCTCACATTTTGTGGCAAGCCTCGAGTTGGTTAAAACACGATTTGAAAAGAATTCTTCGGATATTACACAATATGTATAAAATATTTTGTTGAGTGTGGGTATTGCAGTGAGTTGAGTCTACACTTTTGGCAACAAGCATCGTTAATATTTTTCGCGCAAGAACCTCTTTTGCATGCTACAGAAAATTGGCATCGTCGACGAAGTTCGAAATGGTGATTGTAATGGCGACGGGGATGCCGATGCGGATGGCGATGGGGATAAGCTTCATGGCTGACGGCACGAGCAGTGCAAAGAAATACCAAATAAAAATGCCTACCAAATCTCCAGAGACTTGAGCAAAGCAAAAGTTTAAATTTATCAATTGCAAAATGAAGAAAAATATGAACTGAACGAACAACAGCAAATGCAAAAAAGTGAAACGAAATTTGTAAGAGAAATTGGCAAAATTTCGTTACACGCGCGACGCTTTCGACGCGTCTGACGTTCACTCTGGGGGCACGCTCAAGTGTGACACATTTTTCTGTGACACTAAATTCTGAAATGTATGCAGTGCAGCGGACGTGGCAGCGCGAGCAGTGCCAGCAATTCCAATCCCATGCCAGCGCCCAGACCATACCAGACCAGACCAGACTCGACCAGACGGGCACTTTTGGGGGTTACAGTGTGTGCTTCGCTTGGCGCAACTTGAAGTGGCAGTGGCACCGGCAATGTCTGCCAACAGCGCCGGCCCCTCCGGCTGTGCCACGCAGGCATCCGCTGCGAGCCTCTGACGCAGTTCGTCCGCATCGTCGCGCCAGCGCTGCACCACTTACTGTCGCAATTGTCTGCGAAGTAGTGTACTGAAGTTTGTGTGTGTGTGTGTCTCTGCTTCGTATTTGTATCAAAGCCATTAATCAATGGCAAAGGAATGCGGCGCAAATATGAAAAAAATTTGGAAAATGGTGCAAAGCCATTCGTTCGTTTTCTCGTACGCGTGCACGCTCGTAAATTCGCATTTGAAATGAAGTCAGAAATGAAGCAAACGACGTGGCACACTGAACACACACACACACCTATACATGCGCACGCTGCAAGGGCCGCACGACGGCAGGCACTTGCGAATTTCGCTCCAAAAATAAATTGGAATTATTGACGACAGCATGTGATTGCTTGTGTGAGTGTGGCGGCGAGGCTGTGTCTGTAGTTTTGCGTAATGCAGAGAAGAGAGTGCGCTCGTCTGCCACTGTCTGCCACTGGCAGACATTTGTGACTTTGAAGGCTTGCAAAGTTTCGTTTTCATCTTGTTACATTAGACACAACAGCCAATTAGGAGGGGGTTTCTTCCAAGTCCCTACATGCATACATACGTACGAGTATGTACGCACGTACGAGTATGTGAAACTCAAGTCTTGAGTAAAACATCTCGAGACGACTTTTCAAATAAATATCTATTTATAGGCGCATGACATAGATGACCGCAATGCGTATGTGAGCGGAGTTATGGCTCTTGTTATGAACTGTATTAACTAATTGGATGAACTCAAGTACAGCGGCAGAACTCTTCATATCTCAACAAGTCTCAACGAAATCACGGAACTATAAAATGTTGGATGAAGTTGCAAAAACTAACTAACTGCATATTACATTAATTTCTCGAGCTTGTATGACTCTGTTGGGTCAAAGGTAAGTGTCTGTTTCCTAAATTATAGAAAATACATTTAATAACGTAATAATTATTTCTTCAGATTTCAGTGCGAGCGGAAGTAGCGGAAGCAATAGAGTTACATGTTATTTCCACATTTGCAGCATCGACGTGATTTCAACTTACAGCAGCGAAACTATACTTGAAAACTTTGATGGCATGCATGCACCCAGCAAACACAGCAGTCACCCAGTGACCAACTGATGGGTATGTCAAATAATGTTTACCCTTCGTTTGCGAGTACTGAAATTCGCTAAAATTCAAGTCATTGTACCACTCCATGTATACCTCGTAGAAAAGTAGCAATGCAAAGTGTTGGTGTTGTCGTTAAAAAGGTTTACGCCTTCTCGGTTGCATTTCAAGTTTGAGATTTCAATTGTTTTTTAATGCCTCAGTTTGGATTTAAACATTTTTTCGAATTTCAACGCGTTTCTCGGGTTCCTCGCTTTATCATATGAATCCTATTCAGCGTTCAATGTTCAACTATGTGGCCTTGAATTAATTGCATTTAAAATTTACGAGCTTTCTGTCGTTACACTTTTTCTGCATACCCAAAGTGACTGTTTAATTTTTTTTACTTCCCAATTTTAGTTCTATTAGTGAAATGCTGATGAAAATTAACCTTAATTTATAATGGAAAATGTAAAAAGTGAAGAAAAACAAGAAAGCAAGCGTAAAACTTTTGAAAAAGTGAAAACTGTGCGCAACGCTAGGGCAGATGGGTTGGTGGGTGGGCGGAGCACCGCTTGACTGCTACGAAAAGGCTCATTGAAATGTTTTCGTTTTCCATTCGTGCTTTAATGCCTTTCTAATTGAAAGGTGGTCGAAGTGGATGAGAAAATGCCACCAAAGCACAGCAGGGCAGCGTCGACGCAGCACTGGCGGGGTGGCGAAATGTGCGGCAATCCAATAAGTCAACTACTAAACTCGAACAACAAGGCGGGTCGAATGAGTGTAACTGGCAGTTGCAGCTACTGCTGCAGCTGCAATTGCAACTGTAGGTGTAACTGCAACAGCAACAACAATGTGCGACGTGGCACAAGAAGCGTCGAAGCTGAAGAAGTTTGAATTAAAACCGCAAACTATAAAATTGGCTTAAAATGACCGCCAACCGATATTTGTTCTTTCAGCGGCTTTAGTATGGCTGGCAGTTGTATTAGCCGGGCGAGAGGTGGGTCTTATCTCAATGTATGCAGAAAGCGAAATGCAGTGACACTAAATAAAATCGTGGAATAGGAGGGATTCAGGTCATTGCTTAAGGTTTGGCGTTGGCGCCTTCGCTGCTCGTCTCGTTGCTGTGTCCGTGTTTGTGTGCATTTGTGATGGTTAGCAAATGAAAAGCACATTTTTGCCATTTTTATTTGCTACTGTTCCACCTGCTTCGCTTCATTCGACCTCTTCTCACATTCCACATTCCTGACGCCTTTTTGTGTGTTCGATTCGGAAATGTAGGTAGCAGCTGCGCACGATGAGGTCGTGCGCGAGGAATTGAAAGGACTTGTCGAAGGAGGGACGGCCTTTCGCATCGGGCGATATTGTTGGCAGCGAAAGTTGTATAGAAATCAGAAGAACCGAAGGATTGCAGGAAAGCGGACAAAGGACCACCAAGCGTCGACGACTGAAGCTGAAGACTGACTGTGAGGAATGAATGGCTGAATGAATGACTGACTGCCGAACCGATAGTGGTTGGGTATAGGAGTAGAAATGGGTATGAATGCGAAAATGTGGCATTGCATTTTCTTATTCTTCAAGGTTAAGTACGAATTAGTTGAGCATTTAATTAAGTGGGCGGATTCGACATATTGTGCACACGTACCATACATACGCCGCGGCCGTGTTGCTGTGCCGACTGCACGCATGCTGTTCGAGACTACTCGAGAATGAGCACGTGTGTGTGTGTGAATTGGCGTGTTCGTTCCTGGCTGGAGGCGTCCGCCGGCCGCTGGGCCACGGCATTTATGTAGTAAATTGAAATCGATTGGTTTGTGTGAGTTGCAGAAATTTCTATACTTGTGTAGTTGAATTGAGCTTGAGTGGCGATGAGTGGTAGCGAAGCGCCACTGAAAGTGGTAGAGCGGAGGAGTGGTGGGCGGTGACGCTGGTGGCTTGGCAGGTTGCGTGCATGAACTACCTACTATTTGTTGAATGAATTAGCGATAATTGTGTGTACTTTGGTGTAGTAAGACCAATGAAGATGACCATCAATTGTTAGTGTGATGAGCGTATTATAGAAATAATGATTTCGATTATTTGCAGCATGCGCCAAATTTATAGAAAACACTTGATTACACAAGTTCAATGAACGAGCCAAGAGACAAATCATTTCGAAATATCATTTGTGTGCTATCGAAAAACTAAAATAGGCACTGCGAAAGGCTATTTATACAAAACGATATGCTTTGTCTCTTTCAAAGCAATTATTTTCGCATTAGTAAAATATTCATTGATCTCGAATGCTACTACTTACTTTGATATAATTTCAATGCCCAAGTCCAATCTTTACTCCCACATATTTCTACGCATTGATGCCACTCATACGCCCCCTTGTACCATTTCAACCATTTCAACAAATCTTGTGGTTGCTCTGACAATATTCCGTCCATTGTGAAAGTAACAAATATGTTGTGCTGCTTGAAAACTTGGCTAATTCGATTTCTATAATGTTTGTGTACTTAACATAGGAACATAGTTGTTGCTGGCACGCGCTCAGTCGATTCTTTGAATGCCCATCTTTCACCACCTGCCATTTAATGTAATTTTCAGTACCATTGTGCCTCCGTTTGCCACCGTCACCCCCAACAGACGCAGGCAAACATAAATGGTATCGCGCAATCCGAAGACAGCAATAATGAATACAACTGGCTGCTAAGTAATTAACAGATTTCATGCGATTTTAGTCATAATTTGCAGCTACAATATTCTCAGTTTTATACAAGCAATCATTCTCGATGGCAACGCACAGCGGCTTCAACAGGCGAGCAGTAGGAACAGCAAAAGCAACAAGTACAGCGTGGGCGTAATAGGATGCCAGCAAATTGGCTGTGACATGCGAATTATGATAATTGGCGCTGGAGCTGCGTCTTTGACGACGAGCATGAACACGACGATGCGTGAAAAGTCCGGGTCATTATCTTCAATTTAGCGGCTTCGTAGTCATGTTTAGGGGCCACCTCTCGAATGAAACTCCACAGGAGAATTGCATTTGGAATTCAATGCACCTACGGCCGGATTGATTAATCACTAAAGTGGAGAGTTCTATTTAATTGGAAATTGCATTCCAGGTTGACAACAAAGCAATTCGGCTGAACTGCAATTAGTCGACAGCGGCCGTGGCAGTGGCACTGGCACCAGCAGCGAATTTATGAGTGACCATTAATTTATGCAATAAATTTGGCAAAACTTAAGAGTTTCGCCCAATGAATTTCCACCACGCGACGCACTACTCGAGTGACATGGCGTGGTGGTCACCCACAAATCATTTGTTGCTATGACGCTTTGTCACCGCACCCAATTTGCACGTCGCCTTTTGGCGGGTTTCGGGCTCGTTAAATTATCATCTGCCGCGGCGGCAGTGGGCGGCGACAGCCTAATAATTGCCGTTCGCAGCACATTACCACAAATTAAATATTAATAATTGCGTTTTGGTAAGCTTCCATCGACGTGCTGTTGTTTGCTCTTTCGCTCTGCCGTCCCTTCTTGGGGGCGTCTGGTTGACAGTAGGGGGCGACTGCGTTGCGCCTAATTGCTCAATAGTCGTAAAATGTGTTTTTCGTAATTCGCTGATGATGCTGCGGTCTAGTAGTGCGCATACCTTTGGCGATCTGACGGTGCAAATATTCCAATAATAACTTGTAATCACTTTGGAAACGCTTTATGTGCTGCCACTATGGGCGTTGCTCGTTTTCGGTGCGGGAAATTGTTATAACCGTAGAATTATGGTTTCAAAATTCATTAAGCGCTGATTTATAAAATGAGAATGACGCGCCTGCGAGGAAATTTCGCATGTAAATTTTGGCGTCCGTGGGTGTGCTGAGGCAGACCGGATCGCATGATGTGGGCGATGGGGCGGACGGAGTGGTGGGCGAGTGTAGTGCGATATTGTACTCATTAATAATTGAAGCTGTTTGCGTGCTAAGGAAAAAATGTCGAAAAGGCGCGCAACGTGAAGGCGAAGCGTGCGACTGATGAGGACTAAGAACGAAGGCCTTGTGCCGAAATCGAAAACTGCCAAAATTGTAACAACAACCAACGAGACGCATTGTGGACGGCAGACGCATCGCATGTTTTGCGTGGCAGCTTCAGTCACTGGGTTTGTGTGTTAAAAGAGCAGCGTAGCGTGCAGAAGGGTGGAGGCAGCCGGCAGCGGATATGGCGTGGCTCTGTGGCACAGTCACTCGTCGTGTCTGTCTGACATTTTGATTCAATGAATTTTTCAAAAAGCTGCTGTCGAGTGCTTTTGGCGGCTGCAAGAACCAAACGGCAACGGCAAGCAGAGCCGCCATGAGCTCCGCCAGCCGCCCAAATGGAACCAGCAACGGCGCACGAATAACAAATGAGAGGCACGCAATAATTTTTGAAATTTTTGAGGCGAATTTCGTGACCTGACAGCAAAAATGAATTGTTTATGGCTGACGCTAGGGGGCGCGCTGGGAAAAGCGCAGCACGCGCGTGTGTGTATGTGTGCGGACACTGCGCGCAAACGTGAAGGCGTTCCTAAGCGCAAAATGACTTTAAAATTATTTTAAATCGCCTAAAATCATGCAATAGCAACAAACACAACCAACGAGTCGCCCAGCTGGCGGACGTTCGATTGTCGTGTCCTCTAATGTTCATTCTATTGTTACTGCCGCTGTTGTTGTTGTCATCGCACACCAGGTGTGCGTCCTTTATATTTCGCAGCAAATGTCCGCGGTGTCCCATAGAAAGCATTTCGGGGAATTTCAGCACTTTTTCACGCATTGTTAGCGTAATGTCAAGTAAAATTTTAATACGCTTTGGCTGATAGTGTTGTTGCTGCTGTGCTGTTTTGTCACCATTCTATGAACACACTTTGTGGAAATTGTGCGGAGCGCATCTGTCCGTCGCTCACCGCTCAAAAACGCCCAAATATTCCTCAGTGCATGGTCTATGTGAGCTGCTGTCCCCAGGGACGGCTGGCACAAAATGTGCGCGTGTACGTCGCTTGATTTTTGAACTTTGCTGCTTTGTGCCCCGTCGCCGCTCTTCGCTTACTATCTACTGTCGTACTTCACACTGGATTTGGATTTGGTGCTGCGAGAGTTCCATTTTTGCTGCTGCTACATTGTCGCTGGCAAGCGTGCGTGTGGTACATTGTGCGGGCTGGACGGGAGTGGGTGGGTGTGTGCTGTGGCTCTATTGCCCAGGCAGAGCACGCACGCATTAAATATACTTTAGGTTCCACTTGTCAAACAACGCTGCATCTGCCACCGAATCTCCGCTGCCGCCTCTCGCGGCTGGCATTTACCGCGGCCTCAAATGCTGGTCCGCCGTATCTGTATTCGTATTCGGACTTGGTTCTGCGCATTTCCCACACTCTCTGCTCCTTTCGCTTCAATTCACGCAAATTGACGCACAACCGTCGGCCGCTGCTCCTTCAATATTCGTTGGCTGGGAGATGAAAATGACAACTGAATTTTTGGCGCTTTGACGTACAGGCCTTGTAGCTGGTGTTACTACAAGGACAGCGGCGCTGGCAACAACAACAACATCATAAAATTGTAAATTGTTATTTCAAATGACAAATGTACGCGCTGGTGGAAATGGTATCAGCGTTCAGTGTATGTGTCCGTCGATGCAGCTGCAACTGGCCGACAACTGGCCGTTCGTTCCGCCGTCCTGTGGCTGCCAATAATAATAGCGGGCAGCAACATTATCAGCACTTCAGGGACTAGAAGACGCACGTGATTAGGAGCGAAGAAGCGCAAGTTGGTGCAGTCGAGTTCCGCACGAACACGGAAAGTCAAATTTCTATTCATATTCGATCTTTTTACATTTTTCCATAGACCACAATTTGGCACATATTGGCGCATTGGACAAGGACGTCACTGTAAGCAAGCAGCTGCGGCCTTGAGCTGCGCACGTTTCACTTTTGACGCGGCACTACAAATTTTCATTGGCGAATTTGTTGAAATAACCTGTGCGGTGAGATTGCTATTCACTTTGGTTTTGAAAAGACAACTGGCTGTGGCTGTTGTTGTGCTCTGTTTTCGATCAACAAATTAAGTAAATCGAGGGTTTTTTCTGTGTTCAAGGGCCATGGCCTACAGGTATGTTAGGAGTTGTTTGAACTGGAATATTTGTGCTAATAGATGCGCTTCTCTGCATGTTTTTAATATTAGCAAATTAATTTGCAGCTTCAATTCGTGGCTTTTGCAATTCTTTGGAGTTACTATTGAATTGATAATAAAACTCCTCTTGGATACTGGACTCACTGGCAGTCTTTGAAGTCCAAGAAGGGGGCACAATAGATCTACAGGTCGCAGTGCATCATCCCCATCAATAATAATACTATTGAATTATGTACTTTTAAAAATTTTCTGTCTGAAGTTATTGCAACAGAAATAATCCAATAAGCATTCCAATGAAATAGGTCCAAATACCGTGCATATCTTTGGGCGCTTGCAAATGTATTGGATTAACAATGTCACTGCCCTTCGTGAATGCAAGCCAGCAAAAAAAAATGTGTGCAAATTGCACAGGCAAACCGATTGCTGCAACTACTATTAGGTGAACTATTTCAGTAATGTTTAAAATATTGAAATGCGCAAACAAGTGCAATGCAATGCGATGCGATGCAAAGAGTAGAAAATCGCCGGACAAATAATGCGTTGTCATTTTTAATTTGTGGTGCAGCGGCACATTTTCGACTGCATATTTTATGTATTTATTTCATGCCCGCGTTCCGGCTGTGGTTGTTAATGTGGTTGTTGTTGTTGGTGCAACATTGTTGCATTGCGGTCAATAATTAATGATCTATTGCAGCAATATAATTTATTTCAATTTACATACAAGGCATACTTCACGGCGCACACGAATCTGTGAAACAATTATTGCCATTGTAAGTGGGCGGCAGCTCTGTCCTGTTTTGCTCTGAGCAATTCTGTTCTGTCCCATGTTGTATGTGGGTATGTGTGCGCATTGTCCGTGTTCGTGTTCGTGTACACGTGAAAAATGGTTTGTGTGTATGAAAAGGCCCCCTAGCCAACAGGTTTTCAATTAAGGCGCCACTGCACTTCTCCAGATTGATTGAAGAAGTTGGTTCAATTAATTTAATTTATTTACATTTTAATTTAATATTAAGTTATTAAATATTTATACTCTAGTAGAGCATAAAATAAAAATACATAAAAAAACAGAGATTCCTTCCGCTTCTTAAAATTCCACCTCAAAATAGAATCACGTACAGAGTCAAGAAAATGAAAACAAGTTTTTATAGTTTGCCTGAAAATGATAAAAAAAGGTTGTATACATGTATTTTTCCAGTGCATGTGCGGGCGTATGTTAAATTGCATGGAATGAAATGTTAATTTGTTGCATTCAGCCTCAAAAACAAATGTAAAATGCGTAAGCAAAACGCAATTCAAAAATTGTGTGCAGCGATAATACGTTGGATTGATGGGGCGCGGCGTTATTTTTTAATGGGAAACATGTGTTTTATGCTTTTTGCATAGTCTGGCATAAATAAGTCTTCACAAAAATTTTAGTAGCATGAATTTAATCATTGAAAAAATATGCCAAATAAGCTAGAATTGTTTAAGCTGCGCTAAGCATAAATCTGTGTGTATGTGTAACAGTTGTGATGTAAAAATTGTTAAAATTTTTATAAATAACTTCAAGCTGTCGGTATTTAAATCTTTCACCCTAAAAGTATGCAAAGCCGTTGCACATTTTTATTGTTGGCATTTTTGTTATATTTGCCGACAATTGGAAACAGTTTAAAAATGTATTTCGGCTTTGCAAATTAATAAAAAATCAATGAGAATGATCGCTTAATTTTAATCGCGTTTGTTCGGCGCCATGTCCAGCCGCTTTGTGGGCGGATGCCATTTGCTTTCCACTGAATTCTCTGTTTTATGTTGTGTTTGCTTATCCGAAATTTGAGGGCGTATGTGCATATTTTAATGATAAGTGACGGGGTACTGTGCGGCGTTAGGGGCGGAGTGTTGCGCTCTTGTTGTGATTTCGTGTGCGAATTCATAATAAATTCAACGAGTGCTCACTTTGGTGTGGAATTTTAAATATTCCGAGTGCGATTTTTGCTATGATAAATTGTGCTAGTGACTGAAGCGAGAAGCGAGAAGGCAAGAAGGTGAGACTGTGGGAGAAGCAGCACGCATGCAATAATTTTATGGCATATTTTTAGTGTCTGCATAATTTAACGATTTACGTCAACTGAAACTGTTGGGCTGGAGTTGGAAGCGACACAAGGTTGCGGCGCAAACTGCTGGGACAGCGGGAAAGTCGGTTGGTTGGGAAAGTTGAGAACACATTTTCTGGCGCTGTCTGTCGACGAGCAAAATGGACAAACGCCATCCTTCTAGGCCTTCATCTAACAATTGGGGGTGCTACTGTTCTAAACTATGCCGCCTCCTGCTCTCCGCGTGCTCGTTGTGGTAGCGCGCCTGAGTATGCTTAATCCAATTCGTGCTCATCAAATTTACCCTCATTATCATTTTAATAAAACTTAAAACTATTTCCTCGAATCATTTCCGTGCCGTTGTCGGTTGGTGTTGAAGGAGTTGGCGTTGTGGGCACAGCGTTGTTGTTGTCGCGCTGGAGGGCGAATTCAAATTGTATGGCAGGCAGCTACCCGCTGCGTGGGGTTTGATATGGTGGCAAGTGGTGCAGTGCGGTACTAAGAAAGTTTTCCGAAAACTTTCCGAATGAGCTAAAATCTCTTTTTAATACTTTTAAATAACGAAATTAACACAGCCAGTGCGAATGCTGCCAACAATAACAACAACGAAAACAATAACCGCATGAACAGCGGCAGCAATAGATGCAGACCTACATAGTGGAAATAATAGATCAGGTGGTACACTATATAAAAACTCATTCAATAATGGTTGCAAGTGCCCACTCGTCTGTCCTTAGAATACGAAATTGTATTCTTAATCTTACTAAAGTGTTGATATATTTCTCGTAAATGAGCCAATGTGAATTAATTTCATTCCATTATGGTATATTAGTCGATAATGGAAAATATATTTTACATAGATATCTAAAATCATCATTTACCAATTTACATTTAGTTTTGTACACCGAAAACATTTTTCTAAAATTTTGCTATTCATTGTTTTTCATTGTAAAACTCCACAAATTTCCCCAAGTGTAGTCAAAGTGGAAACCGAACGAGGAGTGGCAGTCGCTTTTTAGTTTTATTGCTGCTGTATCCGTTGTATTTGTAGTTGTAATCGCAGTTTTGTAGCGAACGAAAATCCCTTTTTCGAAACAAATTAAATTTGTGCGCGCTAAAACTGTTGCCTAATACACAAAAACCCAGCCACTCAGACACACGTACGCGCAGACAGCGTCAAACAAAAATGGCGCAAAAGGAAAGAGGATTAGCAAAGAGTAAATAGTTTCCGAACTTATTCATTTGGCGTTTGTGGGGTGGGAGGAGTTGGAAAGGATGTGCCGGAAGTGTGAAACTAAACAGTCCGTAGGGAGTAACCCATCAGTAGAACACAAGAGAAGAGGGTCGCTGCCGGCAATGGCCGCCTGTGGGCAAAAAGACACTTTGGGCATTCCGGCCAGAGAAAGACAAAACGAAGAAAATGAAGCAGTATTGTCGAAGAAAATGAAATAGCCGACTGCTCAATAAAAATAAAAATCAGCATCTCATCAACCCATTCATCCGGTTCTGCAATTGTCATAATGCGAGCAAAATCAAAAATACAACGAAGGATACAAGAACCAAAAAGGCGCTGCGAGGTGGAGAACGCAGCGAAAGGAGAGAACGCTTGAAAACATGCAACTCCCCGGTGAGTGCGCGTGTGCCAATAAAAACACACACACACGTATGAATAAATGTTATTGCAAATACGCTGCGTTGGACATCGACTACAGCAACAACAACAGCAACAACAACAACAACAAACTGTTATGGCGTACCTGTAACGGCGTGCAGTGCCGGCAATCATAAAACTTTTACATGCAAATGAGCAGGCGGGGACAAATTTTTGCTTGTATTTGTTGCCGGCAGCCATTTTCTGTTGTTGCGTTTTTTGCGCCGACAGGTACGTACGTGAGTGTGGCAAATTTGTTAGTGTTTTTATTTGAGTATGTATGTGTGTATGTATGCTGTATGTATTTAGTTTGGTATTTTTTTTAGCGCTTTGTCGGAAGTGTTTTTGTGTGTGTGTCGCTAGGAGCTGCTCAGCAAATCTCACTTTTGACCCAACAACCATCAACGTTCGTGCTTGGCTGCTTGTTATCCTGCCTTCCACTCGCTGGTCACCCGACCGGCTGTCTGCTTTGCATGTATATGAATTGAATTATTAAGTAGATAGGTGTGGATGGCCGAGAATGTGAATGGTCCACCGTCAGTGAAGGAAGAAGGAAGTGCGGAGTACCTACTGGACCATTTGTAATTTTAGTCAGCAGCTTTTTAGGCGCTGTCACAGGAATAGAAAATAGTTTCGATTCGATTCGACTCGATGCAGACAGACTGAATCCTCAAGGAGAGTCTGCAACATTTTTGACTGTGCAAATTTTCGGCATATTTTTTCGCAAATGTGCGATTAGTTTGGCAATGAGGCAACCTGCGCAACACTTTCGCCACCAGCGACCTGCAACGACTCCTGTCTGTCTCTCTCTCTGTATTTGTTTGCCTACAAGTAACACCGTGCGACAAAAGTTAAAAAAATTGTTCACACCGGAAAAAATCCACATGGGCGTGAAACTAGAGATCAAACATAGTAATACTGCGTACTCAGTTTTTCATTGCTACATCATTTGTCCTTTTAAAAGGACTTGGAATTTTGAAGGGGATAAAAAATAAAAAAATATAAAAAATACTTAACCTCGTTAAAATATGGCGATATGTATATCAAATGAAAGAGGAAAGGCTAAAAACTTTTAATAAAATTGATTTTTTATCTATTTGTATAAAAAGAATATGAAAAAGGTTCTTTGAAAATTGTAATCCTTTATATCCTTGAAAGTTTATATAGAATTTTCCTGAAAAGTAACTATGTTAAAACCCAAAATCTCCTTGATCACGTGTCAAAATTTCATTACTCTAACTTTATGGGTTCGAAAGTTATTAAAAAAAAGGCGGAAGTTGCAATTCTAATGAAGTACAAAAATTTTAATTTACATATTTGAATATCACTATTTTAAATAATAAAAAGATACAAAAACAATGAAGCGAGCGAATGCTGTCGCACGGTGTAATATAGGCATGCAATCCGTAGTGTTGTTGCTATTGGTGCTGCTGTCACGCACGACCGCCTAAAAGCATGCAACGCTAAGGACCACGCCGCTGTTTCTTTTCAGTGCTGTTGTAAATTTTTTGTTTTCCATTGCAGTTGTTGTGCAAAGAGCGCGAATTTGACTTTTTATAGAGATGTGGCTTGTTAGTGTTGTTACTGTTGCCATTTTAAACAATACACCAACAAAATTTAGTTGTACAAGCGACACAACAAACAAAAACATAAAATAAAAACCACCGACACGATGTTTCACTTTTATGGGCAACAGTTGCGGCAGCTGTTATTGTTGTTACAGTTCTAGCGCTTTGCTTTTGCGAAAATTTCATTTTTAGTTAGTTTTGCATTTGTTATGCGTCTTTCTGACCGTTTTGTTGTTGTTGTTGTTTTTGCATTGGTATTTCGTGCATTTCGTGCCACTGTCGCCAGTTGACGTGGAGTGCCTGCACACACTGTTAGTGTGTGTGTGTATGTTGGGCAGCGGTGGGTGGGAGGCAACGAGTGAAAAATGCACAAGTAGCGGCATGTAATTGACATGAAAATTTAATGCCATAATTTTATTTTTGCACTTTTTCGTACTTAAAGTTTAGATTAGAAAAGTTGCTACTCTTTCTTGCCTTTTAACCGGGGAAGCGGCGCAAACGTGGCATATTTCTTGCATTTTCTTATGGTTCAATGCTGCCATTGTTGGCCATTTCTCTCCGTTTTCATTCATAGCTGTTGTTCAGTTGCCTGTTCTTCTATGTCTCATTCCTTGCGCTTTCGGTCCTCTTTCGCTAAGGTGAAGGCATTGTGTGCTCCAATATTTGTATGTGTGTGACTATGTGTGTGTGTGACTGTCAGGAATTTTGCTACAAATGGCAAATGCGCAAGCCATTCATTTGGTAATTTAGTTTTATGCTTCAACTTGAATTATAAATAAAAATGCTTAGAAGTTTGCGTATAATTTTCAAGGTTATTGTGTTGAGAAAAATTAGCGACATTAAAGAAAACTGCAGCACGCGCCGAGGAGAGAAGGCCGAATGCCGAATGGTGTATAACTGTGAGCAAGTTTGACTGTTTGGGCAGAACGTTCATGCTGTTTGTGTGTGTGTTGGTTGGGCTCAAAAGTACTAAAAAAAGATAAGCAATTGGTTTTTTCTTCCTATTTGGGACAAAACGAAAAAATAAAATTATCAAAATGAAGTAAAGTCAAAGTGCCTACACAGTAGTAGAAAAGTACAATTTCAAGTAATTGACTTTGATAATTTGCAGTCATTGTTGCTGGCGCGCGAGCAGCAGGCAAAGAGCATTCAAGGCGCAAGGCAGCGCTGCCGAGAACCACAGACCCAGCGGCAGCGACTGTCGGCTGGTGCGCCGCGTGTAGGTGAACGTGAAAGCATATCCCGAGGATTCAAATTATGTTACAGATTTGCTGTTAATTTGATTAGAAAAGTTTTCGAAGGTTTCAAGTGCATGAAGTCGTTTAGAGCCAAAGTGGCGCAAGTAGCTGTCGTGCCGAGAGCGTTCAGCTTGCAGGCGCAAATGAGGAAGAAGGCAGTCGCCGCAGGGCTGTCGGAGCTGGAGTTGGCTGTGATAGGGAATAGGGGATTTGAAGCTCTTCAAGGTATGCAGAATTAAAAGATTAACAAAAAAGCGCACGAACAAAGAGAAAATGTTAAAAATTGCTTTGCACCAGAAACAAGCCAACGGAAGAAAGGAAAAGCTCATTTGGTGGAAGTATTTAGATGCAGTTTGGGCGCTTTCGAGCATTAAAGAGGAGTGTTTAAAGAGGATGATGGAGCGAAGCTCAGGGCTATTTAATTTGGACTGTGTGAGAGAGTTTAGAGAGGGAAAAATAAGGAAAGAAGCGCAAAAGTTTAAAACACATCAGAGCAGCTGATAATGCGCACAATACGATTATCGTTCAGATATGAGAATCAGGAAACGCAAGTGGTGACGGACGCCATTCAACTGAGAACGAAAGCATTCAGTGTTTAGTGATAAAGCGAAAACGCATTGTTCTCATGCTCGAAATTAATTTCAAAGTTTCTGGGTGTAGAGTGGAGTTGTCAGCCTTAGTTGAGTTGCTTTGAAGCTTTAATGAGCACATAGTAAAATAAACCAAGTAATCCAAGTAGTGGCAGTTGTTATTTTGACATAAAAACCGGAGGTCTATCATCTCCATGTCTGTAAATTTTGATATAGTCAATGGAACCATTGACTGTCCTTCTCTTCTGGCCAAAGTAGCTTTCATTGCGCCAACACGTTTGCTCGGACAGGTTTCTCCTTTTTGTGTTGAGTTCTCTAGAACGAAATATGGTAGTAACGCACCCATGTTTGATCTATTTGTCCCTAAACCCATGTTCATTTCCTTTCTAAACTCCCAGATCCCCGTTTAAGTCTTACTCATTTCTTAATTAGTCTGTAAGAAGAAACACTGAAGTTTAATAAATACAAAATATTTATTGATTTTATTTTTAGAATTGTTTAAAAAAAAAATTATCTTTTTTAAATAAATAAATAAATAAATAAGTAAACAAATAAAGAAATAAAAAAATAAAAATAAATAAATAAATAATTAAAATAAATAAATAAATAAATAAATAAATAGATAAAGAAAGAAACAAATAAATAAATAAAAAAATAAATAAATAACTAAATAAAATAACATAACATAAATAAATAAAAAAAATATCAAAACTTAACCGTCAAATGATCAAAAAATTAGAGTTGAATTAAATTGAAAAAATTGAATTTTTGGAAAAAAGTAAACATTTGCGCTCTCTTCTCGGAAAAAACCATAGCCAATAAAAAAAAACAAAACAAAACAACAATACAAAATGTCTTTAACGTTGTATGATAGTCTTTCTATATAAAGTAATATATTCATGTATACATAACATTTATTTTTCTCAATTATTTCAAGTGGTTTAATGATAGATAAGACATTTGAAAAAACAATTTGACAAAAGTGGTTGTTAACCAAGAGTGCTGTCTTTACTTTGATTACTTGGTTTATTTCACTATGAATAAGTGGACATGTAATTTCTGTGTGTGGAATGTCAATTAAATCTCTGTGAAACAATCATTGATGGCACCAAAATAGAATAACAAGAACCGTCACCATTTTACAGGTCGAGAAATGGAACCATTTTCAATCTACATGATGAGGTAAATGTTAGTTTGGTCTGGGGTATTTAGACTATAGCAATCACATACATTTTAAGGATCGTACCTAAAGCAGTCCAGAAACAATTTACAATAGTGTCCTGAATTCATATCTGAATAACATTTGGTGACTCTTACAGATTCTGTCGGAGGAAGAGACAGTCGAAGGTACTTGGGGTCCTGCGAAACAATCGATATAAAACGTGTTTTTAAAGAAAAACTTTGATCTCAGTGTACATATCGCCCTATTAAATGTCAATAATTATTATAAATTATAATTTATTTGGAGCAATCTCCCGCCTCAAAAAAAGAATCATTCACATGTGTTCTTCGACGTTTGTCTTTCGATTAGGCATAACAATCACACAACCCCACACACACATACACACATACTTTGATTATGTGCAAAGTCAACCATACAAGTTGAAAGGGCGCCTGAAAGTCCACACAATAAAACCGCAACAATGCGGCCTGTCAGCGTGGCAGTTAACCGCAAACAGTGGCATAGCTGTGTTTTCTCAATAGAATAACTAAAATGGTAGTGAAAAAAGAAAATGCAAACTGTTCCGCTGCAAACTCACCATATATGCAAGTTGCTCTTAATAATGCAAATGCGATTTTGCTTTTGTTGTTGCAGTGATGTGCGTCGCTGTGCTCGAGTGTTGGCGAGGCTCGTCGTCAATGTTGACATTAAAAGTGGCAACTGTAGTAGTTGTTGCTGTATTTTGTATTGTTGTTGCTGTTGTTTTGCTTTCAGTGCGTTGGCATGATCCTGTACGCAGTCTTCTTATTTCATTGTTTAATACAAAATGTTTGGGCAGGGCAAACAGAAAATCAACAGAGAGAATTTTCATATAAATGTCGCACAATTGCAACGATTGCGAATGCCATTTTGTTTTTCATTTTTAATTGCAATTGTTCGATGCAATTGTGTTGTTGCTATCGCGCTTTGGAAGCTGTATGGCTGTATTTTCGAAAAACAATAAAGAAAAAATTGAAAAATCTGAAACGAGTTTCTGCGGTTGCTGCTGCCGCTGTTGCTGTTGGATGCAATAAATGCAACAGCGCTAACATCGACGTCGACGTCGCGTTCATTCAGAAAACTCGTTTCGTTCGGGTGCGTCAGTGTGTGCGCACTAATCGTAAAACAACAAAAAATCTCCAATAACAAAAACTCGAAAACGCCATGCACACACACACACACACACATATATATGCTGGCCGCAGGGGCCGGCGGAGCGTTAAAGCTGAATGATATGCACAGCCGCTTGGGTCGCGAGTGCCCGGCGTTACAGGTGCACCAACGTCGTCGTAGTGGGAAAGCGCGTACGAGATTGATTTTGTTTTTGCTTATTTTGTTGTTGTGTTGGTGTTTTTGCTGTTTTTAATTTTTGCTATATGTATGGTGTCTTGGACCGGTTCTAGAGGAAGCTGCAGGCTGTCTGTCAGGCGGGCGACATTCGACAGGCGCAGCAGCCGGCCACAGGCCGGCAGGAAGGCAGCCAAAGCTCCGTGTTTTTGCAATGCTTTCTGTGCGTGGATCTTTGGCTACTTGGACGCGGCCTGCGGTGGCTGCTGCATCCACATAGATGCCAGCCGATGGTTGTGTCTTTTTCACTTAGGCCCGGCTTGGCCAGATTCTGGTTCTTTTTTCACTTTGTATTATGATTTTCTTGCGATGTTGCGCTCGTTGTTGTTGTTGTGGTTTTGTTATGGTTATGGTTGGTTTTGTGGTTATTTGTTGTTGGTGTGCTGTAGCTGGTGCCATGGCCCGAGGCAGCTCTGCTACATTTTGTGGGCATAGAGAAAATTGAAATTTACGTAGGATGTGGTTAAATTGACGTTTGGCTTGTTGGAGCTCAGGTTTGATTTATTTTTTTTTTTTTATATACAACATTGTGCTGTTGTGTTTGTATGTGTGTTTTTTGTAAATGATGTTTAACTAATTTTGATGTAGTTTTCATTATATTTTCATTTTCTCACTTGGTGTTAGTTATTATTGTTTTGTTGTTATTGTGCTTGGATGTAAGAAAGATGTTAACCGAATTTTGATGTCGTTCGAATTCGCAGCACCCCACGCTGGACAACATGTCGTCGCTAGTGTGGGCCCGCGCGTATTTTGTTTTTGTGTTTGTTGTTTCTCTTTAAATTTTGTTGTTGTTAACTTTGCTTTGTTTTGCAGGATGTGTTGCGTGCGTGCTCAGGTCTTGGCACGAATTCACCACAACGTTCTACACATTTTGCAAGAAATTCACCACAGTCGCACAGATTCAGCTTGCAGGCTGTCGTCGTGGTCGCTGTCGTCTTTCTGTCGTCGTGGTCTTGCCGCCAGCCGAAAGTGTATACAATTTATGTTATTCACTTGTATTGGCTGAGCAAAAACGGTGAAGGCGACCAGCGAAATTCCGATAGATACACTGCGCCACCAGTTGGCAGTGCTCGGCATAACACGATTTCTCACCCTGCAGTGCCACCCCGCCGACCTACGCGTTCCACGCAGTCACGCACAGGACGCGCACGTTGCGGGGCGGGAGCCGAGCGCTGGTCAGTAGGCTGCGTGCCACTAATTAAACGTTTACTAGCGCTGCTTGATTTACTTTTACTATGCTTTAAATAATATCGCTTTTGTTTTGCTTTCACACATTTCTGCACTCAAATCCTCGTAGTTTATTTGGTATTTTCCTAATTACAAACTAAAGCTTTAACTGCGATATTGTTAGTGTTTTAGCCGAGCATAACTTGAGTCACTTAATGTCTTTTCGAGTCATTTTCACTTTTTGTTCGGTTGACAGTTAACGCAGTTTAAAGTGGTGTTCGTTTGGTAATCCTCTCGACTGTCAGTGGCCACTTGCCACTTTGCACAGTCCTTGTGTTGGCGGGTCAGGAAGTGAATGACTGCATTGTTGATGGGTGCACCGACAACTATCACAAATACACATGATTCGTGCTCGACATTGCACACTGCGTAACGTGCGGAAAGCCAAAGTCGTGGAGCACAGATCGATTGTCATGCAACTTGACTGACCGCCAACAGCATTTCTCGCCTTAGCTGCGTTCACCCCCGCTCTCCATTTCCGCTTTATTACAACTTCATATACGTTTTCATTTGCCATCAATATTAGCTTTTCAGTTCTACTTCACTGTTTTCTCCACTTGCGAGTATCTGCAGTCGTTTTACCATAGTCTACAGTTTGCTTTTATCCTTTTAATGCAATTGCCGAACGCATCCGTTGCACGAACGTGTGCTTCAATGCTCGTAGTGTTGTAGTTGTGTGTGTGCGTGTGTGTATATTTAGGTGCGTAGGTACGTGTTGTCTGGTTTTCGATTTGGCCGTTGGCTTGCTTTGCTTGCCTCACAACGAAAAACCCAAAAAAGAAAAGAAGAAAATTCACGCGCGCACTTTGAAGAAATTCGAACTGTTTTCAGACACGGAGGAACACGTACTAAAACTTGATTTGGCCAGAGCCAGGGTGCTGCGGCTGTCGCGGCTGCTGCTGTTGCTGCTGTTAGTCGCACGACATCGCAAGCCATTGGAATTGTAGTCGTCGCCAGCAGTTCGCCTCAGCACTGCTGACTGGCACAGTCGGCCAGCGCTCGTGTGCAGCCGCAGTCGCAGTCGCGGCAACAGAAACAGCAACAGTCACAGCCAGGTATTCCACTGTCGGTGGCGTGGCGAGCCGTTGCAGCTCCACTGCTTGCGCGCTGTTGTGACGCTGTTAAGTTTCCGTATCTCTATCTGCGCAATGGCCTGTGTCTGCTTGCCGCTGTTTGTTTTTATTTTTATCATCGCAACAACAACAACTACGTACGATAACTGCCAAACATGTGTTCCGTCTCTGGCTCTCGAGGCGCATCTGCATTTTCCACAGCGACACTCTCGCGCCTGGCTTTGTGGCGCTCTTCTGGCCGACGCTGCGCGTTTGTGGCATTCATTCATTCAGTTTGTGAAACATAAACAGAATCAGGTCGTGTTCTTTTGCTTGTGCTGGCGTACGTACGCAGCGTGTCCGTCCGTTCGTTCGGTGTTGTGCGCGCATTGCCCTTGGAGGCAGGGCGCGTGCCTGAGCGTGGTGGCGCCGGCTGTTCGTTGCCTCTCTGCACGGCACAGCTGATGGCGAGGAGGAGAGCACTTACGGCCAGAGCATGGCGAAAACGTACCTTTCGTCCATATGTGTTGGCCAAATGTTTGCGTGTGGGGAGCTGATTGCAACTTACGCTGGGCGGCGGGGCAAGGGAGCCAGGTCACAATTGTCTAAGAGAATCGCAAATGAGCATGGCAAGCTAATCTAAAATTTATTGATAAAGTTTAAAATCTTAATGGGAATAATTCAGTCAACAAAGTTACTGTCGTACGTTTTGTCCTTACAATGCACCGTTAACCGCCCTGCAGAATTCTGTTCGAACGGGAGCGCGGCAGCAGCTTCAGCCGAAGATTACCTGACATTTAGTTAACCTCGTGCTCGGTTTGGCTATTGTTGTTGTTCGATTGTTGTGTTACGTGCATTTCGCTCATAAATTCCGGATGCAGCTATCACCCCACATATGGGTATGCAACACATGCAACAACAATAAATTTCGACTCCCCTCTGCGAGAATTGCTTTGTTGGACTTGGGGGAACCATTAAGCGCATGATTGGTGATGGCAGATGTGTGAGTGCTCGAGAGCGATGGGGTGGCAGTCACCTATGTACCTCGCAACTTCAGTCATACGCAATTGATGCCGAGAAGGTATTTACACTCACTTGGTTGTAGCAAATGCAGCCAAAAGCTAACACTTGAGTGGAGTGTTGCGTGTGGGGGAGAGTCGCGCGATCGGTTGCTGCAGCACTTCTGCTGTTGATTGATCTAAGCTGCCACTTGCAGCGACGTTAGCTGCGATTGGGAGTTATGAAAATCATATTTTTCATTTGAAAAATGAAGCTGCTTGATTCTGTGACTAACGGCGGTGAGAGCAGACGATTTATTATTTGTGCTGTTCGTTTTCAAGACTGCTTGAGGCTGTGGAGTCATCCCATCCAGGTGTCGCATGATGGTCAGCTAAGAAAATCATTGCTACTGATTAAATTTTGTGGCGATATCTGAGATTATCTTCAATCATCTTAGAAGTTTTGTTGCATTGACTAATGTTGGCTAATGTTATGTGTTAATTAACCTTTGTTGCACTAATACTGTAGTATCATTCGTTCTCTCATTGCTATTCATCTCGTTCCATGTCACCGTGTGAAGATATGAACGACCAAAAATGCTGTCGGTCTTTGTTTAATTAATGCGTTTCGTCAGAGCAAAGACTTCCCCCAATGCGGAGAGGTCAAAGGCTGAAATGGCATCGCAAACAAAAGGCAAACAAATTTTAAAACTTCAAAATGCATTTCTGATAATTAAGTCAGCAACATCCTCACGTATGGAACAGCATGACACACGAGCAGTTTTGACAGCGCTTCAAAACCTCCCATTGTCTCGTTGCTGGAGCTATTGAGCGCTGCGAGCATGCGGCCGATCAAGTTGAGTTGCAGCTTTTCAAGCACATCCAGCTGAAGTCAACAACAAATCAATGCAGCGGACACGTGTTGAACATGACGACATCGGCACCAACAACAAAGCCAACACCAACGGCAGCGGCAGCAGCAGCAGCACCAGAAATGGTATCCATAACAGCAACTGTTGATACTTGAAGTGTAATGAGGCAAACAAACAGAAAATTATACGCTTTATGCCACCAGAAGGCAAACGCGTCGCGGATTATGGCGCAACGCAACAGCAAAGGCAAGAAGTAAAGCGAAACTCACGCACTGCCGCTAACGGTGAGTGGAAGTGGGGAGTTCTCGTCACAATACCGGCGACAGAAGCTGCCGCTACGCCAAGATCGCTGCAACACCGATGGCGTTCGGCGTCAACATGCGGCAACGACTGCTGCCAACAATGACAACGATCGAGATCGATTGACGATAGCGTCGGCGAGAAGTGAGGAAGTTTTGAATTGCTTGCCGCATTCTCCCCACGTTTTGTTTGCGTTCTGCTTGAGCTGCGTGGCGTGGCTCGGCGCGGCTCGGTCCGGATTGGCAGTTTCGAGGAAACATTCGTTTTGCATGCTACGAGCGTTGTTTTCGGCGATTGTGTTTTCTTCTTTTTCGGGAAACATCCACTGCTGGCAGTGCTGGATAGTTGTGCTGAGTGGGGTGCGGCGGCTGCAAGCATTGACATTGAAACTGTGATTTCGTCTTCAACTTCCGCTGCGCTGCTGAATCTGCCGTCGCGTTGACACTCCCGAAATGCTTTCGGAATGGATTTCGCTAAAATGGGGCAACTTGCGGATGCCACTGTCGCTGGTGATGGCCATAAAGATGATGATGATGATTTCGGTGTAATGGTCTGCGTTTGTTGTTTTTGTCTTGGCATTTACGCTGCGACATGCACTTCCGGAAGCGTACGAGGTTTCTGGGAGACAGCAACTGTGGGTGGTGGCTCGGGTGAGTTGAACAGTTTCAACGGAATTGGCTCAAAGCTGTGTTCATTTGAGTACAAACTACTTTTGTTACTACTTGGGGTCCATGGCGATGTCAGTGCTGACGCCAGGAAAAGTTGGTAGTGATAAGGATACTCGAAAATGAAGGATTGCAAAAGCGATACATACTCGTAAGTAAATGGTTCTGTATTAAAAAGTTTGCAATTTGAAGTTGTTCGCCTCGTCAGAAGCAAAAAGCGATAGTGCCGATCAGTGTTGCCGCTGAAAAATTTTAAAAAGTCGCAAAACAAGTGTCACGGCCGAAAAAAAGTGTTATCAAGTGATCCATTTTTTTTATAAATATGGAATTTCAAGGCGTTTTATTTGATATTAAAAAACATGCACCTTTTTCGTAAATCAATTATCGAGTTATGTATAACACGAAAGCGGAAACATCAAGTAATACAACACAGCCAAATTATTTTGTGTGATTCCCATTCTCATCGAAATAATAGCAAAAATATACCATAGTCATTTTCATAATTTTTCATACTTTTTCCTTAAAAAATTAGTGGCCCCGCCGACTTTGAGGTCCAATTACCGCGGAATTGTAAAACTTATAAAAATAAATTATATTAGAAAAGAAGCCGTGAGGTGTTGTAAATGCCACAAAGTGAAAATCATGTCAACCGGTTTATTGGTTTAGAAATTACAATCCCAAACTTGAAAAAAGTCAAGGAAAATCCGAAAAAGTGACACGCCCATTTTTTGCGAAAACGGAAACTAAGTTTTAAAAACGGTTTGCGGTTTTGAAATCAGCGGTCCCTAATTTCCCTAGAACTGATGTCAAAACCAGAAAAGCCATTTTGCTGTTGATCAGTGTTATTAAACAGCAAAAATAAAAAAAATTAACTTTACGAAACAACTTTCAAAATATACATATAAACTTTTTGATCAAGAAAAAGGGGCAAAAGTCGCATGGTTTTGAATAAAAGTGTCAAAATAAGCCAATTTTTAAAAAGTCGGTGTCAGGTGGCATCGGTCTCCAGAAAGGGTCAATTTGACACTTTAGTCGCACAACGGCAACACTGGTGCCGATGTGTGCGAAACTCACCCTTCATCTTCAGTTCTCCAACATCCACTCGAACACTTTTTTGTTATTGTCGCGCTGGCTTGCAGTTTGAGGTATTTTTGAGTTTATTAAATTTCTATGTTGACATTTACTGATATGCAGCAGAAATTCGTACAGTCAGAAATTTCGTGGAATTGGTTCAAGTGTTTCTTTTTGGTGCTTATTTTGCAAGTGTTGCGAATGGCGAGTACCGGGTGTGGAAAGTGTTGCAAGTGGCTGCTTGAGCACGCCGGCAGGAAACATGCCTCGTGCTGAAGCGGAGAGTGCCTAAGAAGAGCATTAGGCAAAGTGGGAAAAAGGGGTAGCAGTGTGCATACATTTTATTTGACTTCCGCTTTGCGACAGTTCCGGCCATTCGCCTCACAACAAGTGTAAACTTCATATTAGTCATTTGTTTTGGTTAGTTGTGCAATAAGCAACAAAAAGGTGAAAAACATAAACAAAACAAAGTCTATACAAATAATAAAAGGGGGCAAATAATGACGGCCTGCGTCATATTTTAAGTAGGTGGATATATAGGAAAAATGCAAGGAAATGTAGGGGTCGGCGGTAGACGCCATGAGACGAGCTAAGGCAACGAAATCTTTGGCGATGAATCAACTTCGTGCGACATGGCATTTTGCGCTCTGCAGCAAGCGGGCGTGAAAGGTCAGCAATGCAATTTGCATTTTGCAATAACAACGACCACACGTCGAGCGAGCAGTGGTCGAAAGGTAATGTCAAGGGAAATGCTACTAAGGAATTTTTTGTTTTCTTTTAAGGCAACGTTAAAGTTCATCTGGCATAGATTTATTAAATTTTCAAAGTTCTAAGTTCTAAGTTTTAAGTTCACTTTAATGGAGTTGAGTGAGAGAGTGAGAAAGGTAGAAATTGTGATGTGTGTGAAATACACTTTTGAAGTCACTGAGATCTGTAAAAGAAGGTTAGGCGTTAGATTGAATTTTAATTAAATTTTTTTTATATTTTTTTAAAACAATTTGATAAAATACAAAATAACAAAAGATGCTAAAAAATAAGCACGACTATACGCTATTGTCATAAATGAACACCTAAAATAATTATACTTAGCTTCAGAAACTGCAATGTGCATCAATAGTTGAATTTCGACCACTAGTTGAACTTCAAGAACCTTAGAGTATAGACTTATCAGTGAGCAAACGAATAGATTGCTGGACAGAAGTTAGATAGACTTTCGTTATTCACAGGTTTGCGTGTACAAGAAATTGTGGAATCCTCTGCGACCTCTATGCATTCGAATATGTGCCGGGCATACGTACAAATTCGAGACCCGCTAAGTGGCTGATAATATTTTGGCTATTTTTGTTATTGCCGTTTGCATCACTGTTGTTTCGTTGTTGTTGCCACCGTAGCCATGTCAAAGTATGGAAAGTGGGAAGCGACGCACACGCCGACCTACGTTCGTAGCTGTCTGTGTCAACGGTGAACATAATACACCAAATTCTCTGCCACCATTTGGCACTTTCTTTGGCTGTGGTTGCGGTCTGTTGTCCAGCCTTGTCCTGCCTCTTCTTTCGGCTTGCGCTCATTGTTAATTGCGTCATAAAGGTGATGATATCATAATTTTTTCGTTGTTGTACTGTCGCTTTTGTTGCTGTCGCTTGTGGCTTTTCCTGGCCTGTCTATTTCTGTAGCCGCTGCGGCTGTTTATTTATTTATTTCGTTGAGTGTTTTGAGAATATCTCAGTTAAGCCGTCCGATCTGCGCATTTGCCACACGCGCCTCTCCTGCTTTTGCAATATTAGCAGACATTTTAGCTGCAACGGCGGTCAGCCTACTGCCACAGCCACTGCTTCAGCGTCAACGTCACCGATAGTGGCTGCGGCCACGACTTGAATCTATTTTTGCATGCACGCCGCGCTTCACTGTCGGCTTTAGCGACTACTCCACCTATCTTCCACATCTCTTTTTTGCCTCCGCTCTGACTGTTGTTGTTGTTCTTGCTATAATTGTTAATTTTATTGCCGTTGTGGTTGTTGCTGCTTCGTCTGTTGATGACGCTGATATTGATGTTGTTTGCCAACATGCCGGTTGTTGTTGTTGCCTATATTGTTGACGTGTTTGACGCTGTCATTGTTGCTAATGTTGTCGTTGTTTTTGTTGTTCATTTAGCTGGTTTTATTAATTTATTTTTATATTCATGCGTCAGGCGTAGATTGACGAGCCGTGGCAGTGCAGCTGATGGTGTTGTTGTTATTGGCCATTGTAAAAAAGGTATAATACATTAAACGCTCATGCAGTCAGCGTGTTCCCACTCGCGGCCCCTTCTCCTGGACGGCTACTGCTCAGTGACATTTTCCTCATTCGCATTTTCATTAACGACTTTTTTACAATCGCCGCTTTCCTTCGCTGAACATTGCCGGTGGTTACCTTTGGAGTGCAGTTGTGGCTCTTTTTATTTTTATTGCAAAGCGATGTTGCGGATGAATTAATTGCTGACAATGAAATCACTTCATTGCCATTAAATCGTGCACCCCTCAGATCGGCCCAGCCGCAGACTTTTGTCGCCGTCTGGTTACCCTGCAGCCTTTCGCCGTTGTGTCTGTGTTTGTGTCTGTGTTGTGTGGCCTCTTGTTATTCTTGTCTTTACTCCACACTTACTTTGCTCCTTTCTTTTCCCAATTGAATATTTGCCGTCCTTTTTCTCCCTAATTAATTCGCTCTTCTTACGCCTTCAAATGCGGTTTTCATGGTTTTGTGATTTTTGATTTGATTTTTCTTTTTTACTTTTATGATGAAATGAAAATAATGCATTTCGGTTCGGCTTGGTTTGGTTCGGCTTTTGAATGGCGCCCCATGCGGCCGACGGACGGGCTGTTGTTTTGATGGGCTCATAAAATGTCGGCAGTATGTTTTATGCCTGTTTTCAGTGCTTGCGCATTGACTTTTCTGACAATGCTACGCGCTGGTGGGTAATTTATTTGATTTCATCACAATTAATTTATTATTATGATGTTTGGAAAGTTGTCGAAACTAATTTGAACGGATTAAGGGATCAGCTGTTCGGCAAAAAGGAACACAAGGAATGTTATTTAAGGCGATTAAAACGATTGTGGGCAAAATGTGAGACATTTTTTAAACTAGATAGATGGTTTAGTTTCAGTTCGGCTGTTGACTTGGTTCCTATTTTTGTTTGTATAAATTGCATCAGCGATCGTTGGTTTTTTCTACAAAGTTATTAAAAAGTTCCCGTATTCCGAATGGTCGAAATTGTATATTTGTTAGCATATCCTTGTTAGAACTATCCTCTCTTTGGTGTTCGTCCATGATGTTATTAGTGGTTCTGTTGATTGTCCTTACCTCCTGAGTCTAATTAATTTCAATGTTCCTTCTCGTGTCCTCCGTCACTACGACTTATTTGTCATATCTCCCTGCAGGTCAAATTACGCCTTGAATGCCCCTTTGGTGAGAGCGCTTTCTGAATATAACAAGATCTGTGGTTCTCTTAACTTCGATCTTTCCATCTGCAAGCATGAATTAAAATCACTTCTGAACGGCTTTTATAAATGACGTTATTCTTATTGTTATTCTATTCTTAAGTTCTATTCCTATTGTTATTCTATTTTTAAGTTCTTATTTGTTGTTTGCTTAGTCTGTAAGTTTAATTACTGTAAACTTGAAATAAATGAAATGAAATGAAATATCAATTAAGCTTTCAAATCGAGTTAATATCATCTGCAGGTGTAATGGAATCAGTCAGGCATTGACAATGAGATATCTAAAAAAATAATCATAGCGGTATACACCAACTAACTTGGTTCGGAGTTAATTAAGGTAGGAAACAAATAACGCACAAAGTGTTGCAGAGCAATATATGAAATATCGACTTCTTACATGTTTAGGGAGAATTTTCGTTTTTGTCAGTGCTCTGGCCGCAGATCGTGAATACCGCCAATGTAACTTATTTTTGCCACCGATAGCAGTTTTATGGTCGGCTCAGTAAATTCGTCAACCTTTCGCACATCAATTTTTGAATTCGTTTACGTATCAGTGTCGGCGCATCTTATCTCGTCTCTCCATCGGCGCGCATAAAGTCGCTTAGAATTTGAATTTTTTCCTCTTGATTAGCACAACAATTAATTATGCAAATGTGAAATAAATAATGTTTTCGTGTAGCTCTGCATTTGTTGTGGCTTTTTGAAATATTCAATTCGCCATGCTGCGAACGGTGGCCGGTAGCAGCTTCCCGTGCTATCAGGTCGCAAGTGAGCAGCGCCGAGCGCTGTGCTCATTGTGTGTTGGGTAAAATATGCCACCGTCAGCTGATGCTGCCGCTGATGCCACTATCAGTGACAGCCATCACGCTTCTTTCTGCTTGATTTCGAACGCACATGCACTTGCAACGCTAATTTGTTTTTGTTGTTTTGTTTTATTGTTTGTCGTTGTTTGTGCAACGAATAACTAAAATTTCGAATTAATTACTCAATTATTAATGCAGATACGCCTACCAGCCAATGGCAAACGGCGATGCAAATCAGCCCGAAAACAAAGCAAAAATCAACCTCGACTTGTCTGCCATATGGCTGCAGTGCAGCACCGAGTTAATGAACTGTATCGTAGATGGGTAAATTAAAGCTGGAATTAATGCGTTATTGGCTTAGTAGTAATAAAATTTAATATGTACTTACACAATTTTGTCTGCGTTTTTGCACAACTCTGGGTAGCGCCACAGAAGGCGCCAAGCCACACTTCACCCTCAACTGCGGCCGACAAGTTGGTGTGAGCAGTTGCGGGCAGCTGCCGTACGCGGATGTGATCTATAAAAGTCACCCAATTATCTTAATCACAGCCAATAAAAACAGGGTTTCGTTATAAATTGGCACACAAAGCGCGCCGACACATTTGGCTGGTCTCGCCAAAACTAAGAAACAGAAGTAAATGCAGAATCATAAAAAACATTTGTTTGCAAAAAAGAGTAGCCAACGAAATAATGGAATTATCGACAAAGTTGACGCCCACCAAGAGTGGAAGAAAACCAAAACAAAGAGCAAACAGCCAATAATACTGGGCCGAGCGATCTTCAGCGGCAACATGCGGTTTTAATGTTTTTTCGCTGTATTGTGAGTTTTTGTTTTTATTTTTTAATTTTCGTCATCATTCGGTCACCGTGGGCGTTTGGCCTTTTTGTTGCCCTCATGCTGATAGCGATCGATTTTAATAATGTGTCAAAAACAATGGCGAAACGTTGCCAAGTTGTTGTTCGGCCGGGCTGCACTTAATTTGATTAATTCCAGCCGCGAATGAAGTTTGACGGCACGAGGCTGCAAAAATCACAACTCAAATTTAAAAGCGCAAAAGGTCGAAAATGTCAGTTACCAAGCACAATGCACAAAAACCTTGAAAAATGTTTGGCTAAATTTAGCAGAAGTGGTAATGAACAGCGCCGATCCCAGCCACTGTGGGAGAAATACACCCAATTCTCTCATACTTGTGCGGAACAGTCATTTTTCATGAAAATTCTGATTAATTATGGAAATTCAATCAGTGCCGGACCACTTCAAGCACTGGCCGACACTGACTGCAACGTCGGCGGCTCAGCAAGTGCGCAGAGCGAAAACTTCACATTTTCGAAACGACTCAATCTGACGGACGCCGCGCCAAAACCAGCGGCGCACTCATTACGCAACGGCGGTATCGAGAAGAAAAGCGTAACAAATATGCGCGCCCAGCGTGATCTCTCCGGCCGGGGGCATGCGGCTACGAAAATCCCGTGAATAATGTGAGAAAAGCCACACAAGTCGACGGCGGAATTGATTTAATTGAAATTTGTTTGTTTTCGAGGCGGAAGACAAAACCCTAAGCCATAAAGAATGGAAAGAGCTGCGGAAAAGTGGTTCGCTGGAAGTTGTGCTGTAACCGTAGACAACTTCAAAAAATCAGTGTTGCTTCTAAATTGCAACCAAATGTTTACAAAATAAACGGCAGAGCAACAACGGCGACGACTGCACGCACATGCAAACTCCAAGGAAGTGCCACACGAAATCTGTATCGAATTTCGCTGAATGTATTCCTGTGTGACGGAGCGGCAAGTAGGCAGCACTTCTAACAAATCCATGTAAATCCACACATTGCAGATATCGCTTGCTGTCTGTCGTTTGTGTTATCCCCTTTTTGTCGAATTTCGTCGATTGGAATCAAAAGGCCAAGCAATGGCAGCAACAAAATGCCAAATGGGGAAACCGTCAGAGTTTGCTGTCATAACTGCGCGTCGTCTTCGTTTCACATTTACATATCCTGTGTCCTTTCCCATTATTGTCATTATCCACTTGATTCTACAATTGTTCCAAATCTACAATGCTTGTAATTTAATACCGGGGCACAGAAAAAGTATCACTGAGTTGTTGAAAAGTGTCCTTAGCGCTGTTCGTGAACGGTTTTTCATCCCTCACAACGCAATTTACATAAAATGCACATTTCATGCCCTCAAGAACTCTTCAGAACTCAAATTTTGATTTATTAAATTAACTCAAGTGGTCTGCATTTGACTATATGACACGGTCAAAGATGCTGCTGCGACTGTTTGTGCGTGTGCGTGTGTGTGTGTGTGTGTGAGTGCGTACTTCTAAGTGGTCATCAGCAGGCAATGAGTCGCATCAAGTGGCGTTTCTGTCGTTGTGTTTCCTAATTTTTGATCATTTGCCAGCAAATTGCTGTCGCCAAAGTCGAATGTCGAAGCTTGTGCGCCATAATTTGAAACTTGTGTTTTGGAAATTGGACACGCCCGAAAATGTAGCCGGCGATTTATGGCTGCAAGAGTAACATAAATGGTAAAGATGAAAAGCTGCCCAAAATGTGTGGCTTAATTGTAAAGAGTTGGATGAGTTGGAGACATGAACAACACAAACTCCAACTCCATTCTTTTTATAAATGATTGCAAGAAGCAATAACGAAGATAAAAGAGATGAAGTGGAGATATGGAGAGTAGCCGATGCAAAATTCAAAGTGACATTGGTGAATGCAAATTCTGATCCAGTATGAAAAATGTTTTGCATTCCCACTGGACAACATTTATGATCAGCAGCCATGTCAGTACTTGGCTCGGCGTTCAATTTCATACCAACACGAACAATTGTTCCGTCAACAACTGGAGCCATAAACGAAATTTTCTTATAACCAGCCGAATGTCCAAATTTCATTGACAGCAAAATCATGTCAGCCAGCAACAATAAAGCGAAAGCAAACATCACTAACTCTGATGGCGACATGAGGAATTCTATTAAGCGTGGCGCTGGAGTGTCGAAAACTTCCGAGCGTGTACCACTTACTTTTATTTACAGCCCAGTTGTAATGATGTTCACAATAATTAAAACAATGACAACGCATTTAACAGTTTTAATGACCTACTAACTTTGGCTCCAACTCGACCCGGCTTGAAGCTGGCTGGCGGCATTCGGGCTCACACAAAGCTGCTGAAGCCCACATAAAACTGTGATTAAATCTTCCACGCTCGCTCACAAACACAAATCGGCGCTCTGCCGCAGGTGAGTGTGTGTGTGTGTGTGTGCGAGTTTTACTTGACGTCAAGTACAGCGCAGGACGAGCGTGAGTGTGTGGCGTAACATGCGGTGTGGGGAACAAGTTTTTTCACTTAGCCGCGCGGCGTCCTGGTGCAGCGTCGATGCCGAAACTCGTACTTTTAATTTAAATGTCGCATTGTGCACACTGCCGCCGTGGCAGCGGTGCACGGTTGGAGTTGGCAGCACGTGGAAGCCAGCGCTCGGCAATGATGCGAGAAGTACTCGGACCCCGAAGGAAACAAGCACCGAAATTAGAGTACCTTGGCGATGAATCGGAGTGTTGCTGCCGTAAACCGCACCGCAGGAAAAACAAACTGCAGCAGCAACAACAACAACATTAAGAGCCCAAAGAACGAGTAATAGAAAGTCGTAAAAATTTCTAATGTCTCCCATGCACACATATGCCGAGTACCTACTATACATCCCGATATTAAAACCTCATGAAAAACACAAAGCCGCACATACACTCACACGCGGCCGCGCGGCACAGGCTGGAGGGGACCAGTTTTATGGTTATGAAAAATTACGAGTACTTAAATTTCTGGAGGCGGCAGCTTGTTAGGTGCTGCACAACGAGGCCCCAGCCGTGCGATTGCTCGTCCCCACCCACTCAACCGCAACGCCTCAGCCATTTGGCGGCGGGCGGATTTAGAAATAAAAGTGGAGTCATTTCGATTTTTAATGTGTCACAGTAGACGTCCATTAAGACTTGCGCCGCCCTCCTGAAAAGAGGACCCGCACACATTGCACACACACACACACATACGAATACATATGTCATGCGCTGGTGTGACACAAAGCCGAGGTCCATCCGTCAAGCAACATGTTTTTGCTGCTGTTAAAGAGTTGAACATCGGTTGGCGCTACTTTTGATGATGTTTTGCCACTGCTGCTGCTGCCGCTATTGATGTTCATGTTGTAGCTGGCGTTGGGCAGCGGATGGTTCGGTGGGCGTTGATGGTGCCGAATTCACCTTTCAGCAAATGTTACTCATGGGGCATTAAAGGCAACGGCAGCAAAGCATGCAACGCAGCGGGCCAAGTGAAAAACCCCATTCTCCTCGCACGGAAAATGCATTAAAAGTATCACACGGACGGCGAGAGCGCACCCCCGCTCGCTCTGCGCACATTAACAGGATTGCTTTGTGCAGCGACAATATGGGGGCGCTGGCTGCCGTTTCTTATATAACCACATAACCGCACTCCATTGCGGCGCAAATATGGTGGCGTTGCGATGGGCTAAGGTATAAAAATGTGTTACTTTTGCATAATGTTGCCCACAAAGGTTGTAACGCATTACAAAACTCATGTATGGTAGGAATATATTTTCATTTTTGAGTTGCCTGTGGAACTTTGTTCGTAATACACCGACACATACAATACATATTATGTGTGTTTTTTCAATGTTTATCTGCAGTATGCCCAGCATTTCATTCCAAGAGTCTGCCAGTTTTGATTTTGTGTCCCAATCTATCATTCGGTCGTTTCAATGTTAAATTCGATTTGAATAAATCTACGTTTTCCACAGTTGTACTTACACCAGGGGCGTAGCCAGAAGTTGGTCATGGGGGAAGTTGAGTTTTACGAAAATTTGATTTCCAAAATTTAGAATTACATGCTTTTTAAAGTAAACTGCACTTTTCAAATAGGGCATTTTGTGGTGGCGCCACTTGTGTTTTGGAAATTACATATTTTCCCGATTTTTAGTAAAAATGTCATGAAATTTAGTTCACTGAAAGCGAAGTTATTGCATCTGAAGTAAAAGTGTGTTTGTATCATCGGTACAAAAATAATTTTATAATTTTGTAATATTTTGTACAATATTAATTTTGTCTTAAATGTGTGGAAACTTTTATTGAAACATTTCAATTGATGAACTAAGTGAACTAAGAACTAAGTGATGATCGTTTATCCCCTGGCAGAGTTCTTGAGTGGTACAAGCAATTTAAAAATAATTGTCAGGACATAAATGTGTTAGCGAACAGAAATTCGCGAAAACCGCAGATTCCATCAAAACTGGGCGGTAATTCATCAAAGATCATTCAAAATCTTAATTGCAATTTTTGAAATTGGAATTTAAGCATCTAAAAAACATAAATTGATCGCATTTTAACTGAACATTTGACTATCAGAAGACGCCATCTCATCAATAGGCACTTGTGGCTAATTTTTGTCTAAATGTCGCTTTTTAACCATCAACCACTGCCATTTTTCACCTGATGCGGCACCATGCGATTTCCACTTTGCATTTGCCGATGAAAAAAAGTGTTTTGAGAACGTAGAAGTCATCCAAAATGCTTGTAACGACATCCTGAAGGATATCCCGGGCGGTGATCTAAAACACCGATTAGACGTGCAAATAGCTGTATTGAGCCTGAAGTGGACTTTGTAAAAAAATATATATCGGTTTTATCAAAATGTAAAAAAAAATTTTTTTAATGTTTAAAGAAGAACAGTCCTTTGTGCTAATGTGGCATACCATGCACCGTAATTACAAATGTTGAATAATTATAGGCAATGGAGGGTTCTGACACCCAAACCCCCTACCCCCTTGGCTACGCCCCTGACTTACACTAAGTAGATTCCGTTCAGAAAGTATGCCGAGCTGGGTGATTGTATTATACAATGGACTTTTTGAAACAGATTTCTATAGATTGTTGCCTTTACACGACACACCTATAAATGCGAGTAGTGTATGTCACAGCACCGTTTCAATCGATTTGCTTTGCGTTGGTTAAGACAAAAGAGTACTTCAACTTCAAGCTTTGGATAGTTTTTAGACTTTGAACAAACTGGAAATTCTTTGTTGCTCTAAAGTTCATTTATAAACAACATTGAAGTCAGCTCTTGAGGCGTTCAACGTTTCTTTGGCTTTTACGGAATATTGTGCACCCGATGTAGTTTTCTGCTGCCGTCTTTGTCAGCCCCAGTTTGAAAAGTGAGCAAAAATTCAGCCAGACGGAATTTTTCATCACTTTGCATTTTAGTCGCTGTTGTTAAAGTCGTTCCCCCTTTTGTTGGGAATTGAACCAAAAATAGAAACATCCATTAAAGTTGTTTCGCGACGTTATAAAATCTTGTCTTACACGCACGCACACAAATCTGGCTGACGCAGAGTGCAAGCACCTCGTCCCATTCAAGGAATATTAGAAATAGCAATGAGCAGTAGGCATCTAGTTGCCATGTGCCCACTTCGCATGTGCAGACACCAGGACGGACCGCCACGTACGCAATGTGAAGGACGGCGAACGAGCGAGGGTCGACGCGCGACGCGCTTTTATTAGCCCAAAATAGCCCAAACTTGCAATTGCCGCCGAAAGTGGGGATATCCCCTCGATGTATGTATTTCGATTTGCATTTGTTGCATATCTCGCTTCCCCCCGCCGACACTGTTGCTGCTGCCGCTGCAGCGGCTCTGGCCTCCGCCTTCCTGCTGCCGTCTGCAATTAATAAAGGTGTGACATAGCTGGCGTAATGGGGCAATTCCCAGCGATCATTCACGCATCAAACGCGCCTCCGTCTTTGGTGCGATTTGCCTGCTCGCTCGTCGGGCTCTAAAATTAGCCGCACTCCAAATGGATTTCCATTGCACTCTGCTGGGGGATGTCGCGGCTGGCAGCAATGCATCGCACGGCATGCTGAGCGGTACGGCACCGCTCTGACGTTTTTATCGTGTTTGGCACTTCCTGCGATCCCTCTTGGTGGCAACATTGCCCGTGCTTGAAGGTAAACTTGAAAATTGGCCGCTTGCGCTTTTTTACGACTATGTTCACGTTCGATTTCCCGACTTGTTTGTTATGGCTGCGACCTCGCGATCGCCGCGCTTCGAGTGCTGAATTTAAGTATGTTTCGATTCCGCTTGTCGTGTCGTCGCCGGTGCGTTGATGATCATGCCAGTTGGCGTGTCAGTGCCGCGCTGAAATCACCACTTCCTCTTGCATTACTGTGAGCGCTGCTCCCCGCCGTGGGGACGAAGCTGACAGGCATTATGCCTGCCTGGGCGTAATTTATTTCTTTCGTCTGTTTGTCATTTTGATCTAATCTGATTGCGCGACGGCCGTCCTCGTGACGTGCCGAGCAGTGCGCGTTAGAAATGTGCGCAGAGTATTTTTAGCATTTTATGACTCAGATGGAATAATTACGAGTGCGGCTCTAAAAATTTTATGATTTTTAAATGGGCAATCGCGCTACTGTTGGGGGCCGCATGGCGCGACAAAGACTGACGAAGCCAGGCCGCCTGCCGGTGAGCAATTTAATTGCGATCATTGATCTCGATGTTGGCTGCTGGCTGAAGATTGTCAAACGTTTCCAACTCGAAGAGGGGATGCTGCGCATGTGGCCGAATTTGTACCACGTGTGAAATCGAGTTTGTGTCGCTTCGGACGGGAAGGGGAGATTGGAATGTGTGTAACTGGCTGACGATTTTAGTTCACTCCGAATCTGTAGCTTTTTCTTTACAGTTTTTGAAACCCAACTCACAATAAAAAAACATTTTGTTGCTAATTTGAATTTCACCAAATTACACCATTTTTAACTCACAAATACGCTTCCAAACGGGCACCGATCACCGTCTGAAGTTTCACATTTGCACACTGCACTCGTGGAGAGCACAAAGTGCTTTTAGCCACAACAAAAATGGGAGAAACTGAAACTTGATGCAGCCTGACGTGCCCCCTGAGCAGCGAGCAGCGAAGCGTCTTTAAGTGGAGCCAACAGCAGTTTTCCATCTCGGTTTAATTAAAATTTCAATTTGCACCCAGCGCGAATGCGGGAAAAACGAATACATTGCACTTGCAGTTGACGTCCATGGAAGAGCCAAGGGCGCAGAAATGCAACAGCCGCAGTTGCAGCCAACAATGTAAGTGATAGGCATTCTGCGAATTTCATGATATCTCGAAATGCAATTAGGGAGCACACATCCAGCCAGACGCGCGCGCGCCCACAGTCCCAGCCGTACACACGCACCGCAACGCACTCGCTGAGCTATTGGCACTGCGTGAATGTTGCGCGCCGCACGCGAAAAAACTGGAGGCAGCACGTGCGGCACGGGACCAACCAATGTTTGCAAAGAGTTTCGGCGGTGCATCTTTCGGCGGAAACCGCAGCGCGCACACAAATTTCGCGAAAACAAAATCAAAGCGCAGTGCGCATTGGGGGCGAAATGCTGGGAATGCTGGCGGACAGCCGTGCTCGCACTGCAGCTGTGAGCGATGGCAAGTGTGTGCTTCTATTTCGAGTAAAAGTGAAAAAGGCGTGTAGATGGCACAGGGACACTTTATGTCGGCATTGCGACTGCAACCTCAATCGAAAGCTTCGAAACTTCGCAACGGCTGCAGGGGGACACCGCAACTCGGGCAACTTTTCTTTAAAGTTTTGCATTTGTTGCCAGTAAGAATGCAAAAGCGCAACTTTTAATGCCGAGGTGCGAAATTTGAGGCCGTAATTGGCGCGCTCAGGCTCAGTTTGCTGCCTGGCGGACAGCGCGTGGAGACTTCAACGATTCTAGCGAACCGGTTTGCCGCAATTGTTTACTGCCGTTTGCCATGTGCGCAAATACCTTCTTACATATGTACATACATACAAATGTACTTGTGTGTATGTTCGTATGGGCAATGCAAAAATAAAAAAAATCAGTAATGGAACACAAGCTTTGTTTAGGGCTTTGTTGTCTTGCTGCGGGCTGTTACTTTTGTGCTGACGCCAAATACTCCAAAAAAAAAAAAATGTTGAAAAAACTCATTGCCATGATTATGTAGAATTTTCGTGTACCGTTGTTAGAAAATGCGCAGTGAAGATTCAAAGCGGTTTACGGGATTTTTACGGTGAAATTGGCCAATTGAAAAGACATTCGGAGGGTGAAATGACGGTGTTTTTTTTGTGGCCCTACATTTATATTGAACTCGAAGGGGGTTTCGAAGCAAACGAGTATTGAAAGATTTATAAGAGTGGAGCAGTGAAAAAGCTCGCACAGTATTTTTGGAATATAGATCGTTGCTGAAGCTACAGTTTTACATTTATTTTGCCTTCAATGCGCTGTTCATCAGCAAAGAGTCAAATCGAAAATATTTACATGTTTAGTATTTATGTAGATTTCAAAAAATTAAGTTAGGTGGAAGGTTCTCGAGAGTCGAGAGATGAACTGAATATAAAGCTTGACTTGTGTTTCTTTCTATAAGAACCTGCTTTGATAGATAAAACAATTTTCAAATTTTAACATAGACTTTTTGAGTTACATGCATCTTTGGTTAGAACCAGGTACAATGGTTTAGTAATATTTACACATTTTAGTAAAAACTTCTTTCTATTCATTGCTGAAAGTGTTGTAGTCTGTTGACTTTTTTCATCTAGATTCAATTTACTTTTCCTGAAGTGAATCGAATCTTGCTGAAACCATGGATAAACTTATTTCGGAAACCAAAAATATTTCGTCTCCTACAAAGTAACTTTGCTGTGTGCCTTAAAAGCTTCGTTGCGTATGCCGCACATGTATGTAGGGTATACGCGAATCAAGCATTTGTTCCACTGTTCAGCATCCACGGATGCTCAAAAGCCGTGACCGAAGCATCATCAAAGTCAAGCTTTCCCGCAATGAAAGCAAGACACTTGGCTGCACAGCTGAAGCCCTAAGGGCAGTTCTTTCATTCCGGCTGAAGTGCTTTCTTTTGCAGGCGCTCAACACGATTTCCAAGTGATTTTCAATTAATATTTGAAATTTCACTTAAAGCACACACACTCACACAGACACGCAGCAATTGATTTTTGCATATCATTCAGCTTGGAGAAATTCTCGAGAACCGTATAAAAGCGGGTGGAGGTCTGCGGAGCCAGAGCACAACGCCTTCTAGTGTAGCGCTGTCCATTTGGCAGCTGAGCTGAAATTTGAACAGTTTCGTAGAGTGTGGAACGGACAGCAGCATTTTCAGAAATGCTGTTGAAATTTGTGTGCGCTGCAGCGTTGGTCCTGGCCATGGCAACTGGTGAGTATCGCCAGAGTTGTGAATTCGAGCTGTGCCTTCGACTAAAGTCGGAATTCTTCTTTGCAGCGGCACCCAGGAAGCGAAGCGAGGAGCGAAAGTCCGCGCTGTACGTTGAGGATAGCGACAGCGGTCAGCTGCGCTTTCTCACCGGCACCATCAATCAGCTGATTTCACCGCAGTCGCGCGTTCGTGTGACGCCCATTGTTGTCAGTCTGGGCGGTGGCGCGGCCGGAGGCACCAGCGGCACCAGCGGCACTACATCACCAACCACAGGCACCACTGGCACAGGCGCCGGCGTTGGCAATGGAGCATTAGGTGCTGCTGCCAACGCCTCGCCAATACCAGGTTTGTTGCCGCAAATTGTGGGTCAAGCGGTTGCTGGCAACCGGCGCGTCAATAAGAGGCGCCGCGGCAATCGTCGTCCCAACAGAGGCCGCAGGCGTCGTCGACGTCCGAACAAGCCGCGGGTGATTATGGTGCGACCAAGACAGACTTAAGACAATGCTCCAAGTACCGGACTTCAGATGTGGAAAAGTTATCAAATAAAATTGGTCTGAATTGCAAACGGTTTGGCATAGTGCTTTATTCTACAACGTGTCGGGGCAGAGTGGGCCGTGCGGAATGCGGTCTTTCTCCTTGCCATTGTACTTGTAAGCTTCTGCCAGTTGGCGGTTGAGCGTGGAATGCGGTTCGACGGCGACGGCAGCGTCAAAGTGCCCCCAAATCGGAGGCCACGCGTGTTGCTTGCGGCCTTATTTGGTGCAGCGTGCGTGGTTGGCGCCGCCATGTCGTCGAAGCGTTCAATCAGCGCTGTCATTGTTGGTCGGCTATCGGTGTCATTTTTGTTGTTACGGCCAGTGCAGAGGTGTGCACTCAACAATGCTGCACCTGCATTTACGGTTGGCGTCGCATTATTAAATGGCGTCAGTCGAGGCGTTAGAAATGTCGCCCATAGCACTCGTTGTACATTGACAATGTCCAAGATTAATAATTCAATAATTTGCTCGACATTCGCTAACGAATTCAATACTTATGCAGGAATAATTACTCTTAACTAAAAACAGACCGATTCCAGTACACTGTGTGTGCTTCTTGCAGCTCATACACACACACACACATACACATTTGCAGCTAAACATTTTAAAATCGAATGTTGCAAAGTTGTATCGGATCCCTATGGGTTGAATGTTGAATGTGGCAGCTGCAATTAAAATGAAATGCCTGCCGCTTGAGGTTTGCCGCAAATGTTCGTCAAACAATTTCCGGGTTGGAGTCCACGTGCGGGGCCACCAAAAGTTTCGGATTTTCAAGTTCAAAAACTTTGCTTGCCAACTCTCCACTCAGCCACCACTGCCGCCCACTAAATGCCTTCGCGAGATGCCTCAGTTCGTTACTTTTCTCGACAGTCTGCACGCCTGTCTGCCAGCCTTACTCTCTCTGTCAGAGGCGCTGTGTGTGCCCACCGCATATTTTGTGCACATTTTTGTAATGATTTGATTTGAAATTCATTTGAATTATTGCTTGCTTCCGGTTTCCGGCGCATCGAAATACTTTTCGTCTGGCTTCGTGTTGCTTTGCTTCACCCCACCCTACCTCACTCAACTCAACTCCACTCCACTACTGCAGTCTAAGCCGTGGTGAATTTATGAAGTCAGTCACCCATTTCAGTCGTCCTTTTCTTCGTCGCCAGTCGGAACTTTGGTAATATGCAAGTGAATGGACATTTCCGGTGTTTGGTCCTTCAGTTCCTCGTTCGGCGCTTCGGTGGTTGGCTTTGGTTGGGTTCTTTGGCTCGCTCTCAGTTTTGCTGCTTAGCTTTCTTGCTTTGTTTTTGTGTTGTGTCCGCTGTGCTTGTTGTGTTGAGTGCGCCGCACAGTGTCGCGATCCAATATAAGCCGTGGCCAAAAATACTTAGCGTTGTCCTATTTCGATGAAACTTGGTGAGATTGTTTTCATGGTGGAAATTAAGAAATTTACAAAAAAATCATTAAAATTGGACCACTGCCACGCCCACCCCCCACACGAAAGGAACTGTAATATTGAAATAACTTTCTTAATATTAATGATAGAATTATGAAATTTTGTATTTGAGCTTAAAATACTGACATACAAGCTGACACTACGGTCTGCCACGCCCACTTTCAAAAATATTCGCATTTTACTACAACTAAACCTGTATTTTTAGAAGGCTGTTTACGATACTCGTTCCACGATGTAATTTTAATTGGTAAGCTTTCTAAAACCTTAAAGTCGGCGTGGCAGCTGGAGCATATATTTAAAGTGGCCAAAACTTTTCCTTTATGAATTCATGTTTAATTTTTTCAGCTTGTGATACCATATTTTGGTATAAATGTTTAGATTTTTAAAGTGGGCGTGGTATTCTGCCTACTTTTGATGATACGAACAATATGCCAACCTTTATACAGCTCATCATTTCAGCAGATGCTTTGCCGATACTTTCATTGAACGTCGGAAGCCATACTTCGAAAAAACCACAAAGCCACTGCAAAAAGTAAATGTTTAGGTGGGGATGCAAACTTTGCTTTTTTTCATGATTAACATCAAAGCCCATCTTATCTTTAAGTAAATTTATAAGAAAATCAAGTTTTATTGACCGCTTTCTGGATTCAGCTTTACGCCACACTTCGAAGAAATCACGTATTTTTAGTGGAGGCGTCACTAGAAAAATGCAAACAACAACCAAATAGGCACTTAAAGGCAAAAAAATAATCCGGATTATGTTAATACATACTTTTTTGAGTAATTTAGGGTTGGAACTAAAAAAGTGTTTTTTGAGGTTTTTTAAACTTTTTTCCACCAAACTTTTGGTTCTTTGTTAGAAGCAAACCGAAAAACGTAATTTTTCAATGTAACGGGATTTCACAGTTATTTCAAAGCAAAAACCAAAAAATAGTACTGCCATACAGGAAAAATTCCAAAGTTTTATTTAATATATAACATGACTATATTAGTACATAAATTATATTTTTATTTGATTTTTCATTCAGCATAAAGAATTACCCACACACTTGGAACGAATGCGTATTTTTTAACATCAAGTTTGAAGCTACATAAAAATGGAACGGAGTAAGATATTAAAGATCGGATAACGGATTTTTCTTAGTTGCGATATTATCTGTCGATTGTCATATTCATTTTAGTTATTTTGTAACATTGATTTTTACCATTTTTGGCCACACTCGCGACACTGTGCGCCGGCATGTCGCAGCGCTGGCCATGTAATTTTCAATTTAAATAGTTTCAAGAGGATTGCATTGGAATTTCATTTGCTGTCGGTCGAATTAGTTTTACAACTTTGCGCTGCAAATTCGACTTGTGAAATTCATAAATCATTGAGGAAGAACTTTTTGGGGTTTTGACTTCCTGCACTGCGACTGCTGCAGCCGACCGACCCAAGTGCGGACGTGCAGTGCAGTCGAAAAACTTCTCACTTTATTTCAATTCGATGCTATTCGGGGAATTTTAATGATTTGCCGATAAGTATTTGCTATGTTAATTTGTGGCAGAGATAAGCGCAGTGCTGCCCGGCGCGTCCGCCTATGTTGGTGTGCCGTGGCGAAAGTAATGTGGATTTTGGACCTGAATGCTGATATCTGCATAAAACATGCATCGAAATGGAAGCTGAGCATGCGTCCGTTGCAAGTGTGTCACTTGTGGCCGTGAGCACTTAATACTTAATGCCGCAAGGCCTTCAAATCCACAGCCAGTGGCCATCAATTGAAAGATCTGCAAAATAAATCACTAAATTTAATTCATGTGTTGTGCGCCTTGCAGTGAACGCCCACACGGCGGCGGCGGCGGCGGCAAACGACCGGCAGCAGTGCTGGAAATTAATATGCAAATTGCAGAATTGTAAAACTGCAATTGACTCCAATTTAGCCGATTTCGAGCCGTTCAACACTCAGCGCCGTAACACGTTGCCGACCGCAACACGGTCTGTCTGACTGTCTGCCTGCCTGCCTGGACAGCTCGCTGCCTGACTGATGTGTATAAAAATTTATTCTTATGGCTATTGGCTAATGTGTGGTGCAACAAGTTGAATGGCGCGAAATGTATGCAAACCAGCCATTTGCACTCCATCGATTGCAGCGATATGGTGTGGCGACGCGATCGCGCTGGCGCCGGCGCCGTCTTTCCCTCCAACTCGGCCCCTCTAGAAGCGCCTGCAAAAGTAACAGTTATGACGACTGTTTGTGGGTTAATTTAATGCTTTTCTGCTTCTTGCTTTTCCAGTTTTTCACATTATTAGTTTGGTTTTTTTGCGCGTTTTGTTGTTCTTTCGGGCGATTTTGTTCTGAGCGCGTTCGCAGAATTCATTTTCCATTACAAAAATGCTGTGGGCCGTAGGTTTTTTGCTTTTGTGTTGCGCTGCTGGCACTTACGCGTTGACCTTCACTGGTAGCTCGATTTCGGTGCGGCTTGTTGATTTTGTGAACTCGCTCTCGGGCAAAGAAGCGACTCAAAGCACACGTCATGAGCGCGGAAAATGATCATCAATATTGTTCTAAATGATCTGCGTGAAATTCAATCGCGTCCAACTACTGAAGAGTGAAGAGATGGAATTTTGGTACCTATAAATCATTTGAAATGAAAAAATTGCCTGCAATATTGCAATCAAAACTGAAATGTATTTTGGTGATTTGTTATTACTTAACTTTATGCCGATTATTTGCTCCAATATACGCAAATGACAATTTAGTTTTTTTATTTAAAGTTATTTTTTTGCTGTTGTTGGGAGAATATGATTTTTATATTATGCGGGCAAAAATAAAAATGATTTACACTGAAAAATTTAATTTAAAGAAAATATAATTTTAAAGAAAAGTCACCATACTTCTATTTTGTGGTTGAAAAGGACCCTTACGAATCAAAAATCAATTAGTTAATTTCATATTGAATTGAACTTGCTCATCTCTTTATTTGACACTCTGACTTTTAACGATATTTTTTAATTATATGTAAAGAAAAATTACAAAATTGGTGTACGGTTACTCAAATAAATGTTAAAAATTTAGCAGGTACAAAGGTAGGTTGTAGTGGCTGCCTCTGTATGAGACACACTCTCTATGGCCCATTGTGAAACCACAAATTCCACCCGTTTGAAATGTGTATGCAATAGTGTCCGACCGAATATTTGTCTTCGGCTTCGGTATTCGGTCTATTCGGCCAATTTTAAATCTTCGGCTTCGCATACTTTAGCCGAAGGTTTTCGCCCTCTAATGCAAGTCAATTTGCTCTGTTTCAAAGTATTTTATCAAACATCGGGGTTTATCAATATTTCGCACTCAAGATTGCGATTAATAAAAATTATCTCTAATCAGCTGTTTATGTCCATTTAATTTTTTAATTTTTTTTGTTTTTGTTCGAAACGGAAGTCTAAGACTGTTTTTGGTTTTTTTTTCTAAAATATATTTATATAGGTATATCTCGTTTTATTAATTCTTAAGTAGAACAAAGAAATTAATAGAGAAGAACGGCTAAATTTGATCACTTTTTTCTTAACGTCGAATCCGAACGGCGGTTTTTGGCTATTTTCTTTCACACTTGGGAGTTTTGCCATTGCCTGCCAAGAGCGCACTTGTGCGAATCTTGTAATTCTCATCTGCTTCATGTGGATATAAGTAGACGAGTGTTTCACCACCACTGAGCTAGGAATCGAACCTAAGGCCTCTGATATGAGAAGTCAGCGCACTACCCGCCGGACTATCGAGACCGGCTAAAAATTCAGTAACGAAAATAAAAATTACTTACCCAAAAATTCTAATAAGCAGCTAAACAGCCGAATGTTTTATTGGTTCAAAACTCCTAATATTAGCTGGTGACAGAGTTTGATTTACTTTCATGAGCCATAGTTTGAGTTGAAGCTTCAGTCGAATTATGTTTACTACAGTTGTGTAGCGCATTCTCAGTGCGCTGTGGAACGGGTGGTATTTATGGCTTGTTTTACAGTTGGATTGTTGGCCACACTTTTAGTGTCGGTGTTTTAATTTATTGACCAATTAGAGGGCGAACAGCATAGAGCAACAGCAGTCAAGCGCACCGCCATTCCAACAGCGGACCCTGTTGACCAGGCGACCCAATCAAGCAGGCAACGAAGCAACCAGTCAACCGAGCAACGACCATCAACCAGAGAAATCGAAATCAAACCCGAAATTGCTGACAAATTATGCCACAAACTAATTAACACCAACAGCCAAGTGGTGGTGGGGTCTCATGTGGCATGCGGCAACTGGCTGGCGGTAAGTGGCAAGCAGCAAGTACCAAGTGTGTCCAACGAGTCTTTGGTGGCGCGTGCACCCTTTGTTCATTATTACAGACAGCAACAACAATAACAACAACATCGACAACATCAGCGGTAGCAGCAGCAGCAGCAGCAGCAGCTGTGACCACAGCGTGTATTGAAACGGAAGATTCGCTTCGCAGCCACTTTCGCAACTGATTAACGCTAATAGTTGTAACACATACTGTACATATGTATGTATGTAAATATGTACGTATGTATGCTTACGAATGCTTGAATACACAAAAACCCCATCGAAAACTAATCAGTAGCATTTTGAAGCATGAAATTCAACAAAGCGTTGCCACAAAATGTTGCCAATAAATAGAAAACACACATGTAAAAACACAGCACACACACACACACACACGTATATATATCAATGTATGTATAGCTGTGCCGATGGTCAACAAATTCAATTAACCAGTGAGCAGCAGGCAGCAGATGATCGACGAGGAACGCCGGAGGACGGCGACGGCTGTAATCGGATGCAGTGAGATGACCGGGCAGTAGGTGTTGAAAGTGGCAGCGGCACTGTCAGAAAGTGTTGTTGAGTTGTCAACACAAAAAACAGCAGCAACTCAATGGAGCCTTTCTTTTGTGCATTCAAATTAAATTAACCCGTTTGTGGCCAACACAAACACACACGCCAGTGCACACCGAGGTATGGGCGCTAGCGGCTGCCACCGTTTTAGAAGCAACACAAAAACACTTAATTTACGGGCAGCACCAGCGCTGCAGTGCAGTGAAGTTGCGAATTTGTGTGATCGTTGCGGTTGGCGTCGTTTTTGTTGCCGTTGCCACAGCGCTGTTTTGCTGGCCGTCGTCAGCGTTCAGTGAAATAAATCAAAAATCCATCACCAGCAGTTTCCTTCTCCATCATCTTCATCAGCAGCCATGGCCCGGCGTCCGCTGACCACGTCGCATTCGCCATTCCACGCGCTTCATTCCCATCATCAGACGAATGACAAGGCACAAAATTCGTAATTCGTATCGCAACCTGACAACAACAACAACACCTACCAAATGGCATATATACATACATATGTGCGGAAATGGAACGAGAAGGAGACGAGGGGGGCATATAGAAAAGGAACAGGAGACCCTTAACCTTCTGCCTGTCCCTTGGGTATATTTGACCCTAGACGGAATTAAAAAACGGTTGAGCGGTCGTCTACTTGTGTTATTTAGTGCTAATCGAGCTTACAACCCGATAACAAATGGAGAAAAACACTTTTCGGAGCTTCCCCCTTTTCTTTTGTGATTTATGTGTAACATTTCTTCATGTTTTGTCAATAAATTTTATAACCGTTTGATTGAGGTCATCCTGACCCCAAAGGACAGCGATCGCAATTTTGAGCAAAGGACAGACAGAAGGTTAAACAAATCATAAATGTGGACTTGCACACAACAAAACGTCTATATTGTAGGGGAGACGGAGCTGAAGGCCAACTGGGTGCAAGTATTCTTGGCCATTCACTGATAATTGAGAGATCTATTCAAAATTATTGTCGAAAAAGGCTCTAGAAAAGATATTTTATATCCAAATATTTTGAAATTAAGTTAAGTTGTCGTTATACCATTTTATAGTTTCCCTAGTAAACCATACGAAATGCAAATGAAAGCCCCGTCTCCCCTTTGTGAAGCCCGGTTAAAGTTGAGTTACGGCTTAAGTTGAGGCGAATCGAATTGATTCGAGTATGAAGCCGCCTAGCGGGCAGGGAGTTGGTGGTATGGTGGTGTGGTGCTGTGCTGAGGCGCTGCTGTTGAGGCAAATTGCTGCGGAATGCGCTGCAAGTGAGCAGTGTGAGCAATCAGCACCAACAGCTCATCGATTTGGCAATGCTACGGCTACCGTTTCATCAGCACTCGAAAGTACTTCTGGTCGCTGTTGTTGTTTGTTGTTTGTATTTTTTACTGTTTGCGTTGTCGTTTCGAAGTTGAAAATTTCTTGACGAAGCATTTGTAGGTCAAGAGCTGTTGCTGGCATTAAGGTTTTTGACTTGTTTCATGATTTGTCAGACGCATTTGTTTAGGTATCGTTGTTGTTGCTTTAAGCTAAACACCGCCATCGGTACCAACTATTGTTCACATAGTAACTTGGCTGCTAATCGAAAAAGCTTTTAATTATTTTGGACGCCTTCGAATGCTGCGTTGATTCCTCTTTTGGCGAAAACAATTGGCGAACATTTGCCAGCAACGTTGTACGTGTGTCAGCAACGTTTCCGTTACTTTTGCAGAGACCTATGTTTTAGACAATCTTCAATATATAAACTTAGTTCAGATAAATAATTTAGTAAATAAACTTTATAGAATTCTGGATTTGGTGTTCATTAGTGATGGCATGAACTTTTCTTTACAAGAATGTCACTTGCCTTTCTCTTGCTCGGGTTTACATCATGTTCCCCTTGTTCTTGAAATGCAATTTTATGAGTTTAAGAATAAATTCTTGGCTAACCAGAAAACTTGCTTTAACTTTAAAAAGTGTAATTTTCTATTAGTAAATAATGTATTACATTCGTTGCATTGGGACTCTCTTTTCTCAGGGCATGATGTTTCTAATTGTTTCGATATCTTCAAAAATAAGGTGCATGACATTTGTGCTGAACATATCCCACTGTTAAAAAGAGATGTTATAAAATACCTTGGTTTACTAAAAAGTTAAAAAAACTAAAGAATTTGAGAAATAAGTTCTATAAAAAATTTAAAGTTACTTGTAATTCCCACTTTAAACTTAAATATCTGTTTTACTCTAAAAAATTCAATTCGTTGAGCAATTCGCTTCGTAAGAGTTATAACCGGAAGTTTGAATCTGAGATCAAATCGAATCCGAAGGCCTTTTGGCGTTTCGTCAATTCTAAAAAACTTTCTGCTAATATTCCTACTAAAGTATTTTTGAATGATGTGACGGCGGATACCTCCTTTGAGGCAGCTAACCTTTTTGCGTATTTTTTCCGTTCAAATTTTGTACGTGATACTGGAGCCCTGCAAATTTCAAGACGAACTTTAACTCTCACATAAACTTTGGTTCATTGTGCTTATCTCGTGAGGACGTAATTGAAGGCATTGGTTGTCTTAAATCCTCAACGCAAACTGATGTAGACGGGCTTTCGGCGTGCCTATATAAGTATTGTGATTCTCTTGTCTCTCCGCTTTTAAGTATCTTTAATCGTTCACTGGAATCTGGCGAATTTATTGATGCGTGGAAAGTTACTTCCATTACACCCATTTTCAAAAGTGGCAACAAGAATAATATTGCTAACTACAGGCCGATTTCCAAATTATCGACTGTTTCAAAATTGTTTGAATCCCTGATTAAGAAGAAGCTTTACTTCGCAGTCGAAAGCTTAATCTCTCCCCACCAGCATGGTTTTGTGTCTGGCAGGTCAACAGTTTCTAACCTTGCCGTTTTCTCTGAATATTGCTTAGCAGCATTTAGTGAAGGTCTCCAAGTTGACACTATTTACACGGACTTTTCTAAAGCTTTTGACACTGTAAGTCATTCAATCCTGGTCTCAAAAATGGCTGCACTCGGTTTTCACTCTACTTTTCTTCAATGGATCTACTCTTATCTATCTAATCGTAAATGTGTTGTTGTGGTTGATAAGGTTTCTTCCTTACCTTTTATTGCTTCTTCAGGTGTTCCCCAGGGTAGTATTTTAGGTCCCCTTTTCTTTGTTATTTTGATTAATGATATTTCAAGTTGCTTCACCAATTCTAACTTTCTACTTTATGCTGATGACTTAAAGATCTACACTTCCATTAGGAATGCCTCAGACGCGACTTTTCTCCAATCAGATCTACATAAGGTTACCGATTGGTGTCGTGTCAACCGTTTATCGTTAAACATCAATAAGTGTTTTCATATGTCATTTTCTAAGTCTCGTGCTCCTATTCCTACTTGTTATTCTATCTGTAATACTCGTCTTAAAGCCATTACTGAGGTTTCGGATTTAGGTGTCTACTTCGACTCAAAATTTTTGTTTCACAAGCACCTAAGCTACACAATTGCTAAATCATATGCCATGCTTGGCTTCATCCGCCGTTTCAGTTCGGACTTTACTGATCCATATACACTAAAACTACTTTACATTTTCCTGGTACGCTCAAAATTAGAATATGCGGTCTTTATCTGGAGGCCCTTCTATGAATGCCACATAAAACGTTTAGAACGCATTCAAAAGGCTTTCCTTCGGTTTGCTCTTCGTTCCCTACATTTTGAAAGTCCCACTCCCTCTTATAGCTCGCGATGCATGCTCATTGACTTGCTCTCTTTAAATAGCAGAAGGTAATGACCTCTGTATAATGTTTATCTTTGATCTAATTCGTGGCGCTATTGACGCATCGTGCCTACTTCAGCGTATAAACTTCTTAGCTCCGATTAGATCTCTACGAAGTCAAGATCTGTTTCTTATTCCTCGGTGCAAAACTAATTATTCTCTTAATGCCCCAATTGTGCGTGCTTTGACCGAGGCTAACTTATTCTCAAATTCTTTAGATTTTTCAATTCCTAAAAATGTATTCAAGAATTTTTTAAAAAGACTTATAGTATAAGTATTTAATTTTTGGTTAGTCTGTATGAATTGTTAATTAATTCTAGGCTATTTTTGAAATAAATAATAATAATAATAATAATCGTACTATGGTTCTTACAAGTGCCCCTTGTTTGATTTAATAATGACTGCCTTATTAGTTTAATATAACCAAAAATTTGACCACAGATTGTCTCTAGAATCCACTCACAGGGAGCAAATGTTCTTTGTGCACGCAAATTTTTGCGTACTTACTTCAAACCTATTTTGCCTAAAATCTATTTTGGAATCTCGTAGCCAAGTCTATTCGTCCATTATAATTCAGAGTATTTTGAGAGTCCGTTGGGTGGTTCCCCTGATTACTTCGAAGCAGTTAAGATGTCATAACGAGATTTGCTAAAGATTCTACTGAAACTTTCGCTAAGATATGATTAGAAGACACCAGCCCATCAAATCAAGAATATATGGAGATTGCCATATATACAATGGACTTAATTTCGCATAAAGTATCTAAAACTCGTATTAACTTACGGGAATTAACTTACAATAAATTACGGGAACTGTTGCAACGAATTTGTTTTGCATAAGAACTGAGGTGTTTGAATGGTCATTGCAGATCTTAGCAACAATTTTGCCCAGCAACTGGAGTGGAAAAATGATACTGCGGAATTTATGGATATAATGGTTTAATTTACTTTGACATTTGCTACAAGTCGGTTGAACGCTGCTGCCTTCGTCGTTGCTTCTTCTGCATTGTCCTCCTGCGCTGCTTGCGCCGTCTGGCCGCTTTCTTTCGGCGTTTGCGCAGTGCGCGCCTCTTCTGCTTCTGCTTCTGGCTGCGTTGGCGCTTTCGGAGCTGCGCCTGGTTTGCGCGTAAGCGTTTCTTCTGTTTGGCGGCCTGCTTGCGCAGTCGTTGTTTCTGCTGTCTTTGCTTCTGCATGCGGCGACGACGCGACGCTGTCCGACGGCGTTTCAGTTTTTGTTGGCGCTCGCGGCTGCTTCGTTTCTTCGGACTTTGACTGAGTTGACGACCACTCCACTGCGGCGCTGGGCGCACACGTGCGTCAGTCGATGCGTCGCTGTTGCCTCTGAACTGTCGCATTGGGATGTTGCGCCACATCCTGTCTTTGTCGTCTTCTAAATTATCGTCGTCATTGTCGTCGTCGTCATAGTTGTCGTAGGTGGCACGACCACGTCCTAAAGAACCTTTAAGGGTCCGCGGTGCTGGTGGTGCTGCAGTTGGTGTGGTTGGTGGGGGTACCGGTGGTGGTGCTGGCGGTACCAGTGGTCCTGGCAGTACCGCTGGTACTGGCGGTGCCGGTGGTACTGGCGGTGGTGTCACCGTCACCGTAATTGGAACTGGCACGGGCGTCGGCACGGGCGCGGACAGGACGGACGCGGGCACTGGGTAAAATTGGTCTTGACTGATAATAATTGTCGTTGTAGCGATTATTGTCTTCAAAGCTGTGAATCTATTCAGCACGCCGGCGGTTAGGGCTCGTCCCGCAGCTCTGTCCTCCTCATGTTTGGCCATCGATCGCTGGCGATGTCCGAATAATCTGAATTTGCCATTGGACTGCTTCTTGGTGCGGCCGTCTGCGGGTGGGACAAATGCATTAGTTATTGTTTCTCCGCGGCGGGGTGCAAGATCGGTTACCTGCCGACTGCAATGCCAGAGCTGCCAACAGCAGCAGCACAATTCTCAGCCAAGAGAAATCCATCTACCGGCCGGCTTCAATATTCTTTGTCGCTGTTCTTGCAATCGCCGGTTGTGGGCAGCAGGAAAATGTATACGCAAATGTCTCGTCGATAACTGAGCTGGCAGCAGCGGCAACAGCAGCTTTTATATGGATCGCACAGTTCAAAGGTTCCATGCCACAACTGTGTGCGCACGCATCCATACGAACCGTTAATTCATGAATATCTGTGCCCAATCCAGGAAACACATCATCTGAGACACGCACATATGTATGTACATCAGACACTTTGACCTAAATATGTTCATCTATATGTTCCAATTTTCGTTATTTGTAGACGAAATTGCGAATTTTATCATAAAATTTGCATTTCTCGCTGGGGATTACCTCATAAAAAGTTAAAAAAAACAAGTGAACCTCAATACAAATTTCAAAATTAATTACCCATTTTTCCCATACACACTAACCTTCAAAAATCAAGTTTTGTAGGAGATTTTACTACCAATTTTGATTAAGAACGAAATAAACACTTAAACACATTTTAAGTTTTGGCTTAATTCTGGCATTCAAGTTAATTTCTGAGCTTTGATGTATTCAGAGACCTATAGTAGAATTTTATGGCGAATATTTTCGTGGCACATTTTGTCTCTAAAAAGTCCTGTTTTACAGGACATTTTTTGCATTTTAGAAAAAAGGGTCAAATTGACCCATACAAATAGCTACAGGGTTAAAATGCTCCACAAAAATGTTCTTCGTAGTATTTTACATGAAATTGCTGAACACATCATATACCTAAAATGTGAGGTTACATGGTTTTCGTATGCCGATTCACCATAAGAATGTGCAAAAAGGGGAAAACTTTGACCCCTCTAAAAAAATTCAGACGTATACTTTTGTTTTTTCTGTATATATTTTTTAACATTAAATTGATTGCGAAGGTGAATATGAAATGGCTTTGGACCCAGAGTCAAGTTAGAAAAAATTTAAAAAATATATTCAGAAGAAACAAAAGTATACATTTTTATATTTCATTGTAAAGGGAATTTCACAGGCTACAATATGGTAGCAAACTTATTGTACCTTAGTAATGGATTTTTTCGAGAAAAAAATCCGTTAACAAAAAAGTTTATAAAAAATGTTTTTTTCGCTTAAAACTTTTTATTAGTACATCTTACGTATCTAATGTTGCACATCAAAAGAAAGGTATGATAAATATCTTTCGTTTGATACCCAATCGTGTAAATCAGTTGGAGATTAATTGAGTTTTTTTGATAAAAACTTTGAACTTTGACGCCGAGCCAGGCCTTTTAAAATAAATAAATAAATAAAATAAAAAAATGTTTAGTTTGTTAGATGCAGGAGCCAACCCTCTATATAAAAGCATACTCATGTATTTTTTTCCACGAGGGTTCGCTATACTGTTTTTATGCCTCGACGAAAGTGGGGTTTTTGGGACATTTTTGTCGAAAACACAGTTTGAATGTATTTTTTATGGATTGGTGTCTTAAGCAAATTTGTTGGTCGTTAAAATATCTACAAACTTGCCGAAGACAGTAAAGCGATATTCGGAACGATTTAGGACTTATTAGCATTTAAACGTTCGAAGACTTAAGCGACGAACTCGGCTAAAATGAGCAAACTTCAAAGTCGGATTTCTCTTAAACTAGAGCCAATCCAGCCAAACGGCTGGTGGATCTCAACTCATATACCTATAGAAAAGTCCTCTGAAGGTCCCCCCCATGTCTGAATTTTCGACGTGGACAGTGTAATCATTGGATATTAATTTCAATAAATATTTTAAATCTACTTAAGCTTTACGCAGGTTTTACCATTATTTATGAAGTACAGATGTAAAGGCGGACTGAGAAACTCAGTTATATTTTTAATAATGATATTGTCAATTTTAGATCCGATTTCAAAGGACTGAAAAAGGCAGTCAAATTTGTTTACAAAAATTGGGTAGCATAGTTACATAGTTATGTTAATTTTGATATAAAAAGCATTTTGTATAATTCAGAAGTGTTTTATCAGTAGCTAAATAATAGTTACTTTTATAAAGTCTGCCTTTAAAGGTAACTGAAGTGAATATTTAAACAGTTTTTAAATCAATTAAACTCGATGATGGTGAGGTAAACCTGAACTTCCTGGAGCTTCAACATTTTTTAACCAGTCCTGAACCTTCGACGGCATCGACATTGTTTCATCATCAATTCCAACCTAAGAAAAGAAATAATATTTCGGAATACAATTATATTTGAGTTCTTAAAAGTTTAAAGTAAATTGCACAGCAATTATACCTCCTGTTTCTTCCACGCAAACAATTTTTGGCGGAACTCCATGCGAATACCGAGAGATGGGACAGCTTCCTTTATATCCTCTATTTGCATATACTGCATGCTTCTGTATGTTACTTGTGCAGCTGAAATTACGAAAGTTGAAACGTTGGACCCATTAAGTCAATGCAGTGTTTTGGTTGTGAAAGGACTTACAACCAAAGTGCTTGCTGTATGCTTGTTCATTAACAGTGGCTCAAGCCACACAACAAGAGTCAGATTGAAAATATGAACAGGTTTGACCTAACAATATTATTAATATATATTTTTGTAGAAACATGGGTTGATAATTAAAATCAGCAAAAACGGGAATTTATTTCCTTTTTTTATTCATAAAAAATTTAAGTTTAGTTTTACGTGAGCAATGACCCTTTGACCTCTAGGTCAAACCTGAGACTTTATATTTTTGATCTGACTCTTGTTGCGTGGCATTTTCCATTTGTACTCACCTTTCAAATACTGCAAAACACATTCTAAATTGAAATCGTGCAATAGAGTCTTCAGCTTTTCTTCATCTGCGTCCAGATTTGGTGGGTGAAAATGGTGGTAGCTAGTATTCATTAATTCCACTGCATGCAGCACAAATTGTTCTTCCCCGGTGTTATGTGGTTCGCCTGACTTAGCGCCATTTGGCTCAGAGGCTATGACAACCCAATCACTAGTTATTTCCGTAACTTCCCTGTTTGGAAGTACAGATATATCTGAATAGTCAATTGTTTATTAACTCTGCACTTGCACTTTAGGTTCACTCGATTTTCAACGTTTTTATAAAAAGACAAACGCGTCCGCACCGCTTAAATTGAGCACTCCCAATGACGATTCTTCAATTTACGCATAACACACACGTCTGAACATGACGAAAGGGCTAAATTTCAAAATTAATCCTTGTTCTGAGACTGATACAATCTTAATTTAAGGGGGTAGTCAGGTAGAATTGGATTTATATGTTATTGTACATAGTTTTGAGTACTGAACAAAATTTTTTTTATAAATTTTCGTTTATATCCGGGGGAGATATGGGCGACCGGAAGACGCCTTTTTGAAATCTGGCTGACACGATTTCTCCATTTTGGATGATCTGAAACATACCAAACAAATTTCATTTTGAAGTACAAATGAATGGCTCTCGTTTGAACTATAGCTGTAAAAAATATTAATAAATAAACATTTAGTGCAATTGTAAAGTTTTTTCCTCTTTTTTTGCTTGTTTTTTGTTAATAATTGTGTCATAACGTTGCTACATAGAAATGGACAATAATGATCGTAGTTCACGCGATAGCCAAACTTTTTCTGAAAATATAAAAAAAAGTTTAAGCAAATCGGTGCAGTAGATCGGCCGTAATCGTGTCAGCCAGCTCAAAAAAATACTGTTTTGAGAAAAACGTGTTAATTGTTATTGTTGTTGTTGTTGCCCTTACAGCTAATCTCATTTTCAATCGCTTTCGGATACTATCCGAGGTAAAGGAAGGTTTTTACATGATTCCTAAGGGTTTAATTAGACCAAAACTGCAAAGAAAAAATTTTCGATTTTTTGAAAAAAATCTACCTGACTACCCCCTTAAGAATGTAATTTAGAAACAAGACAGAAAAATCTTAAATTAACATCTTGAAATAAAACTTCACTCCCAAATAAGATTTTTCTTTTTAAATTTAAGAATTTAAGTCTTGGTTTGATAACTTTGATCTTGTTTTACGACGTGTTCAATCTTATATTAAGAATGCACTCAGAAGAATGAAATAATCTTGATTTAAGTCCGATCGGACTTGATTGAGGTGTTTGAATGGTCATTGCAGATCTTAGCAACAATTTTGCCAGCAACTGGAGTGGAAAAATGATACTGCGGAATTTATGTATATAGTGGTTTAATTGACTTTGACATTTGCTACAAGTCGGTTGAACGCTGCTGCCTTCGTCGTTGCTTCTTCTGCATTGTCCTCCTGCGCTGCTTGCGCCGTCTGGCCGCTTTCTTTCGGCGTTTGCGCAGTGCGCGCCTCTTCTGCTTCTGCTTCTGGCTGCGTTGGCGCTTTCGGAGCTGCGCCTGGTTTGCGCGTAAGCGTTTCTTCTGTTTGGCGGCCTGCTTGCGCAGTCGTTGTTTCTGCTGTCTTTGCTTCTGCATGCGGCGACGACGCGACGCTGTCCGACGGCGTTTCAGTTTTTGTTGGCGCTCGCGGCTGCTTCGTTTCTTCGGACTTTGACTGAGTTGACGACCACTCCACTGCGGCGCTGGGCGCACACGTGCGTCAGTCGATGCGTCGCTGTTGCCTCTGAACTGTCGCATTGGGATGTTGCGCCACATCCTGTCTTTGTCGTCTTCTAAATTATCGTCGTCATTGTCATCGTCGTCGTCGTCATAGTTGTCGTAGGCAGAACGACCACGTCCTAAAGAACCTTTAAGGGTCCGCGGTGCTGGTGGTGCTGCTGGTGGTGCTGCAATTGGTGGTGCTGCAGTTGGTGTTGTTGCAGTTGGTGGTACTACAGTTGTTGGTCCTCCAGTTGCAGGTGGTATTGTCGACGGTAGTGTCAATGTTGGTAACGGTGCTGTGACCGTTGGGGTCGGTAAGCCCGTTGTGGGTGTAACTGCGGTGGGTGTAACTGCGGTGGGCGTTACCGGTGCTGTCGCCGTAATTGGAACTGGCACGGGCACAGGTACGGGAGCGGGCACGGGCACTGGCACCACGGCGCCAGGTGTGGGACTGATAATAGTTTGCGTTATCGCAGCAGCTGTCGTTGTAGTGGTTGTTGTCTTCAAAGCGGTGAATCTATCCAGCACGCCGACGGTTAGGGCTCGTCCCGCAGCTCTGTCCTCCTCATGTTTGGCCATCGATCGCTGGCGATGTCCGAATAATCTGAATTTGCCATTGGACTGCTTCTTGGTGCGGCCGTCTGCGGGTGGGACAAGTGGATTAGTTATTGTTTCTCCGCGGCGGGGTGCAAGATCGGTTACCTGCCGACTGCAATGCCAGAGCTGCCAACAGCAGCAGCACAATTCTCAGCCAAGAGAAATCCATCTACCGGCCGGCTTCAATATTCTTTGTCGCTGTTCTTGCAATCGCCGGTTGTGGGCAGCAGGAAAATGTATACGCAAATGTCTCGTCGATAACTGAGCTGGCAGCAGCGGCAACAGCAGCTTTTATATGGATCGCACAGTTCAAAGGTTCCATGCCACAACTGTATTCGCGCGCATCCATACGAACCGTTAATTCATGAATATCTGTGCCCAATCCAGGAATATAATTGCAAAATTAGTCAAATTCCAGCTGGCAAACCCGAAAACGCATCATAAATAAAGTTTTCGAAATCACGAGCCCACTGAGACACGCACATATGTACATCAGACACTTTGACCTAAATATGTTCATCTTGTTCTAATTTTCGTTATTTGTAGACGAAACATAAATTGCGAATTTTATCATAAAATTTGCATTTCTCGCTGGGGTTTACCTCATAAAAAGTGAAAAACAAGTGGAATTCAATGCGAATTTCAAAATTCATTCTTGTTCTGAGACTGATACAATCTTAATTTAAGAATGTATCATAATTTAGAAACAAGACAGAAAAATCTTAAATTAACATCTTGAAATACAACTTCACTCCCAAATAAGATTTTTCTTCTCAATTTAAGAATTTAAGTCTTGTTTTGACAACTTTGATCTTGTTTTACGACGTGTTCAATCTTATATTAAGAATGCACTCAGAAGAATGAAATAATCTTGACTTAAGTCCGATCGGACTTGATTTCAGAACGCGATTTTTCCCTGAGTGTGAAGTGTTTGAATGGTCATTGCAGATCTTAGCAACAATTTTGCCCAGCAACTGGTGTGGAAAAATGATACTGCGGAATTTATGTATATAATGGTTTAATTTACTTTGACATTTGCTACAAGTCGGTTGAACGCTGCTGCCTGCGTCGTTGCTTCTTCTGCATTGTCCTCCTGCGCTGCTTGCGCCGTCTGGCCGCTTTCTTTCGGAGTTTGCGCAGTGCGCGCCTCTTCTGCTTCGGCTTCTGGCTGCGTTGGCGCTTTCGGAGCTGTGCCTGTTTTGCGCGTAAGCGTTTCTTCTGTTTGGCGGCCTGCTTGCGCAGTCGTTGTTTCTGCTGTCTTTGCTTCTGCATGCGGCGACGACGCGACGCTGTCCGACGGCGTTTCAGTTTTTGTTGGCGCTCGCGGCTGCTTCGTTTCTTCGGACTTTGACTGAGTTGGCGACCACTCCACTGCGGCGCTGGGCGCACACGTGCGTCAGTCGATGCGTCGCTGTTGCCTCTGAACTGTCGCATTGGGATGTTGCGCCGCATCCTGTCTTTGTCGTCTTCTAAATTATCGTCGTCATTGTCATCGTCGTCGTCGTCATAGTTGTCGTAGGCAGAACGACCACGTCCTAAAGAACCTTTAAGGGTCCGCGGTGCTGGTGGTGCTGCTGGTGGTGCTGCAATTGGTGGTGCTGCAGTTGGTGTTGTTGCAGTTGGTGTTGTTGGTGCTACAGTTGGTGATACTCCAGTTGGAGTTGGTAGTGTCGTCGGTAGTGTCACGGTGGTTGGTAACGGTGCTGTGACCGATGGGGTCGGTAGGCCCGTTGTGGGTGTAACTGCGGTGGGTGTAACTGCGGTGGGCGTTACCGGTGCTGTCGCCGTAATTGGAACTGGCACGGGCACAGGCACGGGCGCGGGCACGGGCACTGGCACCACGGCGCCAGGTGTGGGACTGATAATAGTTTGCGTTATCGCAGCAGCTGTCGTTGTAGTGGTTGTTGTCTTCAAAGCGGTGAATCTATCCAGCACGCCGACGGTTAGGGCTCGTCCCGCAGCTCTGTCCTCCTCATGTTTGGCCATCGATCGCTGGCGATGTCCGAATAATCTGAATTTGCCATTGGACTGCTTCTTGGTGCGGCCGTCTGCGGGTGGGACAAGTGGATTAGTTATTGTTTCTCCGCGGCGGGGTGCAAGATCGGTTACCTGCCGACTGCAATGCCAGAGCTGCCAACAGCAGCAGCACAATTCTCAGCCAAGAGAAATCCATCTACCGGCCGGCTTCAATATTCTTTGTCGCTGTTCTTGCAATCGCCGGTTGTGGGCAGCAGGAAAATGTATACGCAAATGTCTCGTCGATAACTGAGCTGGCAGCAGCGGCAACAGCAGCTTTTATATGGATCGCACAGTTCAAAGGTTCCATGCCACAACTGTATTCGCGCGCATCCATACGAACCGTTAATTCATGAATATCTCAATTTATGTACATCAGACACTTTGACCTAAATATGTTCATCTATATGTTCTAATTTTCGTTATTTGTAGACGAAACATAAATTGCGGATTTTTGTCATAAAATTTGCATTTCTCGCTGGGGTTTACCTCATAAAAAGTGAAAAACAAGTGGAATTCAATGCAAATTTCAAAATTGTGAAATTGATGTGTGTAACATTCGGACAGAAAATTGAAAGTTGAGTAAATCTGCTGATGAACGCTCTCGACGAAATATGAGAAGTAACGTGTTTTTTACGACTGCCTAATCATAAATATTTAGCTCAGTCCATTTGTCGATTATTGATGTGATTTGGGTGTACGTTGACATTTCGCACTCACTGTGTGATCATTATTAGCGTCATTGTATCTTTACGGCTCTCGCTCTGCTGTTGCTTTCGGAACACAGATTACAACGAAAAGCCGAACAACATAGAACAGACATCAGAGTAAAGAAGATTGAAGCGAAATAAGGGAGCAAAGCAATAGGCGACGGCGTTCGTGCGAGGAGGATGTGGCCGCCGCCGGCCGTGTTTGTCAGCACCACAACCACAACCAGAACTTGTCGGAACGAATGTGGATGACTATAAACGTAAAGTTCGATAATTAAAACTGCATACGAACTGCATTTAAAGACATTAAAAAACAACAGCCACCAGAACGGTGAGAGTGGGTCCGAGCTCGCGCAACACAAACAGCTATCGATCTACAAGGGATTCATTAATTCCTCGCGGGTGTTTGCGTGTGTGCCGCAGTGGAATATCTGGTGGCGTTGTCCACTCGCGCAGGTTAATCCATGAATAAATCAATTAGGGCAGCGGCGCAACGCGACGCGGCGACCTGCACTGTCGCAGCCACTCACTGCGTTTCGTAACAAATGATGATGACTTCATTAGATGGCGGAGCCAGCGCGACCGGCTGTGGCACGTCGTGGCTGGGGCAGGGGATGCGGCGAAGTGGCAGCGACTTTCAGCGCCCAACGGGCCGACAAGCAGCGCAAATACGCCGTGACGACTTTACACCTGAGGCGGTGGCTGCGGTTACAGCTGCGACTGCTCGTGGTAGCTGCAGCGGCAGCAGGAGTGGCGGCGTACGCAATTAGTCGTTGCCATATTTTATGATCGCTATGGGTAACTTTTGGTTTTCAGAATTAGCTTTCGGGTCACAGTGCGGCTGCAGCGGACCCCCGCTCGTCCGGTTGCGGGCTGCTACTGTCGCTGTCGCACACACACACACACACACACACACCAGGGGCGGATTCAGAAAAATATTTTGGGGGGTTCAAAAAGTAATTCTTTAACATTCATAAAATGTCAAAAATGCCTTTTAATTTGTATGTAGTTTTAAAGTCGACCCTAATATTTCGGGGGGTCTCAACCCCCAAAACCCCCCCTGAATCTGCCACTGACACACACACAGATCTGGAGTTATAAAATAGAGGCTAAAATTAATATTATTAATAAAAACGACAAGCGTCTAGTCAGCTGCTTGTACATTTGTTATCTCTTTTTCGGGCGAATTTCGCTTCGAGCAGCCAGCAGGCCATGCCGTGGGCCACTAATTAAGACGTCTGTATAAAATATTCAACTGGCGTTTTGTTTCAGCGGCTCTTTGGATTTGGAACTTTTAATGTAAAGCTACGAATTAAATAAGCCTCGAAGAAATTCTTTGTCGATACTTAAACGACTTGTGATTTAGCATTTAAGTTCAGCCACTGAGCGAGCGCATGCGTGATAGTCAAAATTTATGACAACTGCTGCGACTGCCGATCTGGCCACTTGAGAGACCAGCGATAAACGTGGCCTAGACAGCAGAGCGGCGTGAGGCGTGTGTGAGCGTACAAGACGAATGCGTTTTTAATTAGCAGTTCGGTGAGTAAAATGCGGCGATGCTGAAGTATTCCGTTCTCAGATGCAGACAACTCGCCGCAGAGAATGGGCCGCCGCAGAGCGAAGCGGACATTGGCTGGGGAGCGTTGTGAAAGTTGTGGGAGATGACAGAAGCGGCTACTTTGTACGAGTATCGAAACCAAAATTGTATTTAAACACAGTTTCTGGTTTTTGGTGGCTGTTCCTCCCCGTGTTTGGTGTTGGTGGGTATGGAAAGGCTGCGCGGCATTTTAATTAAGACTCGAATGTAAAAGACGAAGAAATTCCAGTGGCGCTATTTCTTGCTACGCTCATTCCTCGCAGCTCTCTGGCGCTATTTTGGTTCCCAGTGTTTTCAGTTTGATGCAGTTGATTGAGAAATAAACCAATTTCAGCGGCTTCTTATCAAAGCAATGTGTAATTATCTCATCCGGAAGCGTGGAATTAGTAAGGATGATTCGCTTGAATCGGCACGCTGACGCCGCGAGCAGCAGTGGCGGTCGGCGAGTGTTGAAGCAACACTGAAACCGGACTGGCGATTTAGTGAGCCGTCATTGCGGTGTTATATATAGTTGTTGTTTACTAGATCGGCAACGCTTCTGGAATGGTAATTGCCGTCAGAACGCATGCGTGAGGTGATTTTTGTGCCGCTTGTCGGCACAGCAGTCGATCGGAGCGCAATCTTCGTTAACCGCTCTGACGGGGTGTTAAACGGCAGGAATTCCAAGTGCTGTTAATTTATTGATTTGTGGCCCGATAAGCCAACTGCTCCGAAGCGGCACACTTTGTGTTGGCCGAATGCTTGACAGAGGCAAAAAAGCTTAAAGAGAAAAGAATGCTCGTCCGATATATTCAAACCAAAGTGAATAAATAAGTAAAATGTTATGCAAACAATTTCATCTTTTCTATTTTAAGCTAAGAAAAGACTTTCTTGGTTTTCTGATTAAACCATAGAAAAGTAATTTGTTTATTTTTTAACAATGAAATTAATTTGTTCTACAAATACTAATAAATAATACACAACGATTCCTATTCTTAAGGTATTTAAACATTTTATTTTATTGCACTGCGTCCAATTTGAACTGAAACGCAACATTTCAATCTGCATTTTTGTGTGACTTCACATAAATAACAGCCACAGCGAAATTCACGTAATTCCAGTCGAAATGACATAATTTACAAGGTGCCCCAACCTAAACAAGCAGCAACAAACGCCACTACAATAACAACAAATACCAAAAACAACAACAATCGAAACAGCAACTGCTACAAGCACTGCAGGCAAACAAGCGAAATCACTGCGTATTGTGCGGCAAATCAGAGTAAAATTAAGTTGCAACCATAACAACAGCAACAACATGCGTGGACAGTCATACAAAACAACAAACACAAAGTCGATTGGTTGTATGTGATAACTCGCCAAATGTGCAACGTTTGGCATGCGGCAAATTTGCTTTTTGTTGCTTTGAAAAATAGGACACAAAAACGATGTAGCGACAAGTGGTGTGCTGGTGCTTTGGAATAGAAAAAAAGCAAAGCAAGGAAGCTCAATATAAAAGAATTGAAATATGCAAAATCGAGAAGCTGCGTTGGAGAGCAAATTCAAAAATATTCAAAATTATTGAAGCGATATGTGCGACAAATTATATTGCACAGAGGTTTCTTGTAATACGATTTAAGAGATATTAGCTGCACTTCTGTGTTAGCTAAGCACCACTGTGCGTTGGCGAGGCAATTTTGGGGGTAGACAGTGGCTGGGTCTGGTTTGGCTCCTTAAAGGTAGTTGTAGTGTACAGCCGCCACAGTGGGACAAAGTATTTGATTTTCGAATCAATGCATGTGTCGCTGTTGCATGGCCCTTGCAAATGCAGAGATGTCTGTGCAAGCAGCTTAGGCGAGGCGGAAATTGTGTCGCATGCTGATAATGCCAACAAAGACAAACAACAACAACAACAACAGCCCTTATCGATTTCTACTTGCTCGCCTAGAATCAATAGCCGTTCGCCCTTCGCAACCCTTTCCAAAACACAATAGCAAAATTTTTGTTGCCAGCAGTCGTCGGCAACTGCAATAGCACAGCACAATAAATTGCTACAAATTTACGACCTGCTGCAGCTTTAGTGGAGACGCAGAGCAGCAGAGGCTGAAGCGGCAATTGAACATGTGTTCCATGTGCAACATGCAACTGTTGTATGCACAACAATAACATTAGGTTGCAACTCTCACAGACATACACAACAAGTGTAACATTTGCCATGTGCGACTGCAACGCCCCACTTCAACACCTCGCACGCAGTGGGGGGTGGGGGGAGCATGATTGCTACACTTGTTGCATGCAACATACATTAGTTGCGCGTAATCAAATAATTTACAAGCGAGGAAGAGGCGGTGGGCAGCAGTTGTGGGTGCCGTGAGGTGCTGCAGCATGTGACAGGTGTCAGTCAGCGTCAGTTCACATAATTGGCTATAATGCGCGACATAATTCTCAGCCACACTCACCTAGTTTCGCCAGCCGGTGCAGGAATGTAGGTGGCATGAATTTCGTTTTTTGTGTTTCGTCTCATTTCAATTTTCTTTACTTCTCTGCTCGTTCGAGTTGTTGTTGCAATGCTTGTTGCAATTTTCATAAATTTGCAGAGTGTGGCGTGTGTCAAATTAACGCTTTCAGCTTTCAGTACAACATGTAAAGTTTCAATTGTGTGATTGTAGTTTTGTATGAGGTTTGTTATAAAAAGGTTTTTAATGGAAATAGAACAGTCAACTCCAATTGTTATTTATGCCAATTTTCGCAGTCATTTAATTGAGTTGCAACTCGCATTAGTTGCCGCTGCAGTCACTTAGCATATAAGAAGATCAGCACTTCCGCACTCTTCTAAATCTCAAAGCCGCTACCCCCAGCCGAGCTGGTGCGCAGCCGCAACGACTTTGACATCATTCTGCCAGCGCAGTCGAGATAAATGAGCGCCGCTCGTTGTTGAAGGCTGAGAAAGTTCCATTTCTGCGCAACGCGTTTGCTCCAGAAAGCAATCAGCATTCAAATCAAATCTCACAATCAGTCGTGGCCATTGTGTCGGTGTCGTTGCTGTTGGCGTCCGCCACAGTACACAGTAGCGCGGTGGGCTGGGCCGCTGCCACCAGCGCACTGCGCACTAACACCTGCCAGGCTGATTATATTAATCACGTCGGACGCAGCGGCGCAAAACTTATGCAAACTCCAAAGCCATTCAGCGACGGCCACTTTGCATACAATCGAAGTGACTGCGCAAGCTGCCACGGCCCAGCACAGTGCTGCCTTGACTATCGCACAATCCAGTTTGCTCAAGTGCGAGCCCGCTGATGCGCATTCCGCATTCTTGTGCGCATGCGCACAGTGCGGACAAGTTAATTTTCTTCCAATGTTGCTCGGCGCAATTACACCCAATGCGAGCCGCGGCCGAGTGGCATGGAGTGTGGGTAATTGCGCGGCCACTTGTGTACAGCGAGCTTTTTCTGTTTTCTGCGTTCTACGCACAGCAAAAGAATGCAAAGCGTTGTTCTCCTACATTGAATTGAAAAGTGGTCGTTGTTGGACTGATGACGCCGTTGTTGTTGTTGTTGTTGGAAATGTGTGGAGTAGTTGTGCATAATGATGATTGCCTTTGTGTGGGCCTCCTACTCCGCCGCCGCGGCATTGCGTATACGTTTTGGGAATAGCAATTTTGGGTCATTTACTTAGCCATTCAACTCAGCATGTCCACCGACTTGGCGCGGCTTTTCCTATTGGCATTGTTGCTGTACTTGCTTGACAAAGTGGATTTTCAGCAGCTTTTGGATTTATTTCGAGAGATATTTTTGTCACTGCTAATGCGCATTGGGCGACGTAGTCGTTTAGAGTTCATGATTCTCTGTTGATAAGGTTTGGAATGTGTTTGGTACTCGTTCTGTTGCTGGTTGTGTCATTTTTATTGCCAGTTCGGCGTAAGTGTACTTATGTGTTGTATACAGGAGCGTAGCAAACCTCCCCCCCATAGTTTATTATTAACCCTTTCCGGAAATTTGTACGATATATCGTACAATTTTTTCCATTTTTGACATTTCCATTTTTATTTGACAGCGAACGCATTTCTTATAGAACGGCTTTTTAATTCTTATTAAGTAGGCTGTGTTGTATCATTCTGTTTAAAAATATAAATCATTATAGCAGTGGCTACACAGTATGAGTACGTTTTGTAAGCAACTTTTTGCAAGAATTTGAAAAAACCAGCAAATGACGGTGCTTCTGCGGAGGAATTTTTAAATACGTAGTACTTTTTGGTAGCAAAAAGGTAAACAATTTCAAAGTTTGAGTTTCACTTTATTTATAAAACTTACTAAATTTAACATTTTTTGGATCTAAATATTTTTCCCGAGTCTTTAAAAAAATTGTACGATATATCGTTCAAATGACCACATGGGTTGCAAAGCTTTGTACGATATATCGTACAAATGGAACGCAAAGGTTGCAAGTTGTGTTTGAATTTTTTAAGTTATGGGCTTGGTAATAGAATTTTTGCATTTACAAGACTGCCACGCCCACCTGTAAACCACGTGGCTAATAAAATTCGACTATTCGGCAATTTTTGATTAAAAATAAGAATGACTAGACGATTTTGTGTTTTATTGGGCCGACACAGGTTATGTAAGGTTAGACATGCGTACTTGCCACTCCCACTATGATAATAAGAATCGGCTATATTCAGTATCTTTCTGTAAAGCTATACGAACAACAACGGTTATATAAGGCCGAGTAAATATGACTTAATTGTTTATATACATATATAATTTATATAAGTTTCGATCAAAATGAAATCACGTTTTGATTTTTTGTTGTTATAATTTACTATCAAAAAAATTAATGAATTGTTCATAAAACTTAAAAAAACGAAACAAAAATGTCATGCATTTTTACTCCTTTGCGGAAATTGATTGAGCTGTAATTCTCAACCTAAATGATTGTTTTTTATATTTTGTTCTATTTTATTGCTAAAATGTCCAATGAGAGTCAATATTTTGAAAGAAAAATATTTATCTCAAAATTGCGGAAATTGACCGGAAAGGGTTAAGCAATCTTTTTGATCAGTATGCATGCGCCGATTTTAACGTAAAAGAGTGTCTAATGCTCCTTTCTAAACCTCTTTTAACTTTTAAATCTCTCTATGACCAAGTTCTGGCTACGCTCCTGGATGAACTCGTTCTTGTTAATGTGATTTAATATTAATTGTGTGAATCTTTGGGCGTTGTATAATAAAATAATAAGCCAATGAAGTGGTTGGTAATGTGCGAAGCGTTGTGTGGCATGCAAATTGTACATTTGGGGGCATGAATTGTGTGGAAGTGGCGAGTGTAATTGCCACACGAAATAAACATGTGTTCATGCTAATTGATCGAAAAAAAGTAGGAATTGAGTAAAGTTTTCATTATTTATTTATTTATTTTATTTCACGTTGATTCAGCATACAAGATTGCTCTTTTAAATTCTACATAATGAGTACATTAGAACCGAGTAATAATAATAAATTACATTAAATATAAATTAAATTAAAATAACATTAAATATTTAAAAAATAATAAGAAATACAGAAGAAAACAGAGAAAAAGAAGAGATGGATATGTGTAGATATGGATTATTTATTAATTTATTTCATTTCACATTGATTCAGCATACAAGATTGCTCTTTTAAGTGCTACAAAAAGAGTACATTAGAACCGAGTAATAATAATAAATAACATCAAATATAAATTAAATTAAAATAACATTAAATATTTAGAAAATAATAAGAAATACAGAAGAAAACAGAGAAAAAGAAGAGATGGATATGTGTGTGATAGATACTTAAGAAAAATGCTGAAAAAGAAAATGCTTAAAGATGTGGTTATTAGATACACTTTTAATTCAAATTGGCAATGAATTCCACATTCTAATTGCGGTCACGTAGAATAGTCACGTAGAATAGCACCGTGCGACAAAAATTAAAAAAAATTTTTCACACCGGAAAAAATCCATATGGGCGTGAAATTAGAGACCAAACATAGTTATACTGCGTACTCAGTTTCTCATTTCGACATCCTTTGTCCTTTTAAAAGGACTTCAAAATTTTGAAGGGGATAAAAAAGAAAAAATATATAAAAAATACTTAACCTGGATAGAATATGGCGATATGTATATCAAATGAAAGAGGAAAGGCTCAAGAATTTAAATAAAATTTATTTTTATCTATTTGTAAAAAAGGAAATGAAAAAGGTCCTTTGAAAATTTTAATCCTTTATATCCTCAAAAATTTATATGGAATTTTGAAAAGTAAGTATGTGAAAACGCAAAATCTCCTTGATCACGTGTCAAAATTTCATTACTTTAGCTTTATTGGTTTGAAAGTTATTGAAAAAAGGCGGACGACGCAATTCTAATGAAGTACAAAAATTCTAATTTATTTGAGTATCAGTATTTTAAATAATAAAAAGATACAAAATCAATGAAGCGAGAATAATGAAATTTTGACACGTGATTAAGGAGATTTTGGGTTTGAACATAATTACTTTTCAAGAATATTCTATTTAAATTTTCAAGAATATAAAGGATTAAAATTTTCAAAGGATCTTTTTCATATCCTTTTATTACAAATAGGTAAAAAATCAATTTTATTTAAATTCTTGATCCTTTCCTCTTTCATTTGATATATCATACATATCGCCATATTCTAACGAGGTTAAGTATTTTTTATTTTTTATCCAATTCAAAATTTTGAAGTCCTTTTAAAAGGACAAAGGATGTAGAAATGAAAAACTGAGTACGCAGTATTACTATATTTGTTCTCTTGTTTCACGCACATATGGATTTTTCCCGGTGTGAAAAATGCTGTCGCACGGTGTAGTCTATGAAATTGAAAACATTTTCCTATTCCTTTGCTGTTCCTTAAAAAGTCCTCTTTGCAAAGCACTACAAATGTTTACACTTTTAAATTTTTTAAATCTTCTTAAATAGTTGTGTTATTGTACATTTTCAACTGTTTCTACTTTTGAGTTTTAAGTACCTACAATAGTTGAGAATGCATGAATTAATTACATTATATAACTGACAGCAGATTCGAGTCAACCTGTTTGCCATATTGATTATCGAAAACCATTGCAATTCCCCAGCTGCATCTGGGCCCATCCTGGCTTCATTGTTATTGCAATTTGCCTTATATTTGCTTCATTTCCGGCACAGTTCTCAACTGTAATTTTGCACTGATTCCACAGATTTTTACAGCCACAACTTGTCCATTAATTCCGAAGGAAAATAGCTCGGCGTACAGCAGCCAATCATATCAATAAGATCGTTGCAACAACAGCAACACTGACTTCAAATGCATATGCGCTCATTTAGTGGCAACATCAAATTATTGCACGTGAAATTGCAAAAACTATCTCGCCGCAGCAGAAACCCACAAACGAAAGCAGCCGCAGTGGCAGCAAGGAGCGCAGCATTGCTGCGCGTAGAACTTTTATGACCTAAGGGATTTTGTCCTCATTTCAATCAACAGCACAAACTGCGCCTCTTCGAAATCAACGCGGCACAAGGCATTAAATTACAATGTGAGCAACACCTTTCGGGCGCTGCGAGTGCGGCACATGCTGCCAACAACACTACGCAACACCAACAGCAGATCGACTAATCAGTGCAATTGCAATTATGGCAACAACAACAAATGACGCACGAAAACGGCAAATTAGCGTAACTGTCGCATATAAACATTTCACCGAATGGCCGAGTTGCCAGATCGCGCCGCTCGGTGTTGCAGCAACACAGCGCAACAATAGGCAACAATACAAAAGGCGCGCTGCTGTTGGCAATAGCAACAAGGCAGCAACACGGCAGCAGCTGCAAAGCGGCGACACGCCCCATAATTTTCTTTGTTAAATAACCCGAGACCACGAAATCAAATTGGAAATGTTGCTGCTGCCGCGACAGCAGCGACAGGAGCAACATTAGCAGGCAAATAAACTAATAATATGGTGTGCGATGCGTTTATCGGTACGCCGGCGCGCCGGCTGTGAGTTGCGGTGTGTTCCACCGATTTAAATGGATGCTGCCACTGGCCGCTTGGCATTTGCAACTGACGACTGCTCGCTCTATGCGCAAGTGGCTGCGTGTGTGCGTGATGTGTTTGTGTAAGCGCTGGCCGAGTGGCAAATACGCCGAGCTGTCGGCAGTAAACTAACAGGCAGCTGTGCGGCACAGCCCAAGGCGCCGCTGCAATCCCCCACGGACCAACACACAACACACAGCACGCCACACGAACTGGCCACGTGAAATTGCAAAGTGCGCGATCGGCGGCAGATTGTGGCGACACAGCACACTTTGCGTTTGTGTGTGTGTTGTGGCGATTATGCGAAATATGCGCGCGCGCGCTTTTCGGCTCTATTCACGCTCTGACAGACCAGTGGTCCATGCGGCCATGCCACATTTGCTGTAATCACATTTTACGGCGCGCCGGGCCGTTTTCAAAGCTGCGTCGGCTTAATTGAGTTTTTATTTGCGGCATACGCATTCGCTTTGTTTTTGTGCTTTTCGGCGGCAACACTGGAAGGGAATGTTGCTGTTGGTATCGGCGTTGTGCTGTGGCGTGGCCAGAGGTGACTATAAAAACACTTACAGTTAGGGTTACCAGACGAAAAACAGGCGTGGCAGGAAATGGGATTTTGTTCTGGTAGAGACAAGAAATAAACACAAAATATGTAGTAAAAAAAATCATTAATTCCGTAAAGATGTATGTATGAGTATATAGATTAATATGTTAGTTTAGGTTAGGTTAGATTTGGGGAGGGAAGCGTTTGTGAATCCCTTTTTAAATGGTCTCAATCCAGGGCAAACCAGTTCGACCGCTTGATAAAGGAGAGCAGATTCGGAATATCAACTTTTGCAGCGGAAGCTAGATCCGCTAGCAATTTTGCCCCCAAGTTATGGAGTCGGCGTTAATATGTTTTTAAGAACTAAAAAACATGCAAGCAAAAAACTAAAATGTAGAAATATCAATGTTTGGCAGACACCGAATTCATCTGATTCATCTTTTTCCTGTTTGATTGGTTAAAAAACCCATTTCGGGAACGCACGAAAGGCATTGATACAAAAGTCTAACACGGCTATGATAGAAAATTGGTACCGCAAATGTTTTGGGAACTGAATAAACTTCTTCTTGCATATCCAACTTTGTGAGTGAATACCGGGAAACTTTTGTTCGAGGTGGTACGTCAAAAAATTCCAAATCTATTAAAATATAAACTTATGTATGGAGCGAAAATCAAAAAACTAAAAGAAGTAGACTTTTGAATCAAAACACAGCATATGTTAAATAATAAAGGAGTGCTTTACCACCTGGTAACCATACTTGAACTGTTTGTGTTGTTCGCTGGCGCTGCGCTGATCTGATTTAAGGCAACTGGCCGGCGGCTACTGATTGGAAATTTAAAGAGGATTTGCCAGCATTTTTTAACAATAGTTGTTATTGTTGGTTAGTTAATATTTGTTGAATTTTCATCAAAGAATTGTGTGTCAAGTTGTGGTTAATACATTTCGCATTCATTTCACTAAATATTAAAACTAATGGAATGCAATTTGAATGACAGTTGTCTTGGCTCAGTGGTTGGCGGCTTAAACTACAAGTGGGTCATTGGTTTCAGTCTCGACTCAATCAAAGAACATCTTTCTTTAGCAACTGCAATGTCAGTTGAGTTAACTGCAAGAGAAATAATTGCCTCTGAGAAGACTTTAAGCTGATGCTCGAACTTGACTTGAAACTTTAGTACTCACTCTTCTAATATTTGTCTTTTTCTTGCTCTTTTTCAGTCAATCACGGTTTAAAAACATATTTGGACAGCTTTCTGAAGCTTCTATTCACTCGGCGCCTTGATGTAAAATGCTCCAAATGAGCACTAAATGCAAAGCTGCCAACTTGGCTTGAAATAAGTCGAATGCGTGCAGTGATTGACTTGTGTGCATGTACGGCTGGTAAACAAGAGCAATTGGAGCACCGAACGCCGTGCATGTGGCCGCAGGAAACGTGCAGCTAACCACTTCAACTGGTCGCCTGGCCAAAGGAGAACGCAATCTAGCTGACCAATGAACAAATAAAATAATCAAGCAAACAAAAAAAGAGTTGGAAACAAGACAAACAACAGGCAACTGCACCACGACTAATAAACGCAACTGAACTCGGACCAAAGTCATCGCGGCTCAACGCAACGCAACGCAACTCAACTCAATTCCAATCAGATGCAATCATCGTAAATGCAAACGCAATCTCGGCACAAACCCGAACGTCGTCCAAGGTGTACAGTGTGAGTGCAAGAACAAGCATCAGAACTACAACAACAAAGCCAAACGAGCAACGCAGCAGGCTGCCGGGCAGGTAGATGGACACCGGGACGGACGGATGGATAGCAGAGATAGACATTCCGTTGCAGCAGGTGTTTAGCATAAGTAATTGATATTCTATTCACATTCATCACGAAAACAACAACAACAACAATGCCAACAGTCGTGAAAACATTAACAATAACAGCAGAAAAAGGCAACAAGAGCCACATGCAGGAATCGGCAACATGCAGCAGTCGGCGCTGAAGCGATCTCGGCATGGAGCGGAATTACGCCAACAATGCTGGTCGAACAACGCACAAACTGTGCCAAGCAATGCTCTGCTCGCCACCGCTTGCCGCGTCCTTACTTGTGCTGTCGACAGTGAAACCGAGGCAAATTAAGGCAGGCAAAACACTAAATGACCACACTTTCACAACAACACTCAACAGTTGCAACGGTCGTCGGTCGAAATGCTGCAAATGCAAAAGTGGTGATTGGTCGTTTGGCTGAATTTTTCAAATTTAGTTTTTTGCTTGAGCTCTGCTCTAATGTTGCTGCAAAGCGCTGAGTAGTCGAGTGCGCACTTAATTAAAAAAATAAAAAAGGTTAAGCTCTGAATTGCGGTCTCGCAATTGTTGCTGATATTTTGTGTTAGTTAAATTTTTTGCACAAAACACAGTTTGGTATGTCTGCATTGATTTCTTTATCTGCGAAATGTTGTGTTGCACCACTTTTAACGATCGTTTAACAACACATTTTTGGTTGATATTGCAAGATTGCGTGGTGTGAAAGACATGAAACTGGCTGTTTTACACGGTGTTGTCTGCTGATGTTGTTTTGAATTGCTGGGCTGCTGCTTGAATTGGGACAACATCGATAGTGTTTGTTTGCTTAACCCTTTCGGGCCCAAAGTTGCCTGAGAGCAACTTCGCCTATTTGTCATCTTATAGCAAAAGCTACGATTGATTTATGGGTTTAACTTAAGTAGGCACCAACATATTAATATTTTTAGAAGTGAATTCAAAGCAAATTACAAAAATTTTACTATCATCTCCAAAATAATTTCCAATAATTTGCAGCGATATCAGAGAAAGTTTGTGTTCTAATTGAAGTCTACGAATTGGGTGTGCCTGATCAGAACCCTGTTTCTTTAATAATGGTTAAATAAAATCAAAAAGTGACAATTTTGTATTTTTTGATAAATATTAAATAATTTTTCTGTAATTAAAAAATATTGATACAAAATTTATTTAACCCGTTTAAAGCTAAAATTGTCCAAAAGTAAACTAGCTCTAGAACTCTAACAAAGAGGCGTGGCGACTTCAAATGTCGTGGGCACACTTCTTAGGCAAGTGTTTCATGATTTAAATACCAAAAAGAAATATCGAGGCACAGGGTAAAATTCGGGGTCGAAAGGGTTAACAATGTTTGCATTTTATAAGATTTTGTCGTAATGTTGTCAAATTTATCTTTGCAGCTTATGGAGACCCAGCATACTTTTGCCAGTCGGCACAAGGCCGTTTGGAGATTTGTTCAGTTCACAGAGACAGAGAGAGTTGCCAGCAGATTGCTGGAGGTGAAAAGATATTTGTTGTTTGGATATTTGGTATCTTGCTAATTGAACAGCAGATAACTGTGAGTATTCATATGATTTGTTAATATTTGCAACAACAATGAAAGCTTTCGCACTTTATACGCTTCAGGCGGAGTTACCAGGTCTGAAGTTTGAAGCTAAGTAAACTATTAAACAATTTTTATAAATTTTATATATACCTAAGTACAAGTTCAGGGCATTTGAATGCAATTGTTCTCTCTCTGGGTTTAATTAGTATAAAAAAAATTTACAGTTTGCTTGCCTTGAACTCGTTGAGATGTTGTAAACGCCGTTTTGGTTTGATTTTCGTTTTTCATAGAAAATCATTTGCTTTTCAATATTTTAATTTCAATATTACAAAACCCACATGCACCTTGGCTGATTTGGGAATGGATTTGAAATTTTTGTGCTACGCATTTCCAATCCAAGCACAAAACCAACATTTACATTCACGCATGAAATAAATGTGGCCACCAAAGTCCGACTTTTTAGTGGCGCAGCAGCATGCTGACGCAAGTTGGATTAATGTAAACAAAACAAAGCATACAAAATTTATAACAAATAAAACAACAACAGCCGCGAAGTAAAAATGCAAAGAGAAAAGTTGAAAACGAGTGTAGCCAGCAAAACGCCCACGTGCTGCGGATAATCTGTGGCGCTGCTGTAAATAAGACATGTTGTGGTCTCTATTTCACAGTTTTGTTGTTGTCCGTCGAATGGCCGGTTGCTGTAGAAGTAATTAAAGCAAAGGTCGTTCGGCGGTTATGTGTGGCTTTGGGTTAGTTGGCTGGCGATGTGTGTGTGCGTATGTGTGTGTGTGTGTGCTTTAAGAAGTTGTATGCCGGCAGCTAAATAAACAACAACTACAATGGCAACAACAAGCAGACAAAAGCTTACAAGTTGAACTTTGTGATGGCGCAGCTTAGTGCAATGCAGCCAACGCAACAACAAATTAAAAAACACCAACAACAACAATAAAGACAATAGCAATAACAATTAATTACAAGTAGCTACGAGGTTTCTTACGACAACAAAAAACAACAACAGCAGCAGCATTACTTAATTAAGGTCGCGCTGGCAGTGGCGCATTTAAGTTTGAATAAAAGTCGGCAAAGAAACGAAAAACGCGCGGAAAATACGATTCTGTGCGCGTGTGTGGCTGCTACGAATTTTTGCCAAATTGAGAGTAACAACAACAACAATTACGCGGACAACAATTTGCCAATCGCATCGATCGGACGCATTAGTGTCAGTTGCATGCCACTTAAGTTGCTGCTTAAGCAATTTACGAACTTGTCTACTTGAGCCGTTTTGCGGTTGAGAAGAAGTGCGCAACGAAACGACGCCATAAAGGTGCATCAAGTTGGCCCAAACGAAATGCACAAGAATTCTTTGCCATTTGTGGGACAGTTGTTGTGTCCGCTACAAATCCACTCATGGCCAGTGTGGTTTAGCTTATCAGCGCCCATTTGTTGGCACTTAGAGTCTCGGGCTCAAAGAGTTGTTGCTGTTGTTGTTTTGGTGCCGCACGCCGGCATGATGACACATTCGCGTTTCACTCGCACAGCGATGCGTCAATGCCCCGAATGGGCCTTTTCCATTTTATCAACAGCACCCAGCGGCGCTCTCGTTCACGTCAGCGTGATTACGCATAATCCTGCATATCCTTTTATTGCTCGTTTCTGGCTGTGGAAAAATATGCCCACTGACCTTTGGTTGTGAGCATATGCTCGACCCCGCGTCAGAGGCATGAGTCAGCGTCAGCGTCGGTGTCGGCGGAAGTGCCGAAAAGTCGAAAACTCAAAATCCAAAAATTGAAACGAAAATAAAATCGCAATGCCAATGGAAGTGGAAGATTATGAATAGGCATGAGCGCGGGTCGGCGAGTGCGCCCTCCGCTTCCTGTTGCGATTGTTGTGATTATTGCCCGCCGAACTGTTCCCGCTCATGCGGCAACAATGCCAGCAGCAGCGGCCGCGTCGCCGTAGGTGCGTTGCGCTCCTTGCGATGTGACGGCGCGCATTAAAATGTGTCCATCACCGTATTGGCTGGCAGGATAATTTACAGTTCGGGACTTCCGCTGTGCCGGCCGTTTTGCGTTGTTATTGCTGAGTGTGCGCCGTTGTGTTGTTGTCGGCGCAGAGTTCATTTGCAGCGTCGACCCATTGTGGCCTATTTTGGCCCCACACTTCCGGCATTAAAAGCATTGATAAATGGAATGTTCACAAAACTCGAAATGAATTCGCATTGTATGCACAAAACAAAATGCAAAAGAAAAAGCAAGTCAGAGCATTGCCATTCATTGCAGTACCCTGCAAACTTTTCGAAACTTTTCGCGAGCAAAATTGTTTTCCATATTCTTGAATACATGCAGCGGTGAGGTTTTCCAAGCTTGTTGTAGCGAACGCAAACGCGCCAATTAATTCGACTAAATATGTTTTCTTTTTTAAGCTGAGATCTCAGTTATAAATCATCGCTGCAGTGTAAAGCGCAGAGCCCAATAAATTGGCTCTTGGAAGTGACCCATCTGCCAGCAATTGAACCAACAGAAATCTGTGTACGCACTGTGCGTGTGTGCGTGCTAATATTTTTCATTTGTTGTTTGCTATTTGATTCTATTTTTTATTCCAATCAATTAAGGCATTAGGGGCCTTTAGCGAGTCGGCCCAACTGTGACTTATATTGTTGGACGCAAAGAAAGCAAAGCCTGACGATAATTTACAAATATTTTTTAGGTGCGACCCACACACACACATGCAAGCATGAGAGTCGGGGTAGTTGACCGTCCTCCCGTTAGACTGAAGCATAAAATATATATGGTAAATGGAATGAGCAGAAATCAATGAGTTTATGTTTTCCTCCTCCTTTTATCTCGTTCGGAGCGTCTGCCGCTGTCAGTTTGTCACTCACTTGCTGGCACATGTTTCGTATTAATTTTCGCTGGATACTATACAATTTTATTGTTTTGACATAATTTCAACTTGTGTTGTCCATTTCAAATGCTAAGCAGTTGCATAAATTTTCATTGGGCCGGTACCACTCGGCCTGGGCTCTTCTGTTCGTCTTCGGCTGCTCCATTTTCTTCATTCAGACGACAGCGTGTTGTCTGCTTTTGGTTTTTTCATTTTCTTTTGGTTCATTATTTGTATTATCGCAGTCTTTTATCAGCATTATGGGTGTGATAAAATAAAAAATAATAATAATAAATTCCCCTCTCCAGTCGTCAGCACTCGAAATGAAGTCATTGGCTGAAGAGCGCCGCATCTCTTAGGCCGCCCCGGTTGCCATTCACAATGCGGCACACAAAAGCGCAGCAGTGCCGATGTAAATAAAAGCCGCCAGCTGAAAGCAGCCAAAGCGACAAGCAAACATAAACAAAAAAAAACAAGCCCAGAGATTTTTGTTGTTGACTGATTTCTGACTGCTTTCATTTGCTTGTGACAAATAAAACCGAACGCCAATTGGCTCGATTCGTGGCGATTGTGGACCATTGATGACTATTGAGTTTTGGCCACTTAGCTGATTTCCAGTTAGTTGTGGTAAATAAATTCAGAGATTATCAACGCTTAATAATGCTTAGTAATAATAACAAAAAGTTTGTGGTTCGGGAAATTTCAATTAAATTGGTTTTCGTATAATCAAACGTGTGCAAGAGTGCTCCACTCAGCGCTGCTGCCGCCGTTGCACGATTAGCTCGGCGCAGTTGCTCGAACAACTCAATACAGCCAGGCGTGTCATTGCGTACGCACCTCTGATCAAAAGCAAACAGACACCTATACACATACAGCCGCAACGGGCGGCACACTTTGGCCGCAGCCATTCGTATCGCACGTGCTATCAGTCAAATTTAATTGACAAGCGAAATTGCCAAAAGATGCTCGGCAGACGCTGCCGCTGTCATCGCTGTGGTTGCCACGGTTGCAGCAGCAACGAGGGCACAACAAATTTAATGAAATCCCCAGCATCGGGCGCTTTGTTTATTGTTTGTCTGCTAAAAATGCTGCCGCCGCCTGTGGATTTGCTTGTGCGCCAGGTACGAGTACTCGCCGCCGCTGCGACTTGCCGAAGACGTGTCAAAGTTGAAAATAAATAGCCGAAAATTGTGTTGATATTGGCGGCGCCGTTGTTGTTGTAGTTGTTAGGTGAAATTGTTGGAATTGATGGAAGGCCGCCACGCGCCGTGTCAGCGCTTGAAAAATAAGCGAAACGACACAATTTCGCTTTGGGGCAATGAAGTGATGAAGCGCCCGTTGATGAGAGCTTCGCCGTCGCCCCCCCACAAGAAATGCGTCGCAAACATGGACTCGAACTTCTGCATTGCCATCCGAGCCGACATGAAAGCAGAGATCGTGGCGGAGAGATGTCATTAAGCAATAAATTTGCTCAAGATTTATAGTCGGGCCATATATCACCGACACGATCGCTGATCGCGCGATCGCTGCTGACGATCTGGCACAGCTGACGAGCGTTGGGGCTCTCGCTAGCAACGCAGATCACTGACAGCATCATCATCGGCAATCATCAACGCTAACCGACCACGTATGGACACGTATGATTTGTGGCGGCGACAGCGTGTTGTCGTTGTCGTTGTCGCTGTTACAGAAAATCAAACACGGCAATTAAGTTTTGGAGCCAACACAGTTTTATTGCCCATAGATTTGCCACTCCGCTACAAGCGTGATGAAGAGGGTCGTATCCTTGCTGTAAAATATTTTAAGATTTCATTAGTAGTTGTTCGAATGCCCGGCCGTTCTTCACCACTGCGTTCGCAATGCCACCCAGTGTGCTCGTCCATTGCAATCAAATCAATGGGCGCGATCGAGATCAACATCAACGACTGCGGAGGCATAACATCCCAAATAGCTTGTTGTGGTCATAACCTAACAGCGCAGCGAATGGGTTGCGAGCACTCGAATTGAACGCGTTGAAAGCGTACCCGTCTGTGCGGACGGACTCGCGACTGTCGCGCGCTCATGTCGCGCTAAATAATGCGTTGAAGTTATCTGCTTACCAGCTCTCAACACCGAACACGCACATCACTGCTGCTGCCCACTAGGCGCCCGGCGCGCATGCGCAACACCCATGACACGATCACCTCGATCACCTCCGTCAGTCACGTCTTCATTATGACCAAAATATCGCAACAGAAGCGCAGCGTAATTGCTGCAACCGCGATGTGGCAGTCGCCGTCGTGTTGCAATCTTCGCGCGCTGCGAGGTGCGCGCTGAGCGAGCGGTCGGGCACGCGTCCAACATGCCGCTCTGCCATTTACGATGGCGGCAACAATTCGCAAAAGGGATATTGGCAAAGTGCTGCAAAGTGTTGTGGATGCTGCGGAGGCCGTTGTTGCCCATAACTTCCCTTGAAGTCTTCTTAGTGCGTGCAGCAGTCGGCGAGGGCGCGAGCGCGCGATCGTATCGTGTTAACGAACAAAGCAAGCGACGCGATCGCTTACGATCACCGGTGTGGTGGCGGAGGAGGTGTTGTGGCAGCTGCTGTTGGTGTACTATGAGATGCTGTAATCCACCTTCGAAGTGTCGCCTTTGTGGGGTTTCGCTACTGATGCAACTCAATGCGCTTTTGAGCTGCGTTCCAAGTTGTTCTTTGGACAGCAATGACGTTGACGTTGAAGCAGCGACATTGGACAGGTTCCTCTCGCCTCACCAAGGGGCCAATTAACAGATTGATCTAGACCTCAGAGTTTGCTTTGGTCGCACATTGAATCGCTATTATGGCAGCAAATTTGCTCTGATTTAGCGCCGACGCTGCATTGGTGTGCGGTGGTTGGTGTAGTCACAACATAATTGTGCGGAGCTTGCATCGTTTTCTGTTTGCGTTCTATGCCGGCCAGATTCAATTTTGCCATTACACAAGATGACAAGCGTATTTTATAACCCAATAATATGATCTGCAAAAACTGCGCCAACATAGTTGCTATGTACGGCACCAAAAAAAGGCACAGTCAAAGGTATCAGTGCATCGATTGTGCGGTTTTTGCCGCATTGGCATCTCCTGATTTTGCAAAGTGCTCCTCTTAGCCACTGCCACTGCTGCTGTCGACTGCCGTCGCTCGAGTTAAGGCTTCACCTTCCGTTGTGGTTGTTGTTGCGCTGACGTTTTTCGTAAATTTTTTGTTGTCCACCGATGATGCTCCGCTATGATCATTGCGGTTGGCGTGCTGCAATATCATTATGCGATATTTGTTGTTGCTGTTTGGTTTTTTCCCCCTCAATATGTTCAGCTCAAGGAGCAGATGTGCGCAATCTCGTTCAAATCGCCGCAAAAAGCGAAACAACAACAACAACAACAACCATAGTATGAGGTTAGGTTAGCAAAACGGCAACAACCACACATTCCGATTATAACAGACGAGCGCACAGCCTGCAAACGATACAAATCACACACACTTGACGACTACTCGAAGCCAGAGCTTGGGTTTTGGCGCAGGTTTTAGCCGGTCTGAAGTCAAGCTGGAAACACATCAGCGACTCGGAACATTTGACGCCGAACATGAAGCACCCTACACTGTTTTACATGACTCGAAGATTCTAGAATTGAACTATGTAGAACGTATATGAACTGATATCAATGGCACACACAGGATTTCATTTTGAGGGAGAGGAGGGGGTTGCTCACAACTTTTGAGCCCAATACTATTTGGAACCATAGATATTTTTCACCAAAAATTTTTGTATTTGGGGGCGGCGGATATTCCCAAATCCCCCCGTGTTGCGCCACTGTCTGATGTGTATATATCGCAGACCCACTTAAAAAGTGACACAACTCAACATTTTTAATTTTCGGGTTTATGTGTTAATACTGTATACAATGCATCTATCTACCAATAAGCAAAAGCTCGGTATATTTTGTTGTTGTTAACTGTTGCCAAAATACAGTTAGGTCTCTCTTCATTCGAGAAGTTTAATGGTATTTGATCGCTGCAGCTCAATGCAAAAGAGTCCTAATTCAAATTGTGACACTTTTGACGAAATACATTTTTGTTGAAGTTTGAAGTGAATTTTAGTATAAGTATATTTTCAAATAAAAAATTAATTTCGAATTTTCAAAATTTTTCTTTCAACTTCAATAAAAAAATCGTTGTAACTTATCCTAAAGCATAATCTGTAGGAATTTTCTACTAAACGGTCTATACATTATTTTAAAAAAATTTGTATTCAGCTCAAAAACAGTTTTTTGCGTTTCCTGAAAAAGTAAAAATGTTTAGTTGAGTTTTTGTTTGAGTTGTCACTTTTGTAGTGGGTGTGCGATATATACTATGTGACTTATATGAATTAAAATTCCTTTTTATGATACCAAAATATATATTTGACTTCTTTTTCATCATCTTAAGAACACGTTGCATTTGCTCTTCGATCAACCGAAAATTGGATACTTCGATAAGTAGCACTCTCCGATTTCGTTGCCTTGCACATGTTGCCAAGCAGCGAACTATCTCGTATAATAAACCAAACTTAAGTAGACTTAAACGTAAATCCAAGTAATGTGACATTTGCCGAGTGTAGCGTACAAGAAATGAAAGCAATGGAAGGGGTGCCGTTGCTCTTGCAAAATATTGGCGAGCGACCGAACAGCATCAGCCAGCCAGCAACAGTTGGGGAGAATCCGTTGTTGGTGTAAACCAGTTTTGGTTGTTGTTTGTTATGGTTGTTGTTGGTGTTTGTGTTGTTATTGTAATAAAGTGCGATCTTTGCTGTGGCTCTAGGATGATAAGTGATTTCGTTGCAAGAAATCTGGTTCGGTTAGCAGTTTGAAGGCTGTGGTTGTTGTTGCCGCTGCTGCTGCTGCTGATGATGATGATTGGGTATAATGGGTTTTTGGGGAGCAGCTGCTTTCGTTGCAGCAGATTTCATTGATGCTGAGCTTTGTTGCTGGTGTTGTTGTTGTAGATGTTGCAGTTGCCTTTGTTAAAGTTAAAGGGGCGACGTGATCACACCTGTGCCACTTCTGACATTTTGAAATATCGCCTGGAATACGAGTGCCATGCGTTGTCTTGTTGCTGCGTTCAGTGAACACTTGCAAGAGAGGGGGGCTCTCATCTGTTTCATCTGTTGTTATTATTTATTTGTCAATTGCAAATTGCGAAGTGAAAAATAATGGAAATGGTTGAGCAAAATGTGACTGTATCAGCCAATGTTGAATTTTTCAACTGATCAGCATCGATTTGTATGATGAAAATATCGGCTGAGTGGTCCTATTGTTGGATCAGTACTCGAAGTGTTTTAGTGAAGCGCACCTGTTTCTTTCTCAATTATTCTGGTCTGACAGTTAAGTGTTTTGATTCGTTTGGACTTTAAGTGAACATTTCCAGTTGTTTCCCATAAACTGTGTTATGGGATTTAAACGACCCATGTTTCGACGTTCCGCTCTTAAGGATTACATATTTTTTATGGTGCTTTTAGTTAAAAAAACATTTACAAATCAAGTAGAAAGGCGACGATTAATTTTAAAGTTAAGTGCAGCAATTCTCGTGGGCAGCAATTTTATCGTTCGTAAAACCTATGTAGCGCTCATAATGAATAAAAAAATAAACATAAATTTAATCAAAAGTGAAGCTATCGAAAATCGTAAAATTAAAGATCAATAAAATCTTAAAAGCCAAAACCATGACTCCATCTAATTTGCCTGCCGGAGATCGCCACGAACTCTTCAAATGTCTCTGATTTGTTGCTCTTTTTTTAGGCTATGCCAAAAAAAAAGACTCTTCCCTACGCAGCCAAATCAAAGTGGAAATTCTCTTAAAGTTGCTGCTCCAGCAATTGCTGCGACATGCCAGAGCGACGTTGTTGTTGCTGCTGCGGCCTCTTAGCATTTATGCGCTTTTGTTTGTGTTCCAGCGTTCGCTTTACTTTTCCAGTTTACTGGGCTGGCTGGCGTTGTTGGATTTTGTTAGCATGCAGTTGTGATGTTTATGAATAAAATTTGCATATGATTTAAACATGAGCACACCATTTACGACAACAACAACAACAACGATTGCCACAATGCCACGAGATACGGGTATATGGGGCAATGTTTAGAAGCAACAGTCGCTGTGCCGCACACTTTGCGGCAACATTCAAAATTTACCGAAGGTCTGCGGCCCCGGCAACAACACACACCAAGGCGCGAGGTGGAGGACGTTGCAGTGTCGCGTCGAACATTGGAAAAGGTTGCTTCTGTGCCTACGCGCTCCACGTTCTAGGCCGCCGCGGCGACGACGAACGCGCCGGCTACCAGTGCAATGCACTGTTGTGTGCATGTCCGAAGTTCTTCGAGTTGCTGTATGACATTTTGATTAGGCCAATTGTGTCGATGTGCCAATTAAAAATAAATATGAATAAAATACTATAGAAACATCAACACGAAAGTCATACAAAACATTTATTGTTACTATTTATGTTGTGTTATTGTTGTTGTTGCTATTATGGAAATAAGGTGTGATTTTGTGGAGTTGTGTATGCAACTCGTGCAACAGTCGTAACTCAGGCGACGCATACAAATGGCTAAAAGTAATGACCAGTCCTCACAGTGGCTTCGGTCATTCGAACGAACGCAACGAATTATCGATTTATAATGAGAAGCAAAATCGATTGGTGGTATTTTCAAAGATTCATATAATATTATATATACAGTACTTTTCGCTTAAAGCGAACTTCGAGGGACTGGGCAAAATGGTTCGTTTTAACCGAAAAGGGGTCCGTAAGCGAAAACATACAGCGCGTACTTTTGAAATTGGTTCGTTTTAGGCGGAAAATCGTTTTAAGCGGGTTCGTTGTAAACGAAAAGTACTGTATTTATATGACATATTTTTACACATGTAACTTTTGAGTATTTTGGATTATAAAACACAAACACTGAAAATCATTTCTTCAGATCACTAATGGTTGGTTGTTTCTTCAGGCTTTACAAAAAAATAACAAAGACTTTTATTGCTTCGCTCTTAGCATTTTCAAACGAAAGCAAATGTTTCTCTTTACGTCTTGGCGCTCTTGCGCCATTGCTGCTCTCACGAATCTCTTCACCGGTTTTTTGATTGCTTGATTTTACTCTTCAAAATGTTCAACACTCTGTGGCGCGTTTGCAGCAACACATTCACCGCTCTTCTGCAAGGAAATTCCAGTTTTTGGTTTGGCGCTCTCGGCGGTTGGCTGCACGGCGCGCTGGCCGCATTTTCCTGGCAGCGCTTTTCCGCTGTCCCATCCAGCTGTAATGCTCGCTGCATTTCCACGCTCCTGCGGACTGCTGCAGCTGCTCGACTGGCCCGTCTGCTGTGGGCTCGAAGCGGTCGCCTGGTCGGTCGGCCGGCCTGACAGCGCCGCGGCTGCGATTGTAAACACACCAAACCGCTGCCGGACTAGTCTGTTCGCAACAGTCGTCAATGTGTGTCGTGGTTTTGAAGACTTTTGAAGACGAGACAAGCAACGAACGTAACGAAAGAGCCAAGCAGCCGAAACGCTAACGTAAACGTAACGCAAACGAGTTGGGCCAGCAAACGTACAACTTTCCGAAACGTGCACTTTGCGTGTGGGTGAAAATTTGACTTTGGCCAAACACAAAGCGAAGAATACGAAAATCAAAAAAAAAAGGGTGGAGCACATTGCGTTGCCAATTGGCGTTGCGAAGCGTGCCCACCGTCAAAAGCCGCAACGCTGGCGAAGCCATAAATTAATAAAACAAAACAGAAAGACATTTGCTGATGACGCTATTGTTGTTGTTGTTGTTGTTGGTGGTGGTGGTGGTGTTGCGGCATAAATGCGGCAATTAAAAATTCATAAACAATTTAACAGCAATTAAACAGAAGCTGCGCGCTGCCACACAACTCATGAATGCGACTCGTACTCGAAATGAAATTATTTACAAGCCGACTCGGTATTTTTGGTGAAATTTGAAAATTGAAATATCCAAATAGCCAAAGGGTGAGGGGCAGACAGCGGAAGTTTGCTTAGGCAGCCGCAGCATGTGTGTGACGTCGTCAACCGGATTGTTGCACAATTGTCATTTCATTAGCGTGAAGAGACGCTTAATTGTTTTTAATTTAAATGAGCGATTGCGTGGTTTGACGCCTCGTCGTTGTCAGCTCATCACACAGACACGGAAGGCGAGGAGCAGAATTAATGACTTGATTAAGAAGCGTGCACGCGTTTTGCTGTTTTCATAAAAACGAATTAATTTTTACTTATAATTCCTAATAAAAATTCACTCAAATTTCAATGAATGCCAACGTAAATAATCCGCCATTTCGATTTGGGCGCGTGTCAAGCAATTGACGCTTAAATTTATGATATGCTATGTAATAATTTTTGTTTATGATAGTACAGAATGTTTGGTGAGATGACGCAATAGCAGCAAATTAGAGCGAAGGCTTTTTTTAACAAAATAACAGCATTTTAATTAAAGTGAGCTTGGTGTCTAAAGTCGTTGCTTTCGACATCTGTTGGCGCATAATGACATTTTATTAGAAACATGTGTCCTTGTGAATTTGTTGGTGGTGTTATTTCATTCAATTATTTATAATTGTAGTTCAAACAAATAAATAAATTGAAAACAATTTTCAATTCATCCTAAAAGTATGCTAAATGCAGCTATAGCTGGGACTGTAGTTTTTACTATGCGAATTAGTAGGAAAAGTATTTTTATAGCATGCTTTTAGGAGGATTATAGCTGCTAATGCCACGCTGCTAATTCTGTTTTAAAACTAAATGTTTGGCAATTGTCCTTGCTGGCAGAAGACAATAGTTGAATTAAACTGCATATTATTTAAATTTTTAAACAATAACTGCCAATGTTTGTGGCTTGATGGCTTCAATAATTTAAATGCAAAAAAGAATTGAACAAGTTTTGCCATTGTAAACCAAACAAAATAAATTAAATTAAATTAAATTAAATTCCTACTCATCGGCAATCAGAATGGATTGTAAAGTGCTGTTTAGAAGATTAATTGAAACTGTTAACAGAAACAAAAACTTTATTTATAACTGAAAAGATTTAATTTCTATTTTTTTTATTAGAAATTCTTTAACTTTAAATGTGAAAATTTCCAATAACGAATTTCATTGCACTCATGCTAACCTCACTTAGACATCTCACATTAAGCCAACTTCATTCAACCAACTCAGTAACAACTTTCAACTATCAGTGTTTTATTGAAATGGATTTTGGTGCTATATGTAAATGCAATAATTTACTGTTTTACATTCAAACTGTAGGTTCCACATGATCGCATAATCTTCTGCGCTGCCAAATTGAGCGCATTGGCCTAAAAATTACGTACATCGCCGTAAATGTAAAGCAAAAATCAACAAACATTAAAAGCGTAACTTCAGCGGAATAAACTCAAATTAAAAGCATAAAAGCAAAAACGGCAGAGAATTAAAAGTGAAAGGTTAAAAGCCCGAAATTAGCGAGCAGAAATGAAAACGTCCAAAGCCGCAAACGATAACAATTAGCAAAATTGCCAAAACTGCTGCGGCCGCTGGAGCTGCGGTAGCATAGACAAACCGACGTGCCAATACGCCGCGCCGCTGCCCGAAAGCGGCTCAAGTGCGGCTTTAGTGACTTAATAAGCAAACAGCCCTCAACAAACGCTCCCAAGGATAAATGTGTGGCTTAGCCAAAGACGCGAGCGGCACATTCGTGGAGCGAAGATAGGCGAAGCGAAAACTGAAAAAGAAATCGCAACGGTACTGGCAAACACCGCAGAACGGTAAGTGAAAGGGGCAAAGCTCGGCACGGGGACCGGAAAGCATAAGCGCGGCGCCACACAGCCGCCGGCTGGGCAGGCGCAAAAAATTGAGCTGCTTCGCACATATTTTGTGTAACTTTTTAATTAAACCTCCTGCACCCGTCGCCAGCCATCAACACAACACCTAAAACCACACACACACACACACACACACGCACACGCACACGAACGCATGCAAAACGAAATTCGGGGAAATGTGTCGACATTTTACTGTTATGCTGTCTCTGTAATTAAGTTGCACGGCAAACTGAAGGATTTTCCTGTGTTTCCCCACTGAGATTCGACGCTGCTCGCTTTGCTTTTTCGGCTGTCGATCTTTCATCTTCCTTTTTTGGTTTTTTTGTTTGTTTGGTTTTCTTTTGTTTTGGTGTGAATGTGTTTGTGTGTTGAAATGAAAATATTTTGCGTACGCTTAGCAAAACGCCGACGCATAGTTACATAAGGTAAATGTGCGTTTCCTTGGTCCTGTCTGTGTTTGTGTGTGTGGGTGTATTTGTTTGTGTGCGCATTTACACGCATTTATCGCTTCGAGTGGACTTAAGCTTTTAATCTGCTTGAAGGATCTGCTTTGAGCGACTGCTTTCGCCCCGCTTCATTCCTTTGCGCGCCTCTGTGTGCGCGTGCACTTGTATGTGTGTGTGTATAGGTTAGACTACGCTCGGCTGCTTGGCTGCGCGAAAGCCACGCAGCATTGCCTTTTCATAATAACAGCAATTTATGGCGTGGCTTCTTTTGGGCCAGCCCCGTTGAGACGGCCAAAGCTTCCTGTCAGCCAGAATGTGGTCTCTCGAAAAATCACACAAATATTATTCACGCCAGGTATTAAACAATATTGCGCAGGTGAGATTAGTTTTAATTTCCCGCATTAATTCGCGCATTTCTTTGATTTAATTTGCGTCTGCTATTCATTCGACCTGTTCCGAGTCCCTAAACGCTTTTCACGCACCCACACTGCAACAACACACAACATGCAATTAACACAGACAGCACAAAAGCTGCGCTCAGTGCGTTCCGATCTCTATTTATTTGAATTTTCACAAAGGCCCATTCGATTTGGGTTGTTGTCATTTTTGGACGTATCAATAAATCCAACGCGCGTCAATAAATTTTCCAGTCAAACGGCTTGCAATCGTAAAATGCTTCCAGCAGCAACCAACACCCGAAAACCACAAAAATATAAACATCGAAAAAAGCCAAGAGAAGAATTCAGCAAGCCAAAGGCATTCGATGAATGGCGTTTTCCCCCAACACTTGCAGTGCCATAAAAACAAGAAAATAAACCAAAAATGAAGTCATAAAAGCGCTGCGCCACGCTCTCGGCCCGAATTGTGACCGTTTTTAATGCGTCCACGTATGCGTTTGTGTGTGTGTGTGTGTGGTGCTTGGAATGGATATTGGGAAATCGAAAGGCGAAAATTAAAAGATTTAAGTTAAACAAAAAACGTTTACACCCGCCATCGATTTACGGCCAGCGCGCTGCTGTGGCCATTAAATGCAAACAGCAAATGCTGAAGCCGAACTTTCACAACCCACAGATACGCGCCGACGTTTAAAGGTTGCCCCGTCCGACGGGGCAACCTTGTGGGTGGGGTCAGTTTTCGACAAGACGTAAAAGAGCATCTTTAATGCGTTGAATTATTGTTTAGACGATACTTTGGTGGATGCGCTAAGCAGCTTATGGCTATTTAAATATAAATGGACAGCTTAAAACTGCCATTAGCGCACAACGATTGAGCAAGAATTAATTTCGTCGAACGCACAACCGCACTTTGCTATCAAGCCATTAGAAATGTTATTAAGATTTTCGATTACGCCAAACTTGACATGCACATTTAAAATTATAAATACGGAGTACATATTTCAAACAATATTTCTGGTACTAAAATGATTTGCAGAAATCTGTCAAAATTATCATAATTCATTAATTCCTTCCATTAAGAACTTCAAGAATAGTTGTAGGTAGGTAGGTAGGTTAAGTGGCCGCCTCAAGGGCATCACTTAGGCCTGGTGGCCCATTGTGTTACCACATGGTGGGGAGATGGCTCCGCCTACACACTTCCCTGAGGTGAGAGCCATCTGGTGGCTTTAATGAATTTGTTGAGATTGCTTGGGGGCATCTTCTCTAGATCTGCTAAGCAGCTGAAGGAGTGCTGTCCCAAGAGACGTAGGCGTGTTCTTGCAAGCGCCGGGCATTCACAGAGGAAGTGTTCAACAGTTTCCTCACAATCTTCGTTTCTGCAGCTTCTGCAGAAGTCATTGTACAGCAGGCCTAGTCTTCTGGCGTGTTGACCGATGGGGCAGTGTCCAGTTATGATTCCTACGACAATCCCTATGGAGGGTTTGTTTAGCAGGATCAGTTCCCTGGATCTGCTCAGGTCGGTTGTTGGCCAGATCTGTCTTGCTGTATAGCATGTATCTTCTTCGAGCCATCTAGTGTTTGCTCTACGACGATAAATGTTCTTAAGGCGTAATTTGCAGGTGGAGAGTGGAATGCCAACCTCTTCTATAGCGTTTATGAATTGCAGCTCCGTGCCTGCTCTAGCCAGCTCGTCGGCTATACAGTTACCCTCTATGTCCTTGTGCCCCGGCACCCAGCACAGGTGCACGTTGTACTGCTCGGAGATCTCGTTTAGAGATGAGCGGCAGTGGAGAGCAGTTTTAGAACGGGGGTGTTCACTAAGTAGTGCTTGTATCGCCGCCTGGCTGTCGGTGTAAATGGTGATGTCCCTGCGGGAGATCGCATTTGATTTGAGCCAGGCGGCCGCCTGACCGATGGCCGTGAGTTCAGCTTGGAATACGCTGCAGTGGTCTGGAAGTCTGAAGGACATACGGAGGTTCAGATGATTGCAGTAAACGCCACTGCCAACTTTGTCGTTCATCTTTGAGCCGTCCGTGTAGAAGGTTGCCGTGTTGTCGGCCTCCTCCGGAATTTCTCGATTTCCCCAATTAGCCCTCGAGGGGATTTTGGCGCTGAAAAGTGCCTTAGGGAGTGGTTTAGGAATGACATAGTCAATTTCGGTTGCCTGAAATGGCAACCTGTTGACGATGGACGCGTGGCCAATATCTGTTCTGGTCCAGGGAAGGATCGCGTTGAGCCTTGCAGCCATGCAACTCGCCACGAGCTCGCCATAGATGTCGATGGGGAGCAAGTGCAACAGAGTATCAAGGGCTTTAGATGGTGTGGTTCTGATAGCTCCAGTGATTAATAAGGCAGCCATTCTTTGAACTTTGCTAAGTTGGCTCACGTATGTGGACTTGCTCAAGGCTGTCCACCACACTGTGACCCCAAACATGAGAATAGGCCTGACTACTGCCGTGTACAGCCAATGAATGGCGCGGGGTTTCAGACCCCAATTTCTGCTGATGGCCCTTTTACATGTGTAAAGGGCGGTGGTTGCTTTCTGGATACGATTTGCGATGTTGTCCTTCCAGGTAAGCTTACGGTCTAGTATTATTCCTAGATATTTGACTTTATCAGTGGGCTGAAGAGGAGTGCCGTTTAGCGTGGGTGATCTGAACCGCGGTATCCTATGCTTCTTCGTGAAAAGCATGAGATCCGTCTTGGCCGCATTGACACCCAGACCGCAGTCTCTTGCCCATGAAGATAGTGTGTCTAGAGCTCCCTGTAACAGGTCGCTTAGGGTATTGACATGCTTACCCGAGGCCAGGAGAGCGATGTCGTCTGCATAAGCTATAACGTGGCAGCTTGAAGCTGCCAGCTTGGTAATGAGAGGGTTTACTGTTAGGTTCCAGAGCAGAGGTGACAGTACCCCTCCTTGGGGGGTGCCCCTGGTCACAAATCTCGTGACTTTGGAGTCACCTAGTTCTGCAGTAATGGTCCTCTTTTGTAGTAGGTTCTTCAGTAGCATAATTAGTCGGCTGTTAAGCTGTAGGTCGACTAAGCATGCGATGATGGCCTCAGGGCGGATGTTGTTGAAGGCTCCTTCAATGTCGAGGAAAGCCGTCAGCGTGAATTCCCTGAGCGAGAGTGACTTTTCGACCCTGTGCACCAGGTCGTGCAGGGCGGTCTCTATAGACTTGCCCTTGGTATAAGCGTGCTGAAGCCCTGAGATCCTGCCGTGATCGACAGTGCTTCGGATATATGCATCTAGTAATTTCTCAAATACCTTGAGAAAGAAGGAGGTGAGGCTGATAGGCCTGAAGTCTTTCGCCACCGCGTGACTGCATCTCCCCCCTTTGGGGATGAAGACGACTCTCGCCATGTTCCATTGGCGTGGAACATCGGCGAGTCTCACGCACGATTTGTAGATGGTGATGAGCCATGGGGCTAGTGACTTTCTGGCCTGCTTTAGTTCCTCCGGGGTGATACCGTCCGGACCTGGCGATTTGCTCAGCTCCAGACTGTCAATAGCCCAATTCAGACTGTCGTCGTTGATTGCGACATCGCTGAAGTCGGGACACGTGGGTGTTGCAGAGGACACACAGTTCAAGGATGTGGTTGAATTACCTGGAAAGTGTGTGTCGATTAGAAGCTCCAGAGTTTCGGAGCATGAGCTGGTCCAGTCCCCATCCGGGTACTTGATTGAACCCGTAAAGGTGGGGCTGGACGCAAGAATTTTGCGAAGCCTACTGATTTCTGATGCGTTTTCGACACCTTCGCAGTAGGCCGCCCATGAGGATCGCTTAGCATCCCTTAATACGCTTTTGTAGCGGCGTAGGGCCTCCTTGTAGGTTGGCCATGAGTTGTCTGCTTTCGCTCTGTTGAACAGCTTCCTGCATTCGCGACGCAGTGCTGCAATTTCCGCAGTCCACCAGTGCGGTTTGGGTTTGCCTCTGGGGATGACCTTTGGGCAGGAAGCGTTCGAGGCGCTATTGCAGATTTTGGTGATGGTATCGACCATCCTCTCTACCTGTTCCAGGGAGCGAGGCTCTGTTGGAGTAGGCGAAGGGAGTCGAGACGAAAGGATATAATTGTAATTGTCCCAGTCCATCTTTTTCCTATTGTTAAAGGCGGGTGGTTTCGGGACGGACGAGGCTATCCTAAACAGGATATACCTATGGTCAGAGAGGGAGGCGTCGCTGGACACCTTCCATTGGAGGACCGCATCAGAGAGGTCCCCTGTAACCAATGTGATGTCCAGGACCTCCTTAAGAATAGTTGTACAATAATAATAATTTATATTGAATTTATGTGCAAACATTGAAAAGACGAGAAAAAGCGATGAGAATAGACGGTGACGGTGTGCAGAGAGAGCGATTGTATGGTGGGCTCAATTACTAACTCACGGATCTGCTTCTAGACCAGTGATGACCATTCTGCTACTCGCGGGTACATAGTACGAATTAAGGTAGCGTAGACTTTTCTGCTACTCGCGAGGAACTTACTGTTCTAGACATATCTGCACAACACATCTACGGCCCCAAAGAGGAACCACTCTATGTGTACTGCGGCTTGGTCAAAGGCAAAGACGTCGAACACGTAACTTAACCCTTTCGCTATTTTGTTACCATATGGCAACATGCTACCTTGTGGACGTCTGCATCCTCTATAATATATATATATGTATATAAAAATAGAATATAAATATAATACTACATTTTTTTGTTGGTCTTTTGAATAGTTTGAAGTTTTAGGAAAAATACGAAATTAATAAACTGAATATTTAAGTTTAAAGAAGAGAAGTATACACTTTTTTTTAATGGGTTATTTTGACATAGTAAAGGAAGAAGAAGCAGACAAAATTAGCGAACTTTTTCATTTGAAGTTTTCTTTCAATTTAGATACTTTTTTTTTTAATTTTGGCTGAAGTAAATGAAGAAATACTCAAATTTTCGTAAAAAGTTTTATGTTTAAGTAATTACTACAGCCACAACGATGTGGTTGCATTCATAGAAAAACATTCTAAAATACAGGGTCCGAGTAAAAAAATTAAAAAATTGTTTTATGGAATGTTGCTAATATAACCACATAGAAGCCTAAGACGTAAAATTAAAATTTTAACTTTCCCCAGTAAAAACCTGTAGCGAAAGGGTTAATAATAACTTTTAGTGACTGATTGCAGAAAACTCTGTTGGTATTCTTGCTGAAATACTTGAAAAGCGGGAAGCAGTCAGCGCAACAGTTCATTGACTGTCATTGACCTGATCCTTTCATGGGAGATATATTTTTTCCCCCTTGTAGCAACAGTCTAGTAAGCGCAGCACCCAGACATTTTATACGTCCATTGTACTACGACTTGATGTTCCATGTCAATGCGTTATGAATCTACCCGACCTCCGGAGAAATTTGGATAGACCCTGCGAACTACCGACCTATAGCAATCTGTTCGGTGCTTTCCAAAGCAATGGAAAGCATTGTAAACTTCAACCTTGTGAAATATCTGGAGCACAATAGACTGCTAAGTGACCGCCAATACGGCTTTCGGAGACAGCGATCGACGGGAGACCTTATGGCGGTCCTCACCGAGAAATGGAACCACAGCATTCTTAACCTCGGTGAAAGCAAGGTTGTTGCATTGGATATTTCCAAGGCCTTCGACCGGGTGTGGCATAAAGCACTCGTGTCAAAACTTATTGCCTATGGTGTCGGTAGTATCTTCTCTCGTTGGATTACGAGCTTCCTCTATGATCGCTCTATTCGTGTTGTAATAGACGGCATAGCCTCGGAAAAACATTCCCTTAGCGCGGGAGTGCCGCAGGGTTCGGTCCTTTCTCCAACCCTTTTCCTTATCTTCATCAACGACCTATTGTCGTCGACGAAGAATCCCATCTACTCGTTTGCGGATGACAGCACCATTTGTCATTCATACTCCTTCACAAAGCGCCCCAGCTCTGTGGAGATTGAGAGAGAACGGCGCCGTATGAATGACACACTTAATAGCGACCTACAAACAATCTCCAAGTGGGGTCAAGCGAACAGGGTCGATTTTAATCCTCGCAAGACCCAATGTTGTCTGTTATCCCATAAGCGAGTCTCCTCACATCCCAACACATCCCTGGTTATGGGTGGTGTGGGTATTACGGAATCGGCAGCTCTTGATGTTCTGGGCATGTCCATTAAGAACGATCTTCGTTGGAATGATCATATTTTTGGCGTGTCGAAAGAATCAGCTAAGTGCCTAGGCTTCCTAAAGCGGTGCAAAAAATATTTCACTCCGTCTGATCTCCGCATTATTTATACCACCTATATCCGACCTAAAATGGAGTTTAACTCGCACCTATGGGCGGGGGCTTCAAAAACCCATTTGGAGCTCCTGGACCGGGTGCAAAACCCGTTATTTCTCGCCCTCTGTGAAAAGTGACTGATTTTGCGAATTATTTGCATTGGTGTCAAGCCAAAGACTTGAGATAGTGACTCTTTTAAAACCCGGTCGTGATCATAACAATGCCTTGTTTTTGTGGCCAAAGGGTTGACCGTGGCCAACAGAAGATTCAGTGCGCTATATGCAATGAATTTTTTCATTTAGACTGTGCTGGCATATTACCAGCTGATCAAGAGTTTTTGCAAACAACAAATAAACAGTTCCACTGCAAGTCGTGTGCGGCGGCCCGCCGAAGTTCTATTCGGTCGCCTCCTCTACCCGTCAGTTCTGTGGGTAAAGCAATAACTCAAAACAATAACAACTCGCCTAACGCTCAATGCTCTCAACAAGTGAAAAAATCGAGTCAAATTCTAAACAAACAACAGCATCCGCAAAAGAAACCGGTTCCTGCTCAACAGCAAAGTGCAACTACGAAGGAGAGTGATAACAAGCAACAAATTACATTACTTACTGTATTTAATGAAATTGTTGCTCTCAGGTCTGAAAATGCTCGTGCGCTTACTTTAATCAGTTCTCTGCAAGAAGACAAGAAGCTCCTAATAAGTAAAACTGAACACTTGCAGTCACAACTACGCTCCTTGCAGTCTATGTTGTCTAATGCTAATGTTGTTTCCGAAATTGCCTCTTTGTCTGCTGAGGTCAAAGACCTGCATGGTGTTGTCTCTAAAGCCTTTATTGGGGTATTGCCTGCTATCGCTGCTGCTGGTCCTGCTGTTAATGCTGCTACTTAGTGATGAGCAAAACGGCGATTTTCAAATCACAGTGTGATTTGCGATTGCGATTTGAAAATCACTGTGATTGAAAACTGCGATTTTGAATCACTGTGATTTTGAATCGCTGTTTTCGTTGCCAGTCAAGGTGCGATTCGCTTCTCATGTGTTCACAGCGATTTTGGCAAAACAGTGATTTTCAATCGCTGTGATTTTCAATCGCTGTGATTTTCAATCGCTGTTTTCGTTGCCAGTCAAGGTGCGATTCGCTTCTCATGTGTTCACAGCGATTTTGGCAAAACAGTGATTTTCAATCGCTGTGATTTTCAATCGCTGTTTTCGTTGCCAGTCAAGGTGCGATTCGCTTCTCATGTGTTCACAGTGATTTTGGCAAAACAGTGATTTTTAATCGCTGTGATTTTCAATCGCTGTTTTCGTTGCCAGTCAAGGTGCGATTTTGGCAAAACAGTGATTTTCAATCGCTGTTTTCGTTGCCAGTCAGTCGCAGTGTGACACTGTGATTACAAAATCACAGTGAAAAAATCACCGGTTGCGATTTTTTGCTCAACACTACTGCTACTGCTGTCAATGCGGTTGCAATAGATAACGCTGCTGCTGCCTCGCCCATCGCGGCCTCGCCCTCCCTACGTGGTGGTGCCCATAAACCCATCATTGAGGCCTCGCCTGCTACAGTTGATGCCCTTCCTGCTGGAAATGCTGATACTGCTGTCAACGCTGCTGTTGTTGTCTCGAGACCACCTAGCTCCTACGCTACCGCCGCTGCTGCTGCTAAGCGCACTCTTCCAACTCGTTCCGTTGTCTCTAATGTGTCTCAACCCGAAGATGCCGCTGCTGTACGCCCTCCCGCATCTTCACAGTTGCCACCTCCTCAGCATAGCTTGGATTGGATGACCGCAAAGAGAAAAAATAGACGGACGAAACTACTTGTAGTTGGCTCTAACACCAGCTCAGAACTTGATGTGGCTGTCCGGATGAAGTGGCTGCATTTATCGTCATTCGCACCTTCAGTTACCGCCGATAGCATCATGGATTATGTTGCGAATCAGGCTAACGTCGAAAAGAAGAAATTCCTCTCATGCTACAAACTGGTAAAGAAGGAGGTCTCAGTGGAGTCTCTTAAGAGAGTTAATTTTAAATTGGGTATCGCAGAACCACTTTATGGGAAATTGTTGACTCCGGATCTATGGCCTGCCAACGTTAATGTGCGCCCATTTGAGTTTTTTCCGAGGGCCGGGGAGCAACAGCTAATCCCGTAGATAATTCACCCATTGTAAACAGAAGCAATATCTCTGTTTACTACCACAATGTGGGCGGTCTGCGTACTAAAACCAACGAATTGTTCCAGTCGGCTGCTTCGCATGACTTTGACGTCATAATACTCGTCGAGACCTGGCTGACATCCGATTTCCTATCGTCTGAAATTTTTGACAGATACTACGAAGTTTATCGCAGAGATCGAGTCTTACATTCCGGAGTTACGAGAGGAGGCGGCGTACTAGTCGCTGTATCATCATCGTTTGCTAGTCGCCAGATAAAACTATTACATACCGACAATTGCATCGAACAGATCTGTGTTGCTGTTAGTACAGGGCAGGCTGAAGAGAGCAATGTTAATGAGATATGTTTTATTGTTAGTTATGTGCCTCCTGGCAGTGCTTACGATGTCTATAAGCTTCATACTGAAAATATTAGCAATGTATGTAATACCCTTCAATCTTATCAATCTCCTTGTATTATGGGAGACTTCAACTTAGGTTCTATTCAGTGGGTATTCAACACAGAAGATCAGTTTTTAATACCTTTTAATGTTCATGAATCATGAATCTTTGCTTTGTGATACGCTATATTCGTTCGGCCTATTCCAATTAAACGATGTCGTAAATGATCTCAATAGAATCTTAGACCTAATTTTTGTAGGCAATGATCTCGTCGTTAATGTTAATAAGCACGATGTGCCTTTAACTCGTGAATCGGTTCATCATAAATCAATTGCTGTACATTTTTCTTTTCTTGTGTTCAGTGGTAATTCTTACGAATCGGAATGCTTCTTTAACTTCTCCGACGCGAACTACGACGCTCTTAACCAATTTTTTGACTCGATAAGTTGGGATAGAATATTTTATTCCATGGACCTCTCAGACATGCTGTGGATGAAAGTCTACAACTTTTCGTACCAAAACGTGTAAAGAGGAGGTCTTTTAACCTTCCCTGGTTTAACAAAAAAGCAATTAAACTAAAGAATTTGCGCAACAAGGCACATAAAAAGTACAAAAGCACACGCTCTTATGCAGACGAATTGATTTTCAGTCGCCGTAGAAGAGAGTTTGAGTGCTTAACCAAGTTCCTATATAGGAAGTACATCAATTCTCTTGAGGCGGATATAAAAGCTAATCCCAAATCATTCTGGGTTTTTTATAACTCCAAGCGAAAAATCAATGGAATCCCTAAATCAATTGAGTTTAAAGAATCGGTCGCCACTTCGCCCCAAAAGGCTTGCGAGCTATTCGCGCACTTTTTCGGGTCAGTGTTTGATAGCTTTAACAATAACCAGATTTCTGGCGATCTGTCTATGCTATCGCAAGTCGTTGACATTGGACAAATGACGGTTACTGAAGAGCAAGTCTATAAATCCCTGGCAACTTTGGATGTTTCAAAAGGTGCAGGATATGATCTATTACGCCCTATTTTCCTAAAAAACTGTGCAAGCTCGCTCCACATTCCTCTCGCGTTAATTTTTAATGCATCACTTCACTCCGGCTGTGTACTCGACGAGTGGAAGACTGCATTTATTTCTCCAATCTATAAGTCTGGACTTAGGAACTCAGTCGAAAACTACAGACCGATCGCAAAGATCTCCATTATCCCAAAACTATTGGATAAATTGGTTAATGAAACGCTATTACATGCTTTCAAGAATCATATCGTAACTCAACAACAAAAGGGGTTTTCCCTGGTAGGTCCACCTGCACAAACCTGGCTATATTTACTAATTTCGTTACCAATAAAGTTGAAGATGGAGTTCAAGTTGACGCTCTGTACACTGACTTCGTAAAGGCCTTCGATAGTTTGAATCATAGTCTGCTTCTTTTTAAGTTAGAAAAGCTTGGCATTCATGCTAGCGCCTTAAAATGGCTGGGTTCCTACTTAACAAATAGAAAACTAATCGTAAAGATTGGCCAGAGTTATTCTAAACCAATTGCTGTTACATCGGGGGTTCCCCAGGGAAGTCATCTTGGCCCCCTGCTTTTCTCCATTTTCATCAATGATATCGTACTAGTCTTAAAATCTTGTCAGTGTTTAATGTACGCTGACGACTTAAAACTTTACCTCGCTATTCGGAATCGTGGTGATTGTCTCGCACTGCAGCATGACATACACTTCTTGATATCCTGGTGTGACCGAAATGGTTTGCGGCTGAATTTCGCAAAATGCAGTACGATTTCCTTCTCACGGAATAACAGCCCATTAATCCACGATTACACATACAACGATGTTGACGTTTTTTCCCGCAAGACCGTTGTGAAGGACTTAGGAGTTTACCTTGACTCTAAGCTCAAGTTCGATTTCCACAGGGAATATGTGGTATCCTCAGCCAACTCTAAACTTGGCTTTTTAAAACGCAATTCCAAAGACTTCCTTGACCCGCTCACTTTGAAAAGTCTGTTTACGTGTTTGGTTAGGTCAGTGTTGGAATATGCGTGCATTATATGGGACCCAAATTTTGAAGCTCACTCTAAAAGACTGGAAAGGGTCCAAAGGCGTTTCACCAAGTTCGGCCTTCGACGTCTGTACCCATCCATGCCGCCTTATGAACTCAGATGTAGAATTCTAAATCTGCAGGACCTCACGAGTAGGAGAAGGATGTATGGGATCCTGTTCATCAAGGATATATACGATAGCAAGATAGACTCGCCAGAGCTACTGACGCTTTTACCTTTTTATGCCGGGTCGGTGCTTAAGAGAAAGATATATTTTTTATAATACGGCCCATAGAACAAAATATGGTGAGAATGAACCGATTCACAAATTTACATCTTTGTGTAACACTATTTGCAATAATGTCGATTTTGACTTAAGTCGAGAGCTTTTTAAGAAAAAACTGTGCGAAATGTTATATTAGATTTAAGTTGTTATTAGACTTAAGTTGTAAATTCTTTGTAGTCTGTGAGGGTTAAGCCCGGTAGACGAATAAATAAATAAATAAATAAAAACCATGCGATCAAGCTTATAGGGGACAGTAGGGCATCCAGCTCTATTGACTCCTTGGAACATCGTCGAAACGTGGCATGTGTGGTGTTATTTTACCGATACTTTTTCGGTAATTGCTCAGTGGAGATGAGCAGCTTGCTGCCATCACTCCGGGTATTCCCCCGGACAACCCGTTTGAACACTGGCGCCCATGCATTCCACGTTGAAACGATGTTCCAGCGCACTACGCACTACAGAGAAAGTTCGTTCCTGGCCCGTACAGCGCGATTGTGGAATGGTCTCCCTGCGGATATTTTCCCCAGCACTTATGATCTTGATGGGTTCAAGGCAAGAGTCCACAACTTCTTCACCCAACATCCTTTCTCCCAACCTATATATCCTTCCTGAACCAGCGCAATGCCTCGCAATTATAGGGGTATCCCCTGCGCGTTGGCTCGTATTTAAAAAAAAAAAAAAAAAAAAGGTGCTTCTCGACACATCAGCTCCAAACGTCTCAAACCTGATTCGGGCGTACGCGGGGCACAGGCAGAACATAGTTCACTGTCAGATATGTCAATCTTTTCCGTGTACTTTGCCCATAGAAAATGGCCCGTCATCAACCCGACCAACTGCCTACAGTCCCTTCTGCACAATAACAGAAGAAACGGACGAAACAGACGAACACGGTCTGGCCAACAGGCCTGGAGGCGCACCAAGAGTCTGCTCAGTCTAAATATAGACAGATTCAGCGCGGTGATCGAGATTATCACTGGCCACTGTATCCTCTCCAGGCCACCCTGGCAAACGACTTCTATCGAAGCTGTAGGGACGACTGTACTTGGAACATATAGGTGTTTTCTATTCAGAAAACCTTCCCGACGCATTATCATAACTTCCAGATGGTTTGAATTTTATCGGCCTACATAGTCTTCTATGTCTAATATCTGTCGTCGGCGATTGTTTAATTGCAGCATTTGTATGGATTGCGAAGTCTTACACGATTTTTGTTTAGATTTCGATACAGAACAACTTTCAGGCCACGATGAATGTCTTCGCTCGACATATACTATATATATGGTATATATATTGGGCAGCATTTGTAATGTTTCTTAATAAATATTTTATCCACTCAGAACTCTTATTCGTCGCTCCTCGGCCTATATTTCAAACAATTATTTTTCCTGAAACCTTTTTCATTAAAAAGCAACACAAGCAAAACCCAATGTTGCCCATTTGTTGAGACCTTGAAATGCTACTCTTCTGCTTATGAAATCCATTGTGCCTTATGACCAAATATGAAAAATTCCTGGCCAAACAGACTTTTACATTCGACAATATTCAGGGCTATTGTCACACTTAACATTTCGTACACACATTCAGCCAAGTTTGCCGCACCGCACGCACTGTTCACGTAACGCCCGAACGCCTACACCTGCCGTCGCCTCTCGTCTGCTCTCCACATTAATTGCACAATTTAATGCCATCCAACATATTTATTACACAACTTCATCTAATCCACAAACGAAATCCTTGAACCCTTGGAATATGTTTATGAATTTCACTGCCCACATGTTGTTCCGCTGACGCCGCTCCACCCGCCCACACACCAGCCGGTGGAAAAAATACGGTCATTGTGTTTTTGGCAGCACATTTTTGCGTAGCGTTTTTGTTGTGGCGCCGCGGCGGGGAAGTTTTCAGTTGAATATGTCAGCAGCTTTTAAACGTTAACCAGACAATTTGCCGGAATTCCCATGTCGTCCTAATGCCGTTTGAGGCGACTGTGGCGCGGGGCGGGCCGGCTGATGGGTTCATTTATTTTCGTTTTTTACTTGCTGTCGACTTCTTATTAAAAGTACAAAGTGACTAATAGTTGCATAATATTTTATTAGATTCACGACCTCATGCGGGAGGGACCGCTGCCGCTTTTGGCGTTCGCTGCCAAGTCCACTTCTTTCACTTCCATTTACAGTTTCATTTTTATGGCCGGTTATATGGATGTGAGTGTGTGTGTTGGTTGTTTGTGTCCTCAAAATTTTCATCACATTATTATCCTTTTACGTATTCACGAGTGACGGGACGCCGGCCCAGAGTCACATAATCGAGCGACACACAGGCGAGCCGGCGCTCAGCGCTGTTTGCTTTCGCTCAAAAATGCTGCGGAATGGACGCCGTTTGGCCCATTTGCCGCACGTTGCTCGGCCAACAACTCATCGCCCATCGGGCGGCGGGAAGCGAGACACAGAAAACGTTCGTTGACAATGTTAAGCTGGCCCCAAAGCTGCTGCCGGTCGGGGAAAAATGGCATCCCATTGAAATGTTTGTTGACACAGCTCATGACTGCGGCGCCTAAAATGCTGCTTTGTATATTTTCATTTTTCGCATTTCGCTCTGCCATTCGCCACTTTTCGTGCCATTTCGCATGAGACTCTGTCTGTGTGTGTTTAAATGATGGCGCAAGTGGGTGCGATGGGGCGGCGAGCGGGCCTGTCCGGTGGGGATGGGGTGGTGCGTTGGCAGTCTGAAGCAAGGCGTGCGTGAGCGCTTCAAGCGAAGCAAGTGAGCGAGTTGAAGGACGTGCGAGCGAAAAAAGCGCCTGGGCTGGGGTGGGAAGTGCTGTTGGCGGTCCTATTGTTTCGGCTGAAGTAGGCGAGTGAGCGCTCACTTGGCGCGCACTTTCAGTTGTCACCGTACGTACACATGTCTGGCCCACGCGTCCGCTCGCTCTGGCGGCACGGCTGTGGGTGCGCGCCTCCTTGTGCTGGTCATGTGAAGCAGGTGCTCGGCGCGTTGTCGCTGCCGTTGCTGTTGCCAAGGCCACTCTGCGTCTTGGCTGCGCTGCGGCTTGTACATTTTTCATTTCCACTTCCATTGCGCCGTCCGTTAGTGCGCGCCCGCCGCCCTTTCGCAGCGACGTGTTTATGGGCGTGCTGCTGCCCTCTGCTTGTCATAATTGTCAAAGTGCTATGTCGCCCACGGTTTGCGCCTCAAATGGTGCATGTTCGTCTTCATGTTGTCATTGTCGTTGCTGTCCTTGTGCTTGTGGTTCTTGGTGTTGTTGTTGTTGTTTTGTTCGTCCTTCCGGCAAGCGACCCTACCCACAGATTTAATATCGCATTGTGTGCCCACGCCGCCACCCCACCGCCCTCAATACGCCGCCAGCAGCGCTGGAAACTCCTCCGTCTGCTTCGCTTAATTTATTTTTTTGCGTGCTTTTGTTGTGTGTGTGTGGCCATATTTTTCGTTGCATATTAAAAATTCGCCACGGGCGGGGGCACTGGCACTGGCCCACCAGAGTTCAAGCACTTGGGCAGCGGGCGTTGGTGTTGTGGCCGGTCTGCGTCCGCCTCCACTCTCGGCCAGTGCCGGGCGCGCACTCGTATTTCGCTCATTACTGTGGCACTCCGCCTTTGACGCTGTCGCTCGACCGGGCTGTGTGTAACCTTAGACTTGACGGCGCGCACCGACATCCATCCATAAATTTTGCGCACATTCGACGGCCAGCAAAGCGGGCGACGTGTGTCGACAAAAGTAAACAATGGCGACGGAGTTGAAAGGAAATTGGTTAGAAGCGAGACAGCCAGCCAGCAGCGGAGCAGATAAGGCCAAGTCAGGACAGGCAAAAAACTTGCTAAAGTTGACAAAACTTTGATTTCCATTTTGAAGCATTTTGCGCAGCAGACCTCAGCACAGGTGGATAGATAAAAGTTTTGCTGCAGCTATGCCAACCGGCGGTGGCCGGCGCTCTTGTTGGCTTCCTGCTGCTGCTTGATTGTCCTGTTAGTTTATTGCCAGCCAATTGTTTAGCGAGACGCCATCGATTGCGGCGTGGAATTATTGATAAGTAAAGTGTGTGGGATAAAGACAAGAAGGCGTCGCTGCTATCGCTCACCGCCAGTTGCTTGCTGCCGACTTGGAGGCGCTGTGGCGCCAGTGGACGTGTCAAGGTTGCTGTAAAGTTAAATGAAAAAGATAAAAGACAAAGTTTTGTTAAAGTTTAACACAAATATATCGCATGCTCATTCCGCTGTGGCCTTTGCTGCCATTGAAGCGTTTTCAAGAATGTTTGTGGAATTCGAAGAATTTCCAATAAATGCAACGCAAGACATCAAATGAATTTATGTTGCACAGTAATTACATTTTTTTGACATTTGACAAATTCTTGACTTTCAAATGCACCGCGGTAAACATTAGTTTGAGGGCGATGCGTCTAAGTGGCATTATCGCAGTTCTGCAGGTAAACTCAAGTGCGGGTGGCAGGCGATAACAAAAGGTTGTGGAACATTCCGCGCTACAGGAAAGCGAAATTCTAGAAGAAAGAAGAAAGTTCTAGAAGTGATTTTTAAATGTTTGGCTTGAAATTGATTCGTTATAAAATAGGGCCCGATGAAGATTTACCAGTACGGTTTATTATTGCGAGAGAAGTTCGCCTCAGGATTGGTTTTTGAGTGAACGACCACTAAAGTCGAAGTTGTTCTAGCGCAATGTTGAGTCGCGTTAACCCTTTCGCTATTTTGTTGCTATATGGCAACGTGCTACTTTGTGGACGTCTGCATCCTCTATGGTTGCAAGAATACATTTTTTGTTGGTCTTTAGAATAGTGTGAAGTTTTAGAAAAAATACGAAATTAATAAACTGAATATTTAAGTTTAAAGAAGAGAAGTACACACGTTTTTGTAATGGTATATCTTGACATAGTGAGGGAAGAAGAAGCGGAAAAAATTAGAGAACTTTTTAATTTGACGTTTTCTTTCAATTTGGATACTTCTTTTTTTTTAATTTTGGCTGAAGTAAATGAAGAAATACTCAAATTTTCGTTATGCGTAAAAAGTTTTATGTTTAAGTAATTATTACAGCCACAACGATGTGGTTGCTCTCATAGAAAAACACTCTAAAAAACAGGGTCCGAGTATAAAAATTAAAGAATTTCTTATGGAATGTTGCTAATATAACTACATAGAAGCCTAAGACGTAAAATTAAAAATTTTAACTTTCCCCAGTAAAAACCTGTAGCGAAAGCGTTAAGCACACCAAAGTTTGGAAATAAGCAGCGTTGTATTTACAAACAGCTAGGCAAACATTATATCTCACACACACACCCACACATACACACAGGAGCACCTGACCACCTGCGCCCCTCACCTTCACCCGCATACAAATTACAATTGCGCTTTTTACTTTCCACTCGTCTGCCTCCTGTTACGCTGTTGAATTTTTATTACAAATTTCTTTGGGCTGATGGAAAGTTTGTGCTACGTTCTTTCCATTGTTCGCGCTGGCCGTCTTTTTGCGCTGTCGATCAGACATATCATAAGACAGCGTCGACGGCGGCCCGATGGTTGTTGCAACGTTGACACTGCGGCGCGGCGTAAAAAGGCAACCGGCACAAAATGCGCAAAAGATACAATAAATAGCCAGCAAAGGCAGAAAATCATTGCAAGCGGAAATGAAAATTCCAGTGTATGAGCTCGACGTTGCCTCCGCCAACAACAAAAATAGACAAGCAGCGCGAAGACGGCGCGGCCAGGAAAAGGCAACAAATAAAGGAGAATATGGCCGAAGTCTCGCAAGTAAAAATGCAAGAGTGGCATTCAGTGTGCGCGTTTCGTAATAAAAATGGAAATCGATAGGTTGGGTGGGTGTGGGTGGCGCTACAGCGTTGGCCGCCTATGGATTTTATTTAATATTGAAGAGAATCTCAGGCGGCCAGAAAGAAGAAAGCCCGCAAGCAATTTAACACAAATTTTTGTTCCAAATTCCGCTCTTCTGCACACGGAGGATGTCGTTAGTTACTTGCATCAAACGGCCACTTGCACCTTAGCTGCAGTCTGAATGCGCTCCGTGCAACAGGATAGCGGCCAATATGATTCTTAACAAGCATTTGTTGGCAGAGAGGAGTGGAATGAGAAGTAAAAATCTGAGTTGAAAATTTTCATCGAAATGAGTCTTTCATTTGTTCCATAGTGAATTTACTCCAATGAATCAGAGAGCGATTTGAAGGGTGTTTGGGTTAATGCAATAGAGAAACCCTTTGACAAAATATTTGTCATGGTTTTTTCTATTTATGAAGAAATATGAAGCCGTGTCAAAATCTGGTATACTGTACACTGTGATTCATTCATTCAAATCATTTCACAGGCAAATGTGACCAAGGAATGAGCGTGATCGGTTAGAGATCAGTTGCAGTTAAATGCGATTAACCATTAAATATGTATTCTAATATTGGTTTCAGGACGTGCTAAATATATAAATACTCTAAAAAACCTTGAAAGCCCTCGAAGCACTTAAACGACCTCCATTTGTAGTCAGACATGGTCGCATGCAACAAAACATCGAGCAACATAACGCCGCAGTGAGGTCGTTGCGTTGGTCGGCAAAAGCAAAACGCCAGCTGAAAGTGTCCTCCAGTGCAAGCCTACTATTACGTGCTGGTTGTTTGTGTCCCATCGTCCCCAAGTGCAGCGCACCGCCTCCGCATGCAATGGCGGCCTTGCGGCCACGACAACGTGCACACCGCAATAACAAAACCATCAACATATTTTCCAAATGACTTTTACTTAATTTTGCCGCAGTTTACTCCACCCACATTTCACAGCCACACCAACTCACACCGACTGCAGCACAACACAAAACAAAACAAAATGAAACAACACAACACTACACAACACAACACAACGCGGCACCCTTCCGCCCTTACGTGAACGTGTCCTGCAGCGGTGCGGCAACGGCCGAGGGGCGCTTTGTTCTGCTAATGTCCTGCAATGTTCTGCAACGGTTAGCTGTTGTTGTTGCTACACACATACATACATACGTACAATAGTTGCTGCTGCCCACTTAAAGCATTTTCAATTAGAAATCAATAACTGCCGCCCGTCGACCCGCCGACCCACCACACGCGGCGCTCATTCGTGCTCATGTTTGCCCACTGCCGGCGCGTCGCAATTCGCTCGAGCTGTGGGCCGAGCGCTTTTGACGCCACTAAGTGCCGCTAAGACTGGCCACTTTCGTGTCTTCCTGCATGTGTGCCATCTCGCGGCGCCCGCTTTCCATTCCGTTCCACGCTGTGCGGAGCTGAGCTGAGCTGCGCTGTTCGGTTCGCTCCGTTCGCTCGGTTCGGTTCGGATTTAAGTACCTCAAACTGTTTATCTTGTTAGTGGAATTTATTGAAAATGTGGTATAAATTGTGTTGCTGCTGCTTAATGCCAACGGCAATTGCTGTTGCTACCGTTGCCGCTGCCGCTGCCACTGTCGCTTCTGGTGCGCTGGTTGCCGCTATTTGGGCTTTTATTGTTGTTCTGGTTGTTTGTTGTTTGCTGTGTGTTGCTGGAAAATGCCGTGTGTCACGTTACGTATGTTTCCCTCTTTGCTATTTGTTTTTCCCTTTATTTTCATTTGGTATTATTTCGATTTTCGTACATTTTTTCCGTCTGGTGCTGTGCACCTTTTTGCCCATTTTTGTAGGTCTTCGTTGGCTGGTCGAGCGGCTGGTTCGACGAAATGCTGGCAGCGGGTTTCATGCCTTTTTTAGGTTGTTTTCGAAATTGTCGTTGCGTTTTTATGCTATGAAAATATTGATATTTACTTATATATTATTAAAGAAGCAAATGCGGCTGTTTGTCCACTGTCTGCGCGGCTGGTGCACTGAAAGAAACACCAAATTGCTGAAAGTCCGAATTTCGTTTTCAATGTTAATGCGGGAATGGTGGATTCCTGGTGCTGTAATCTTCGTCGACCAATACAATTTACATATTTTTATTACTATCCGAAAATACAAAATTTTTAATATTTCTAATAAAAAGTAATGAATAAATGTCTCAGACTTTGCAAGCAATTTTTCTCCAGGTAGTCCAACCAACAATTTGGGACAACACAAAACTACGAAATGCACATCGAAGGCATTTAAATTCACTCAATTTCGAACGATTAAAGTTAACTACGGCCCCGACTCGCCCCCAGACTAATGTTTAGCCGTGCGTGGGCCGCATATGTGTCGGGACTGTAAAGGGCTGCTTGCGGCCTGTATTTCTCCGCGCAGTTTCTCCTAAGCAAAATACATTTTAATGCAGCAATCGATAATGCGGCTGCATAATTTTGATGATTTTGCTGCCGATGACTTTGCATTTGCATTAAATAATTCAAATTCAATAATATTTGCGGCTACTTCAGCAAGGCCGGTGCGGTAGTATTTTAGTTGTTCTTGCTGTTGCATTTTATAGTTTCTGAGATAATTTTCCAATTTGAAATCGATGTACATTGAATATTGATGTGTGCCGATAGAAACAAAGGCGAAAATAAAAATTGCATAAATTACAATTTAATTTTATTGCTATGGCGCTTATGGTTGTATTTGTTTTTGTTATTGGGGCTTTTGCTGTTTTGTTATTGTTGCCGTTGCTGCTACTGCGTAACCAAAATTTGCTGTTCTAGCAAGGAATTCGAATAGAGACACACAGACACACACACACATGTGTGCGTTTATTTGTTGGTATTTGTTTTGAATATTTTGTGGCAAATGCTGCACCGAAAGTGAATTTGAATATTTTATGACAATTTTTGGCTGAATTCAGCCGATGTAGCATGCTGGCTGCCGTTTGTTGTTCTTACTATTATTTCTTTTGTTGTTGTTGTACAGCACACACACACGAGTCCAACCGCCACAAGTCGATAAATGTCGACTAACACACATTTCAGACAGACAAAAGGATAGACAAACAGGCAGCGAGACCGACGCACAGGTGGCGGCTGCATCAAATTGCTTCAATGTGCCACAAGTCTGCCGCATGTCCGGAACGTCGATGTCTGCCAAAATATGTTTTGCCATTTCTGTTCTGTTTCTGCATTGTTTTTGTCGCATTCGATAGCACTTTTATTTCTTGGCTTTTCTAATATGGCGGCTGTGTAGGTCGGTGTGTCGGTGTGCGTTGCATCTGTCGGATGGGTCTATGCGTCTTTCCCCCACCCCCTGCGCTGCAGTTATAGTATTTGTCATATTTATTTGACGTTTGTTATTGTTGTAGTTTCCGGAGCTTAATTTTAAGCGCTGCTAAGCACTTGATTTGTGAGTTCTGAATTATCGGCTGGACGGCTGGTGGCCACGGGAGCTTACGGGACTAATACAACTTTTGCATAATTTACGACAATTAAATGACACGTCAAATGCTGCTCGATACGGGGTCGGCAACTTGGGCCACATGCCAAATGAAATATTTAAATTGCAATTTAATTTTGAAAATGAGCAGAGGGATGTTGTCGCACACACACACACACACACACTTGATCCCCATGAAATATGGAAATGTGTGTAAATCGTCGCCGCAGAAAACGAATGTCGTATGTCCCATTGAATTTAATAGCACATACGACAATCGTTTTCTCAGGCGACGAAGTGTGTTTTAATTGTGCACATAACGGTTTGGTTTAATTAAGACCAACGGAAAATTGAACAAACGGATTATTATTGCGCAATGCAACCGAACCTTGACCCAATTCTCCGATTTCTTCGCATTCCACAGAACGGGTTGGGAGAAGACTGATGCAATGCGTGGTTGGCTTTGAGTTGCGAGAGATTGGGTTGACAGCCAGTATGGAAATCAGTTTGAGGTTTTGATGCTCACAAAGTATGCGCGTAGGCAAATATTGCAGAAGGACACACAAGTTGCTGTAAACGGCGGCAATAGTCGGCAATTTGGGTATAAAGATTCTACGCTCGGCAGTGCTGGTTGAGAGTTGGCCACTGTGGCCAATGCTATTCAGGCAAAAGATGTGGTGCACTCTGTCTTTGGGTTTGAATCTGCTCGACAAATGGCATCTCTCGTGTTGAGTAAAGTGTTGTCTGTGAGAGCTGAGAAGGGAGTTACGGATTTTCGAAATCGAACCATTGGATCAGCTAAACTTCTCGAAAGAGTCTAACTGGTTTACTGATTTCGTATGGTAACCGGAAGTGTGATCCATACCGCACACAACTCTTATTCATACTCAACCTAACCTTACTCACAGCTAAATAATGGGTTTTGTAAGAATTTTCAATGCTTTTGAATCCATCATAGTCGTATTTCAACTAGCAACGACTTCTTCACATCAGCTCGAAAGTGTTTCTGTGCTATATATTTGTTTTTTAATTATGTAAAAATCCAAAAACAACGTCACGCTGCGCTCTTTTTTCAGCTGCTCTCAAATCATTTAAGCACCTCGCACAAAGTCTCCAATTACACGCGCCTCCAATTTTAATTATGCCCATTAGTGCCCAATTAATTTGCGCGCCGCCACTTGGAAACGCGTTCAAATGCCTAACCAGATAACAATGACGCCGCCGCGCTGTGCTGCGCTCACAAAAAAATGCCCGCAAAACTGTAGCGGCATTGCGCATCCAACTGAAAGCGATTGAAAAGTGGCGATAATAATAAAAATTAAGAATCAGCTCAGCGGCTGCCTGATGCGTAAAATATCACCTGACAAGTCGTTCGTGCGGCTTGACGAGCGCGGCACAAAGCGTTCGCTGTCGTTGTCTTCATGTAAAATGCTGTGTTGTGGCTCTTTAAAACTGCCACAAAAATTTACTTTCAAATCAATTAAACGCGGCGAACAAAAAACACGCGCGCTAATTTTGCTCAAATTTCTATCGTTTCGTCGTACGACGGTCGCGCAATGAAAACAAAAGAATTAATGATTAAAGCAAAAGGCGACCAAAAAAGCAGGAGATGTGATCAGCAAACGAGTTAAAAAAACAATAAATATACGACAATATAAAGCAAAAGTTTAAGTAGTTCTTGACGAATTTCCTGTTACGCTACACGTGATTGGTTTATGTGGGCAGGAGTTGCGTGAAGTCCCATGAAATCCCATTTTGATAACACAATCAATCGAACTTGTTGTCACTCACTCATTCAACCAGTTAGTTACGAAGTCTGTGAATACCCAATGGGCAGATTCTTAGATTGTCAAGGATATTGTCTTCTAGAATAATGTGGGACAAGTGCTTAAAAGGTGAGGAACAGAAACGGCAGAAGTCAAGCAATTCTCATGTGGTTACTTTTTTCTGAAAGAAGTTGAAGTTGAAGAGAAGCCTGTGCTGCCTTCAGTCCATCTTTCGTTATTTTCTTGCATGGAGCTTGTATGAGTACAGAGTTTACAGGTTTATGTTGGACTTAGGAAAAGACAGATTGCTTATTTTAGAAGTTAATATCAAATTTTAAAAGGTTTTTTCAAGGTCCAAATACATTTTAACTTTCGCAACCATTTTAAAATAAGAAGGAATTGTTGAATTAGGACAGTAAAATATGCATATAGGATACATGGGTCCTTTTTCTTTATATCCATCACACACTTCAAAACTAGCAACACAATGTTTATTTGATATTTGACAGTTTAATCTTCGATATTTGTCTGTCTCATATCGTTTTATTAGAAACACTTAGTAATTTCCTTCGATTTGTATTGACAGTTCTTAGAAATTCTTAAAAAATAGAATGGAATCAAAAAGTATGCCAAGAAAAGGATTCTTGGGTCCTTTTTCTTTATATTCATTATGGACTTTAAAACTGATATACAGGTTCAGTGTGCAAAGATAGGAACACAATGTTCCTTTGATATTTGACAGTTTAATCTTCGATATTTGTTTGTCTGATATCGTCTTATAAAAAAATTAGTAATTGCCCTCGATTTGTATTGTATTAAAAATTCACTATAGAATGGAATCAAAAAGTGTGTCAATAACTGATCGATTTATGTCTCATTCCAGTTTTGTTTATGGCCCATAGATCGACCGATAAGATTGCAAATATTTCGTAGTGTCGTTAAGGAAATAAAAATAAACAAAAGTAAAGTAGCTTTGAAAAATCGAAAATGGATTTTTAACCTCAACTCATTAGCACAGCTAAAACGAGCTGTGAACGCGGCCAGAAAACGTAGATATGTAAATGTTATATGAGTGCGGATCTGCTCAAATTTGTGTCTGTTTTAGTTGCTGCTTTTGTTTTAGCTGAGGCGGCACGCAATTAAATCGCCACAGCGACGCAGTGTCGCCGCGTCATTGTCTTTGCTCATTTTTTGAACTGAAATTTATTGGTTTAAGTGCTAAATTATGCAAACTAGTTAAATTAATACGAACGTTTTACATTTATTATGCCATTTAAAGCAACAACAACAACAATTAAATGCAAATACAATAAAACGCCAACTGAAAACGAAACAAAATTCAGTTCGAATTCGAAATACGGGTCAAAGAGCAACAAACCAGCCCGTGCCGCTGATGTGGCGCGAGGCGGTTGCGGTGGGGGCGTTTGGCGTTTTCTGCTTGCTTCAGTTTTTTTTTTTGGCTTTTTTGTCTAAGCTGACAGTGTCATTACTCAATGCGCTGTTGTTGTTGTTGCGATTTTCTTGAAGGGTTGCCACACTCGAGCTGATGCGCGGGCAGAGCGTGGCGGTTGTGTGTGTGTGTGGAGGCGCATTTCATTTTCGCCATAATTGATTAGGCTGCACAGATCGAAACGCGTCAGAGCAGCGCGCCGGGCGAAGAAGCAGCCGACTTGCGCGGGCGCTCATGTGAGAACAGGTGACTTTAATATTTTAAGCCTATTTTGAGGCGTGATTTATGGCATTTGTTGAAATGTCTGAATTGAAATTTGAAATGAGCATTCGAAGAGCGGAGCTGCTGCAAGCGAGCCGAGTGGCTTTAATGAGCTGCAGAAGCGGCTTAGCGCGATGACAAAAGTCGGCGCGATGATTTAGCGCCGGTAGCCGGCGGACCACACGCGGGCTGGCGGCGTAGATTTATCGTGCGCCGAAAATGGCTTATTAAGAATTAAGTTGAGGTTGCATTGTTGTAGTCGTAGTCGTAGTTATTGTTGTAGCTGCTAAAGCCGAAGTTCGCACAAAAACGTTCCCATGCAATGTTCGGTCGCACGCAACAGCTGGCGCTGACTGGCCGGTTGCGCTGTCACGGTGAAAAACATTTCACCGGCGCTGCCGCTCGGCCGGCGTTAACCATTACCCATTGCCGTTTAATTTCATTTAATTTAATTATTTTGGCGAAGCGAACTTTTTCGGCTCATTATAAATCACTTGACCTGAAAAGGCGTGCAAAAAGGAGAGCGCAAGAACAGTTCCTAGGAAAAAGAAATTTCTGCCAAAAGCTTAAAAACGCATAACAAAACCTCATAAATTTCATTCACTCGTTTTTGTTGCTTCTTGTGTGCGGCAGAAAAAAACAACACACAGTGGCAGATGAAAAAATCACAAGAAAATGGTGGTGTGAAAATTTTGTACATGCAACACTGGCGGGCGAAAGGAAATACTTTTCGGAATGTTAAGCCACAATTAAGCGGAAAGTGATGATGGAAGGGCGCGACGGGGCCGACGTTTGACTTTGACTTCGAGTTACTTAAGGCGCAATAAAATTGGCGAAATGAAGCAATTAAATTCTTAAAGCAATCGCACGCATCGCTGCAGTTTCTTGCTCCGGCTTAGTTTTAGAATTTGAATTTCTTTGAATTCAAAGTGCGCCTCGCAGCCGGAAGGCAGCTGAAGCAACAGCGACAGCAACAACAAATGGCGACACTGTTCATTTAGCTTATAAATCTTAATTAATTAAAAGTCTGACGGTTCAGTGGTGTTCTTGGATGTTTTCAGTTGTCTGATTCTTCTGCTGTGCGTTTAGCTTTAATTCTGCGCGCAATAAAGCACAACAGCACTTTGCCAGCAACTCCAACAATTCACATCGTCATTCTCAGCGCCATCGCCGTCGTCATCGTCGTCGTCGCTCATTGTGCTCAGCAACAACACTGTCCGCTAGGCGCAGTTGCCCCTTGCCCTCTTTTGCCTCGAGTACTTGTCGGCAAACACTCGGACAAGTAAACTTTGCCGTTGTTTAAGTTTTTCGATCGGCGCGCTGCACGTCCGCCGCTCGCCCGTTTGGTGAGAAAGCGCCGCAGAATATTTTCTAATCGAAATGATTAGCTTAATTCAGCTTAATTAAAAGCGTTACTTTGCGGTTTTGCGTCTGCTTGCCGGGCCCTTGTCTCAAGCCTCTTCGGGCTTCAAACTTCAATTGTCGACTTTGTGCGCTGTGTTTTGTTTTCTGTAAATTGCTAATAAATTTTTTATGGCTTCGCTTCGACTTGGCTGCGTCTTTGTACGCTTAGAACTTAATTGTTGCTGTGGCGGTGGCGTGGCGAGCTGACCGGCACGCACGTCAACATTGGCTTTGCATGGCCCATTAATGACTGCAATTTGCGCTCTCGTCGCTCAGATTATGGCCGATGTTGCTGCTGCCGTTGTCGTTCTGGTTGGAGTCTTTCACAACTGCGTCACACAGTCGCCGGAAAATGTCAATTCAGATTAATCTACATGTGTCGGCGCTGGCCGCTGCTGCGCAGAGAGGAGGAGAAAACTTGACAAATGCAAGTTTCATATTTTCCCAGTTCGGCCTTCCGTCGTGTGCGCCGGCATTTGAACTGCCAAATTTGTATTCGCTTTCACAAACTAATTCTTCTTCGTACGGTCTGCAACTGCTCACGCTGCTTCTCCTATTTGCGACCATTTCCTCTGCCAGCTTCGCTGTTCAAAGTTCTCATTTCGGCCGCTTTGCATACTTCCCCCCACACCTCGAGTCCGCTTGGCCGACGAGTCTCTGTGCGCTTCTCGCATTTTGCTTTGCTCCGGCAATTTTTCTTCGGTTTTTGTGTAAAACCGCACGATATCACATAAATTAAAATTTAGTTATTAACCTTAACAAATTTATTTGTTCCTCGTTCGTTGGTGCCGTTGCCTGTGCGCCGTGCAATTGCAGTCAGTGCGCCGGGTCGTCGTTTGGTTTCAGCTGCACAGCGGGCGACCGCTGTGACCTGCCCACTACGTTTGCCAGTTGCCGGTTGCCACTGCCATTCATTATTGCCACAAACAACAACAACAAAAAACATTCCAAAAATACTTTACTCACCATTCATAGGCACGGCGGCCATGCCCAGTTTACCGGCCACATGCACTGCATGCGACCTGCGACACCCCACAACCGACAGTCGACGTTCGACATTCCTCCGCTGCTGCGGGTCTCCCATTGTGTAACAAATCTTGCGTTGCGTACGAGTACGTAACCAAAACGTAACGTAACGTGCGCCGTGTAATCTTCTTGAGAATTGTCAGTATGTCTTTGTGGGATTGGAAGCTATTATTTTGAATAGGCAGAGAAAGAGAGAAGATGGGCAGACGGATAGACAGACAGACCGAGAGACGGCCATGCAATCGGTCAATTCATGGCATGTACACTTGGCAGAAAGTGTGAGCGAATGGATAAACTTGAATTCAAGTATCTCTTCTTTTATTTGCTTTTATTTGCATTTGACTGAAATATTACTTCAAAGTTGTTGGCATGTTTGGTTACTTTGGTTGTCGAATGATATATTTATGAGTATTTGTCAAATGGGAAAAGAATCCAGCAAGTGAGACTGGATTATGCCGCAATGACTTCTGTAAGAAGGAAGAGCACTGGGAATAATACACTTTCAATTTACATGGCGATACTTCCTGAGCTTCCAAGTACAGTATAATCTCGATAATCCGGACAATTAAAAACCAGGCACTGTCCGAAATATCGAAATGTCCGGATTACCAAAATAACCAAAAAACATCGATAAAAATACTACTGAACACAAATTAAACGTATTTTTTCTTAAATTAAAATTATTTTCGCTTAAAAATTTATTTTTAATATGTTATAAACATTTTTGACGATTTTGAAAGAAATTTTCATTTGGCGAAGTTTTCTTTCATTTTTGTATAAATTGTAGATTTGCCTCCATTATACTCCACTGCCAGTTGACGAAGTGACTTTCCTCGACTTAATTTGTTTAGAATTTCTTTTTTCTGGTTCAACGATGAGAATGAAATATTTAGAAAACTGGGACTGCCCGTTAAAAAAATGTGTGATGTCCGGATTACAGTCAACAATAAAAAGCAATTGGGTGTCCGGATTATCGCGTTGTCCGTATTATCGAATTATCGAGATTGTACTGTATATTAAAATAAACCTCAAAAAAGTATTACCAGTATTTCAAGCTAGCAATAGCTGCTCGAACATGAGAATTGACAAGGCCAGGTGGTGTTCTGGGTGGTAACACAATGAGCCTCTTGGCTTAAGTGATGTCCTTGAGACGACCTTACTATGTACCTAAGTCTCAACAGATCGTAATGTGATTTTTGATGTTGTAGATAAATTCTTTCTTCTCAGCTCTCAAGACGTCATATAGCAGCAATACCTATTTCGAAGCTGTTGAAGGACTTTAGTATATTTTAGTAAAAGAACTTGCAGTGGTTACACAAAAAACAAGAATGACGAAGCTTTGGTAAAGAAGGTTCACGGTGGGGTAGTTGGAGATGAGCGATGAAAAGGTAGGCCATCTTTTTGTTGGAGATATCAAGTAGAACAAGTTCTATCGCCTCTTAATAGGACCAACTAGAGAAGACGAAAAGACGAGTGCATAGCAATGGTACCTGGGGGGAGATATTGCGGCAGACCGCAAACTGGAGATTGGTTCTTATGACGTCTTAAAGTGTCAACAAATTAAGTATATCCTTCTTTCGCATCTTGACTCAGAAAATACCAAACAATGCGGCAGTCCAGACATTAGTTTCTCCTGCAGTTTACATGTCTGTGCCTTTTGCTGAGCAATTTTGGTCGATAATTTTCCGCAGTGTAGTTGTACGTGTGGACAGAACAGCATGGGATTCTCTGCTGCGACTACGATTGTGACTCACTCGTGCTCACGCTTCATGTTCAGTGGTGTGTGCGGCGTCGAGTGTCAGGCGAGGTGAAGGTTGATTGTTACTTTTCTTTCTACCAAAAATGATTTGTTTTATTTCATTTTATTTGATTTTGTTTTGGTATTTGTTGTTTTCGCTTTTGGTTTGTTTGTGTTTGAAAATGGCATGACGAGTGTTTGTGTGTGTGTGGCAGCTGGCAACTCGGTCGACAGCCATCACAGCGCCGTAGCGTGGCAGGCAGCGACAGCGACAACAACGGCGGCTCGGCGGCTGTGACGGCGACTGTGTCGCCCACTGCGGTGTTTTAATGTAAAACAATTTCCAAAATGATTGATTAATTTGACTTGCAATACTTCGCTGTGGTAAAATGCCATTTTATTTACTACCCATTACAAGCGTCAGCACTGTTGCCACCAACAACAAAGCAACAACAACAACAACTGCAACTAGTGCTGCCTCACTGTCTCCTCGGCTGCCAACTGCCACATTGAGTGGCAATCTTGAAGGCGGTGCATGTTGTTGCTACACTGCTTCGTTTGGCTTGTTACTATGTATTTGTGTTGCTTTTGTTATTGTTTGTAGTAGGTAATACATCACCGAAGAGTAGTCAGTCAGTTTCGTTAATCGCTAAATTAGTGGTTTCGAACTTAATTTCACTTTTCGCGTTTGAGTTTTCTAACTTTAATTGATTACGGCAAATTGCTAGCCACTCGTCGTCGGTGTCGGTTAGCTGGCTACAAAAAGTTCATGGAAAACATGTACATATGTATAAATTCGTACATGTGTGCATACATGAGTTGTTAACATGATGGCTAAAATACTCGTAGATCGAGAGTCAAGGGCTGTGTTGGAGATTCAAGTCTCCAAGAAGACTAAAAATCTCTTCAGTGATTCCAGCCAGCAAAACTCGGTCGCTAGTGCTGCTACTGTGATATTTGTATAATAATTTATTGTTGTACAAATAAAATAAAAATAAAAAATAAAAAAATAAAATAAATAATATAAAATAAATAAATAAAAAAATAAAAAAATAAAATAAATAAAAATCTTCTAATCGGTTGTGGTTTATATACTCGATATTTTTAAGTTCCTAATGTTGATATTTTATTGTTGTTGGAATTTTCAATAGACTTCTGATTAAGATTTCCCTGCTGAATTGATTATATTTTCATATTTATGCTCAACATTCTCAGAAGTCTACTTTAGGTTTGATTCAAAGTCCCACCCTGCTTCTTCTTGCTTTGGTTATCTGTTTCTTTTACCTTCGGGCCAACTATATAATGGCATTGTATATCGATTTCAAACTTCAAATTTGTCACATCGCAGCCCAAACGACGTGCCATCTCCCTCCCTCATTACCAAATCGACCGTTGCGTGTCTGTCTGTCGACCGCGACAAACCCCGAAACACCCTGCCGCCTGTCCACAGAATAGTAAATTATAATGTTTACGAAACGACTTGCTGCTCCAGCAGCTGACACAATTAGTCCCCCCCCCCATTCCATCCCCTTCCCGCCTTCGCGCCATTACGACCACCAATTCAACAAGAATTGTTTCCAGGCGCAGATAATTAAAATTCGACAGTTTATTGCCCGGCGCGAGTGCGTGTGGGCCGCTGCGAATTTCACGTTTGTTTGGCGTTTCAATTTTCATTGATTTGTTGTCGGCGCGCGCGTTTCCATTACAATGCCGCGGCGCCCCGACAAGCGCTTCCGTTTGATTGCCGCCTGTCGTTGCTGCCATTTGGGGAGGCGAAAGTCCTCAGGAAGTGTGCTGTCGGTTTATTATTTAAATTGTTTTTGCCTTAGTTTTCTACGCTGGCCTTCTGCCGCGCTGTTCTCATTTTGGGCAATTGTGTCAAATTCGATTCCGCCCCCGAAATTGCGGCGATATTTGAGTCTTTAAAGTCCTGTTTGAGTGTTGGCTTCAATTAAATGTGGAAATTTCGTATGCCAGTCCAAGTGCTCAGCGCGCAGACTGCACGAGTGTGAGCAAGAGATAAAATAGAAGAAAAATCCAAAACAAAAAACCAAAATGAAAACAAAAACAACAACAACAACAAAACGGGAAAACACCCACAGGCGGCAGCGCAAATTAGTAGATTTTTCGAATTTAAAGTGTTGCAGCAATTTACGCGCAACGCTATCGCCAACATCGTCGCTGCCCCCGCTCCCGCCCTGCTCGACCTTTAGGGCGCCTTTGTTGGTGCGTTTCAGTTGTGCGCCGGCACCGGCACCGGTTTTCTTTGCTTTTCTTCTTCTCGGTGCCTTTGTGTTCCTTTGCCGATTTTACGCCAACCGCCCATACGATGGCGCGCCCACGCTCGTGCCGCAAAAGCTGCCGTCGGCGTGTTGTGCTCACCCATTGCTGCCACACGCCACTTGCCGCATCTCGCATTTGGCAATTCGCCTCATTTTCCCCAGTTCGGTGTGCACTTCTTTTGGCTGTGTTGCCCCGCCGGTTTTGCTTTCTTTTCGCCTTTTTCTTTTACTTTTTGGCGCATTTCTTTTGCTCCTTATTCGCGCTTAGTGTAAACTGAACTTTGCCGTTGTTGGTTCAATTGTTTTTGCATTTTTGCCAGGTCGCGCAAGCGGCGGCTGGGCGCGTGGTGGGACGGCGAGGGGGGATTGTTATTTTCCATTCATTTGAAGTATTAAAGCGTCGCTGCTGCCGCTGTAGCTCGAGGGAGGCTGCACCAATTTCGCAAAATAAAATTTTTAGAAAAACATTTAACAATGCAAAAAATAAGAAACAACAAAGCAGCGCATAACACAGCAACGCACTCACACACACACACACACACACACAGTTGGCTGAGATTGTGCTTCAGCTTTTGTTATGATTTTCTGTAATATTTAAATTTGCTTAAAAAATCATGCGTCATCATCGCTTGTTGTGCATAAAAAAAATATAATAATTGACTTGAATATTTTCCACCCTCCGCAGAGCTTCGCCAGCTTTATACCGCGTAGGGGTAGCGGCGAGAGAGTGGAAATGTGGAAGTTTGGTGAAAATCGAAAATTGGGAGATGAACGAGAACAATCGTGTTTTATTTTCTAAGCTTGGTGCACTAATCACCAGTGAAGCCGCAATAATGAAGGGATTTATTTTTAGGTTAGAAAATTTAATTCCATATTTGTGAAGTGGGCGAGGATTCAAGGACTTTAATATTGAACTTTCTAAAGGAAGAGCTAAAAATAAACAAAGGTAAAAGAATCAGACAACCAAAGCAAGAAGAAGCAGGCTGGGAAATGCGACCTAAAGTAGACTTCTGAGAATGTTGAGCATAAATATGAAAATATAATCAATGCAGCAGGAAAATCTTAATCAGAAGTCTGTTGAAAATTTCAACAACAATAAAATTTCAATATTAGGAACTTAATAAAAATATCGAGCATATAAAAATGTCTTTTCAAATAATCTCAACCATAATTTCGGTTATTTTAATGTAGGCAGCCAAAAGTAACCAAAGCAAGAACTCGTCGCAGCTGTCATCGTCTCATTGAATCGACTCCATTGAAGTGTTGGTGTCTGTGTTGGTGTTGGTGTTGGTGTTGGCGTTAGTGTTGGGACGATGATGGCAGCCAAAGTGGAGCCGCAAGTTTCAGTCAAGCGAAATTGCCATCGCAGCCCGGCCGGCAGACAGACGGTTGGCGGCCGCTGCACTTGTGGCAGGCGTCTTCGTTGCAGCGACGCTAAACTTTAAAGGGCGCACAACCACACACACACATACACACTCGTGCCGGAGTGCACTTTTATGTGCTGCTGCTCGCTCATCACAGCCAGCAGTTTCCTTAATAATTTTCAGTGCCACAACGGCAGCGGCGGCACTGCAGATGCATTAAACTTTCCGCGTTATTATGCGAATTTACACATCAACATGAAGTGCAGCCGCAGCAGTAGCGCAAGCAGTAGTGGCAACTGTGTTGGTGGCGTCGACTGTGGCAGCGTCACTTTATCGCCGGCTTTATTTCTTTTATAACAAAATTAAACTAAAGTTTTAATAGGCCACAGCAAACGCACAGATGAAGAAGTTTTATCGCCGCTTAACGCGGCCGATATTGCGCGCCGTCGTGCCCCGCGTCACTGTCACACGCGCCGCCGACGTTAATTCAGTTTCTTTTCATCAGGCAGTTTAAACATTTGTTTAGTTGCCCATAAATGCGGCAACTGATGCGCCTTTGCGGCTGGCAGCCATCGCCGCCGAAATGTGTGCGCCGTAGCGCAGTTTCGTTTAAGTGTCGCCGGAGCTTGGAGCGGCGCAGCGCGGAATTGAATTCGCACTTTTATGGAGTCGCGCGACATTACAACAACGCACACAGTGCCATAAAATGCGACTCGCTGGTGATTAGTCGCAAATACCGCTAATACCTGACTGCCACGAATTGACGTTCTCGACGACTTGTCGATAGTGTTTCTGCAGGCGCGACGCTCCAGCAACTGCAGTGCGCTGCCAACGAGCCGCTGATGAAGCAATTCCGGAATGGAGTTCGAGTGAAGTGAGTGAAAATTCGGTGAATGCGAAAAGTGAGGCAAACATTATTCTGCAATTAACTTTGCCAGCATAAAAAATGTTCTCTGTGTGTTTCGTCTTTGGTGGGTCAAGACGCTGTAAGTTCAGATGTTATGGGAATCGAGTTGTAAAGGAGTTACAGGAATTTGCATTCCATTCTCAGTCTAAGTGGTTAAGAAAGCTTTAATTCATCTACAAATTTAAGGTATCATGGCACGTTAGAAAGCGGCACTTTTAATGATTTACAAAATGATTTATTTTTCAGCTCCTTTATTAGCAATCTTTTTGAAAAAATCGAAAATCCGAATCGGCTGAAACTAAAAAACAAAAAAGATTCATAATTATTAAGCTTTCGGACACAGGAATTCAACAGAAAAATAAAAAAAACGCTTAAAATAAAAGGATAGGAGCCTTTTGAAAAAAGTGTAAAAAATTGACTGCGTTGTTCACCTTTTTTCCCCAGAAAAAGTACTTTAAATTAAAAATTTTTCTTCTATATTGTGGTGGATTCTTGTAAAAAATAAGTAAATAAAAAGAACTAAAAAAATTTTTTTTAAATCGGTCGAGCCAATCCGGAGATTTTGGAGGATGTGTTTTTTTTCTACGCGACTTCAGCTTTTTTTGTGTTCCTTAAACCTTCAATATAATGTAAAAAAAATTTCAAAAAGATTGATAATAAAGGAGCTGAAAAATAAATAATTTTGTAAAGCATTAAAAATTCCCCTTTCTATCGTGCCATTATACCTTAAGCAATTAAAAATTGTTTCCATTCGAATACAACTAAGAAATATCAAATCTCTGAAAGTCAACCCGGAACTCGTTTTGACCTGTTGATATATTTGTATGTTGTATTTTTTTTATATTATGAGTCTATGTGTTATTATTCGCTATCAAACTGCTTGAACAACAATCTTTGATATCTTTGTCAGTTCAATCAAATGCAAATTCTCTTAAGTAGCAAAATAGGAAGCCTTGACACGTTCTTCCGTTCGACTTTCTCTCACAGCGGCAGTGACGCTTCCTGTGCTTTTTATGTTGTTGTTGTTGCTTTTCTGTTGCGCTACACCGATTACATCAATTACTGTGGCACTCAATAAATTTCCACCGCGCCAACCCCACTGTTTGCCCCCCTTTGTCAGCCACCAGACAAGCTCCCATTGCTCTTTGATTCGACTACGAAGTTGGCTGTGAAAAATTTGTGCTAACAAGTTCTATTAGTTGAATTTTTCCTGCTCAAATACAACATCAACATCAAAGACATAATTTGCATTTTCACACACACACACACACACACACACACACACAAACACATATATAACAAATCCACACATACTCGAGTTGGCTTGAGGCCGACATGGCTGGCTTCCTTCCTTAATGGATATCTCAAGCGAACGGGCCAACTTTCGCAATGCGGCGCCCAAGTCGATTCGATTCGATTTGAGTCAAGTTGCAGCACAGAATGTGCACACAATATTCGTAGCAAGTTGCAGCAATCGATAGAGGTGGGTACGCGTTGCTGCAACATTGCCGTCACACCGTAGAGTGTCGCTATTGCTGCTGCTGTTGTTGTTGGTGTCGAGCGATATGCATTAGGAAATGTAGCATTGGCGGCTGCTGCCGTCGCTGCATTGCCATTCATAACGCCAACAACGGCTGGCTGCATGCTTGCAGCATCATTGCAGCAAATCGAATTGTGGCAAGCTTCTGCTTGGGGCACCCACCCACCTGCCTGCCAGGGCGCCGCATGTTGCTGCTACAAATTGCAGTTGTCACTTACCGCCAGTATTGCCACGCCGCGTGTGTTGCTATTAATTTTTATCGCTCGAACGCATTGCGGCGAATTTGTCAGCAAATGAAAAATGATTTTCGTCATTTCAACCAGCCCACGCATTATTAGCAACAATAACACGCGATAGCAACCGTCATCGAGACAAGTGTTGCCAGCCGAAGCGACCATGCCACAGTCGAAACTTTATCCGCTGGATATTTTTCATCTCACGCCATTTGCCATTTGCCATTTGTGCGCGTCGCTCATGCCGCTTGTTGCATTAATCAATTATGAGCATTATTACAACAGCAACAACAAACCGCAGTTCGGCTTCAGTCCGCTATTCCTTTCATCGGCTCTGCCAGTGGCACCTGTGCGCCCCGATTTCGGGAAGATTTACGAGTCGAGCGGAATTCGTTGCATAAATGGCGGAATGTGTTGGTGCTGTGGCCGGACGCGTTCAATCGATTTTTCCATTTTCCATAGATTATTCTTCTTGCCGTTACTATTGTTGTTGTTGTGCTTGTGGCTGCGCTCGCGTCGTACACGTGCTTTATGTATTTAAAGCACGAACTGATTTCCGCATTAATTAGGGGCCCCTCGCGGCCAGCGCAATCGGCCATAAGTGGCTTTCAGTGGCCGTGTTGTGTGGCTTTATCGCTTACGAAAATTTTTGAAATGGACAAACCAGCCATTAAACAAACATTGGGGTTAGTGTGTAAACTATATTTTAAAAGCTGAAGCACTCTGAACTAAGTTGAATGTCATTGAAGTCGACAAATGTATTCAACAGTATTCCCCGGACAGACACAAGTCTGGTGCCTATGAAGGTGAAATTCTTATAAGCAAATCATTTGTAATTCTGTGCTCACTCTGGTGTAGTTGTTGCTGCGTTCGAGAGTGGCTGTGGCTCAGGTTAAGGCAATGTGCAACGTTTGATTCTTTTATGCATGAAAGCACAGCCGATCGCACATATGCCGCTTATTGCAAACTAAAAACATAGAAAAACGAAATTCTAAAAAAATGCTTGTAAATCGTCTTTCGGAAACGGCATTAAGCTGTGGGTCGCTCTCATGCCTCAAAAAATTCCCACACACACCACAATTGGTTACCGATTCAAATACTAAAATTATGACAACGTTCGCTACTGAGTCAACATTTTCAATTTTGTGATCTATTATTAGCCAAAAACATGAAATTTTTTGCCCAAAAGTTTAAATCTCTCAGCTCTTATAAGTGGTTGTTCTTGTAGTAAACAAAAACAAACACAGTTCAACTAAAGTATTCGTTGTTGGTTTGGCCCTTCACAACGCACTGTACAGGAAGCGCTGCCTAGAAATACAAATCACACACAATTCCGAACAAAATTAACAAAAATTACAAATTGAACACAATTTCATTACAACTGACAACAAATACACCATAACAACAACAACCAGACAATAAGAAAAACACAGCGAAGATCGCTGGAATCTTGTTAAACAAATCACATGCAAAGTTGGAGCCTGAACGGCGATAGACACACTGACGGACGGCCAGATCATCAGTCAGCCAGCGCGGGCTTTGGTGTTGTTGCGGTTGTGCGTTGTTGCTGGTTATTGTTATGATTGCTATTTCGGCTGCGGTTGGCTGTAATGACTTTTTAATAAAGTGTTGCTGCCTTATTAACGTGTTTTGTTGTGTTTTGTTGCTGGTTAGAAGAAACTTGCGGCCCGCTGACTGACGGCCAACGAGGCACAATTGAAACAGTAAACACTACTTGAAGCTTGAGTGAAATTGGCACCAGCGGTAAAAGTGTTAACGGTGACAGTTGCATCTCTGTTGTGTTGTTAGCCACGGAAAAGTATAATTAAATTCGCATTAAATGTGCAAAGTGGCCAGAATTGGAAAGTGTCAAATAATTGTGGGACCAACTAAAGCAAAGCAACAACAAAACCAGTTAAGCAGAGTTTGAAATCTGCGCAGCCGACTGTCAGTCAGTCTCATACATGAACGCATGTAGCTGGATGATCGCTCTGGGGAATGAACCTATGTGTTGGCAATGTTTAGCACTCAGTTTGAATATTGTTGGCGTTGTGGCAACAGTGGCCGCGTCATCGTGTGTTGTGGCGCATGTTGCAACAAAAGTACATCCAACTGTTATATTGCATTTGCAAATGGGTGTTGTCGTTCTTGTTTTTGCCATTACAGTGTCACTAACACTCACACACACACACACACAGGGAATGGTGTATTTACATTTTTATTTATGCAATTTTTCATGGCGCCTCTGTGGACGCAGCCTCAATGACATTTGAGACTGCGCACATGCATTGAAATTTTGGTGTACAAAAAACGAAATAAAATCGAAAATTTACTGCCATTAAAAATTTTAATTCACGGCAGCGGCAGCCACTTAAGCAGTCGCTAAAGTGTTGCTTTTGTAACTTTTGACAGTTTTAATTTGAATTGGCTTAAAAAATACACTCATATAAATACAAATACACAATCGCCAGTTAACTGTGGCTAGTAACTTCACTTCGGTGCGGCCCATTGCGTCGCGCCAGCAAACGAACGTCTGAGCATTCGATTTGAACACATTTCGAGTCGCGTGGGCGTTCTCACAAGTCCAACCACAACAACCTGAATGCGATTTCGAATGACTGAATAACAAAATAAACAGCCAACGACAAGCGGCTAGCCAACTATAACAACAGCAACAACAACAATTAAATATGCTTAATAACAGAGAAAACAAGTTTGCTCTCGTATTTATGGCCAAAAAAAGTCAAATAAAAAATACAAAAGGTTACAAATAAAAATCACCACACACTTAAACAACGAGGCAGAAATGTTAGAAATTCGAGTTACAAGTTAAGCGCTTTCATGATGTTGGACATTGTTGTTGCCATTGTCGCAATTCGATAAAAAACTGCTTTATTACAGCGCCGTACAGAAGTGGGAGCGCAGCAATGGCTACGAACCGAGTCGAGGAAATGCTCTGCGTTAGGGCCAACACAGTGTTTTTGTTCGATCTATGAGGCAGAGGAGGCAACAATGGAGTCATAAGTAATTTGATTTCTTTCGTTTGGCAGTCTTTCATGATTATCAACATTTCTTCTGTTGCTTTTGCTATTTCTAACGTTTGCTTTTGGGAGTTTTTAAATGTTTTATTTTTTTTGCCATCTTCGCGGTGTTTATGTTATGACTGCCGGTGCCGTATTGGGTTAAACTTAAAAATTCCTGAAGTAAAAGTCATCCACGCGTCACAGCAGCCATACTGAGTTGTTGTCGTTGGCGTTGTTTGAAACGATGTGGGCGGGCGGGTTCTCGGGCTGCCAAGTGCTGAGGAAGTGAAAGGTTTTAGGTCTAAACCGGTGGGAATCGTGGATCGTAAATTTGGAATAGTAATGAGTCTCTATGCCAAAAAGCATTTCTTACTAATGGAATTTCTATTTCTTATATTTTCTTATTTTACGACTGAGCAGAGCGGTGTCACTGGAGTTCTTCAACTCATGAAACCGTAGAGCTTCTAATTTTGCTAAAATGATTCTTTTGCCAATTATTTATCTTTCTTGCCATTGTCTGTTTTGATACTCTGAAGCGATTGTGTAGCTGCTTAGTAGAAAATGAATTGAGAAATGAGAAATGGTGACAGGTGACACTCTGTGACAAGGTGTTGTATGAACGATGTTTTAACTAAAAATGCTGAATTTTGATATTATGAAAACTTGCTTCATTTACTTACATGGCTTGTGGTGAAGTTTTTTTAGTTGTAGACTTGAAGCACGAAGTTACACGAAGTCAGGCAGAAAGTAATTGATGCTTAGATTTTTCTGTGTGATTTTTAAAATTATTTTTTAAATTTATTTTATTTCCTTCAGTCCATGATCATAAGATTCTTACAGACTATAACAGTATTAGGATATACATTAATTTAAAAAATTCTGATAAACAATTCAAAACTATGGAGTTAAATAATATTCCGCAACTAGATCTCGTGCTTTCTAAAGCGATAGTTTTGATTTGGAAGCATAACACAACAATGCGCACCAGTTTTCATTAGTTTTAAGAACCTTTTGCCAGTACACACATTTAAGATATCATTAACAAATTTAATGCTTCCACGCACTCAGTGGTTATTGCTTTGGACCTCGAAGGTTTGATGGTGAAGCCTCGACTTGGACGAGACCAATTATAACTCAACTCAACTTATAACAATGCTTTTTTCATTAATTGGAATAATATATACGGCATTACTGGAATATACGGAGAGTTTGAGATCTTAGGGCCAACACTTTGATTCATTAATCTTTTGGAAATTACTCCCTGACTGCGTTCTGTTTCAGCCTGAGTTGCACCCACTGCCCCACTGAAACATTTTCAATTGTTTTCTCATTCGAGTGCACTGACACAGATAATCCCAATCCATATGTGTTTTTCATTTTAACAATTCCGTATATGTGCCCAGTGTGCACTTGCGGCCAGAAAACCGAATTAAATTAGTGGATTTTTGCCGTTCCGGTTCATAAATAAAATCCCGAATGCCAGTGGACAACATTCCAAATGTCAACCAACGAGTTGTTGATTTTTATGTGCCATTGATTGTTTGGGTGATTTGCATTGAAGCTTTGCTGCCACGCGCAGCTTCACACCCCTACGTGCTGCTCTCTGTCTCTGCATGTGTCCGTATTTGGCGTGATTTGAATTATGAATCTGCGAATGGGCAGTTTCGGCTATTGTGACCATCGTTGTTGCTTATTAAATATAGTGAAATCTATGCAAAAGTCGCATCAATAAATTTGAATGGGACCTTTAATCAATTCAAGCGCGAGACAAAAGCCAACAAATCAAGAAATAGCGAGCAAAAAATGTGGCAAAAATCATGTCTGTTGGCGCGAAGCAATTCATTTAGCTGGCATGAATTGATAACAGCTTTTTGAGCGCTAAGGCCCTAACAAAGCAGCTGGCGCTCTAATGATTTGTGCCAAGAGACGCAGCCAGCAGCAACACCTTTACGAGCCGCCTTCTTCGATTTCTCCAATTCGAACGGTCGCTGCTTCTCCCACTGCGGTTCGAGTGCCAAACTACGCACTTGCCACTTGGAACTTGGCACACGGCGCTTGGCGCTTGGCGGCTAACGGTTCGCGACCATATACGAAGCGATCCGGTGCGCGAAGGCGTTGCTGGCTTCACACTTTTATAGTCGTTTAGCCGCTCATCTGTAGAGCAGTTCCATTTAATTTCATTTCAACAAATCTGATCGCTAATCAGATGCGAAAAAATGTGGCCATCTTTTGTGCATTAATTTGCACAGCACTGCGTGTGGCCGACTGCTGAGCCCAACAACAAAAAATACAACAATTATGTATAACAATTTCGGCAGCTGCTCTGGCAGTGCATGTATTGATTTGCCCACAACGGCGAAATAATGTAATAGGCGAAACGGCAGAGAGCAAAATTTATGGCCGACTGCTGGCAGCTGACCGTTGGCTGCTAATGGTTGTTGGCCTGATGGCTGCAAATATTTGTGTAGCATGTGCAAATTCGAAATTAGTTAAACTTCATGAATTGACAAGGAATTCATTAATAATGCGAAATTTGATACGGTCCACTCGGAGTGGACCTGAGCTGCACACTGTGTGCAGAGAATGCTGCAGTCGCAAGTATGCGGTGTGTGTGTGTGTGTGTGTGTGCGTATGTGGGACATTTTGAATTAGTTGCAAGTGGAACATGTGGTCCACGAGGCTCTGCTCAAGATGTCATTTGGGTTTAATGGCATTTTCGATGTTTATAAATTTGGAATTTCAGCTTGAATGACAGATACAATTTGCCAAAGCTTTGCATGGTCGAGAGATACAGCGATGGGAAGAGAGATCGAGAGAGGGATAGTAACTGGAAGGTGGTGGGTTAGAGTAATACAGCAGGAAATTGATGGGCAGAACGCTCAATAAAAATGAACATTAACATATTAAGCGGCAACTGGGACTTTGAACAGGTAGAAATTTATGTCACATTTCTATGTATTGAAAATTGATTGGCAAGCAAATATGTGATTCAGAAAGTGCTTCAAAGTTTCTTTCAACTCTTGCATCCTTTCAGCAATGAAGCTTGCAAAAAGTTGAAAATTGAAATGTGTGTTTAGCAATTCCGTGTCTGTTCAGAATAAACTTTAATACAATTTGTGCAAAGAATAATATTCGAAAATTCAGCACACACATCGAGTCAGCGCAGCAAATGCCATTCATCATTGTTGGGCCGTCTTTTGCTTTCACTCGAAATTCCTGCAAGCGCTCCAAAAAACCTCCCCATGCACAAATCACTCAGCAGTGGCCAGAAGAAGCCACTGCGTTTCTCAGCAGAAGTGAACGCATTCGCTTCGATGGCTTTCAATCGGCGCGCACAACAACTGCGATTCCGCTCAATTGGCTTAAGCATGCAAAAACAACGAGCAGCAGCCAAGTAGCGGCGGCGGCGCATTTAATGTGTATTTGCGGCAATTAATGGTCATGGAGCCACCTTTCTCCCCCCCACCGCTTTCATGTCGTTTATGGCACCGACGCACAGCCGCTCGCCCAAACCGCTGCGGCGCACTTAGCATGCATGGTGCATGTGGCATGTGGCATGTGGCAAGCGGCGAAGCTGCTCCTTCTCGGCGACGCTTACTCGCTTTGGAGTCGCTGCCGCGCTGGCATTGCGCAATGTTGCATGCAGACGCTGACAAACAACAACAAACAGTGAATGCGGTGGACGCGCAAACCCACAGAAATAAAAAGCACTTAAAGTGCTTTTGTGCATTTTCAATTTCGTTTTCATTTTCAATTTTCATTTGTGCTGCTGGCGCGCCATCTGCTCACATTTAACCTTTTCGGCGCTGCGGCACGCCACGGCGCGGCGCGGCAGTCGTTTTGTTCGAAGCAGGTCCAAAGTGCGACTCCACTCCGAAACTGGTTTACTGGCCGAAACTGTTCTTTTCGCACACGCTACACTGGCCATGCTTGGACTATTCGCACACAGCTTTTCGCAGAAATCCGACCACATCGAAGCTCGAAGGGCCGCTTGGCGACCTTGGCGAAACACTTTCCGAAATGATTTCGACATGTTCTGGTCAACAAATTTTCAATTCCTTCAGAACCGCACCGTCGCTCTGGAGCGGCTCAGCTCAGCATCAAAGTGTAGGCCACTTCGGGTTCGTTCTTGACCGCGCGGAATTTGCGACTTTTGACTTTGTTTTCTGCTGGCAATTGAGTGGCGTTTGGGCGCGCGGCCGAAGCGTGCAACCGTGCACCGGCCCAACCTTAGTTGCTGTTTTGGTCTTTCGGTAGGAGCCACTAATTTTTCTGCACCATTGTTGTTGATGTTGTTGCGCTGCTCCCGCTCCTACGTCAGCTGTGGCTGTTTGTTGTGCTGTTGCCATTGTTTTTTGTTGACGGTGTGGTCGGTTGCGCCCGCAATTTCAAACAGTTCACTTTTGATATTTTCGCAAATCCCACACCAAACAACAACACAACAGGTTGCGAAAAAATATCGACTGCAATAAATGTACAAACAACGATAGCAACAATAACGAGCAGCAGCGAAGTGTTATCGCCTGTTGCAGCCACCTTACTGGACATAATTCTATCGACAATTGTCCGGGCATGGGTTGGCAATGGACTGTCGCCGTTGTGTGTGCTGGTGTCGGTGTGTTACAAGTAACTGCGCAACAACGGTCCAATTTCATTGTTGCTGTTGCCGTTGTTTGATATTCTAACCTTTGCAGCATGACGCATATTGAACACAAATTTCCATAATCATAGCCAATTTAATTTATTGCTGCAACCAAACATGGAAAATTGCCAACAAATTATCAGCAGAGCCAAATTTAGTTGTTCGGCTGCGAAATTGCTCAGACTTTCACCACACCATATTCACACCAATCGGCCATAAATTTATGGAATTTCCTTTTTGAAAATCATGTCAAACCCATGCCGACACAGAATGCCATAACTTGCAATAAAAGCGAGTATTGCCCGACCGCAGATGATTTCTTGTGTGAAATTATAAACGACTAAAAATATTTCTGAAAATGCAGTAAATAACTTTAAGTGTTTATAGGTTGACTTATCTGTCTGTACGCTGTTCAATAGTTCCTTTAGATAAGTTGGCCCACATCAAAATCGACGGTGAGACACTTTTTCTGCACACTTCTCCCTCTCAACGAGCACTGCTGCTGCTGTAGCTGGGCGAAGGAGAAAGAGGAAGGAAGAAATGTTGTGCCCTTGAGGCCCGTTTCCTGGTTGACCTGGCCAAACCGTCAACCATCTACATTAATAGCATCGCCTGGGGAACTTAATAAGGAGTGTCCACGAAAAAACTGATCCCTCAAAAAATCTGTATATTTTTGGAAGTATTCACGCAAAATCGAAAATTTTTGGTATGAAGATGCCTCTGAGTGTTAGTAATAGGATACAATGCAAAAAAAATGCAAACTGATTATTTTCTATTAAAGGCCCCAACCTTTCCCTTTACTCCTTCCATCATGTCTTGCACAGTTGATTCTGCGATCTTTTCAGCGGACTTCCACTTTCTTTTGAACTGATTTTCATTTTTGACCACATTTTGGGTTTTTTAAGGTTCCGCTTTACTATTGCCCAATACTTTTCAATGGGACGTAATTCTGGACAATTTGGTGGGTTGCATTCTTTGGGTACAATATTGACATTATTGTCATTATACCAGTTCAAGGCTGCTCTGGAATAGTGGGATGTGGCTAAATCTGGCCAAAAAAAGGAAAAACAAGGTGGCTTCTTAAAAATGGCGAAAGCCGTTTCTTCAAATATTCCTTGATGTAAATTTCTTGGTTGATTGAACCTGTTGTAACAACAATTTTGCTTCTTCTTCTACAGGTACAAATTGCCTGCCATACAAGGAACTTTTTTGGGAATTTGGAAATGTTTTGTGTTTTAAATTTTTTAGAAACAGCTCCTTTAGCTGTGGCAACGTAAAACTGCTGCTCGGGCAATTGTTGGAAATCGCCTTTAACGTATGCTTCATCGTCCATGCATGACGCAGCACTCAAATTGTGTAAGGAACTGCTCATACAACTTTCTAGCTCGCTTTTTGGCCTCATTTTCCTTGTCATAGCTTCTATCCGGAACTTTCTGCACTCTATATGATTTGAGTTGAGCATTGTTTTTAGTTTTTTGGACAAAATTTTTTGATACTCCTACTATGGATGCTGTATCACGGACGGATGCATTCGGGTTTTTCTTAAAATGCGCCTTCACTGCATTGGCAAAATTTTCGTTAGCAGAACCAGCCTTTCTCCCAGAACCTGAAGCCCTATCAACAGAGAGGTGCTACTTAAAATTGTTTACAACCCTTTTCACCGTTGTAACACCGACAACCACATGTTTTGATACCCTTTTTTGGGTCCATGTAGGATTTTCATTCAAAGTCTGCACAATTTTTTTCGCTGCTGAATTTCGTTCGCTGCCATTTCGCTCGAGAGTTAAAATCAAAATGAAACTAAATGCAATTAGTTTTTGTGAAGTCTAAGCTTTTTGAAAAAGGAAAGCCTACTGTTGAGGTGCGCTCCTAAAAAATGTAAAAAATCAAAGAAGAGGGATCAGTTTTTTCGTGGACACTCCTTAATTAATTCCTTTCGTCCGGAGGAATCTGTAGTTTGTGATTTTATCCCTTTGCTTCCTAGGCTGCATTCTAATATAAACAGACATTATCCTGAAGGACTAACAAGACAAAAGAAGCATTACACATTTGCTTTAATGTTTCGGCATTAGCAGATTCCAAGAAGCGAACCATGAGAAAAAACAAAGAAAATCCGTGCAGTTATTTCCACTGTTGATGTTCAGATAAAATTACTTTTAAGGCTTGGTTCATATTTGTTCAAAAGCTTGAAACTATTGGATCTACTTGGTTTCATCTGCAGTACTCAATGTTTTAATACGGAGAGCGACACTCTACACTCGGTACACGCTATACCTATTTCCCATAACTCAAATCTCCCGCAAACTCCTCAATGCTTCTGTCGAAATTTGTCACATATAGAAATATTTCTGCACATTTACCACGCCTGCTTCTACTCTTCATAAGCCTCATATCAACGAGTGTTTCTGTACTCTGAAAGTGTATAAAGTGCGATCACGTACGATCCACGCCAAGTACGTTTCAATAGACCAAGAACGCCGCTAACCAAGTAATAAAACGCGAGTGGGCTTCATTAGAACCTGTCTTGCTTTGTCTGTGTGTGTGTGTGTGCGTGCTAACTGCTCGATTAAATTTAGCAACTGAAGGCAGTAAAAAGGAGAGTAAAACGGCAAAAAGTCTACCAATAATGCCAAGCTGCACCGCAGCGTTAGCCATGTTAGGTAATCGCACGGCGCCGGCGCGCACAAATCTATTTGGCCATAATTTGCCGTTGGCTGCTGTGTCATTGCTGTTGCGATCGCGTAGCTATTAGCGCCGGTTAGAGGAAAACTAAGGCGAGAATTGTCTGAGCAGAAATATGGCATCGTATGTGCGTGTGTATGTGTGTGTGTGTGCGGGAAAAAATCGTAGACTCGATGCTAAATTGTCGCTTGGCATTAGCCAAAGTTCGCTCGATCGGCAACGATCGACAGTGTTCGACGGCGCACAAGTGGCCAGGTTAGTGGTTACAAGTCGTTCAGCTGCTGCCAAGTGTTGTTGTTGTAGCTGTTATTGTGCGGACGTTATTGGCAGCAAGTAATAAAATTATTACATGTTGCTGTTGGTTCCAGTTGCGCTGCGGCTTTTTGCTGCTTTCTTGGCAACGCTGCGTTTTTGTTGGCGGCACACACAGCAATCATCATTATTGTGCGCTTTATTGTTGCGCAGCCGGCCAGCATTGTGGCGGCGACAGGTAGACGCGCTTACTGGATCGCAATGCATGTTTCCCACCGTGAATGATCCGTCACTGAGATGTTTGGCTATTGGGCCGCTGTGTCGGTTTGTCATTGCGCAGCCGGTTTGCGGCAACGCCACCGCCGCCTCGAGTGCATTTCGCACGTCGGTGGGGGCAAGGCCGGCACTCGGACGGATGGACGGACGAATGGATGGCATGTGTGGTGGCAGCGCTGATCGTCGCCGCCGATCACGTTCAGCTGCGCGCTTGCAATTCTAAGTAGCGCGCTTTGGGAATGGCGCAGAAGGCTATTCACTGACCATCAGCGGCTAATGTGCTCGCGAGTCGCGACTGGCCGCGTTGTGTGTGTGGTGCGGCTGCGTGCGCGCCGCGCAACGTTAGATGCCGCGCGAGCGGTTTCCATTTAGTTAGCGGTGCTCGTGGCCGTATTTGGCGTGGCCCCGGCCCGACTACAGGTGTTGCTTGGAACTCAACAGAAAAAAAACTAATAAAAACAACAACGTCGGCTACAAATTGGTGTGGGAAAAACACGCACGACACCAAAAGCGTAAAGTGTTTTGCCCACCGCGCCCATTTGCTTGCTGTCCTGCTCTCTCAAACATTTGCAAATATGCTGCGAGTAGAAGAACTAATAATAGCGAAATAGTTCGCGGAATGAGGAAATACAACAAGGGGGGAAATACAAATAAAAAGGAAATAGATTGGAAAGGATTATTCAAAAAACAAAAGGATACCTAAAAAAGGGTTAAACTAAAAAAAAAGTTAAAGAACCAAAAACACATTCAGGAAACGCACAAAACCCGGAATAGCGAAGCACAAGAAGCTTCAGATAAAACACCTCGAGTGCAATACTGGTGCCCGACAGTAATAATTTTCCCTCTGTTTAGCTTCCTTGTTGGTGTTTGTGTTTGTGTTGGTGGAAAGCGCAGAGCGAGCAGCTGCCGGAGAGCGGAGCGAGGCGGGCCATGAATTATCGCCGTGGCCGAAAACCGCAAGAAATCAATTCCAGGAATTGTTGTCTTCGGCAGCACTGCTGCTTGTGTGGCTGTTGTTGTTGTTTTTGTTGTTGTCGCACGGCCCCCCTGCGGCACCCGACATATTTACGCTTCATTTGGTAAATGCGAAGTTGCCGGTAATGTTTCGGGCCGCAGAGTGTGAAATTTGCACATATCCAAAGCAAATGTCCAAATGTTAGCTTGGTTGTTGTTGTTGTTGGTGGTCGACGGTGACCGTGTTTGGCCGTGTTGTCGTCGCCGTTGTTGTCGTCGTCGTCGTCGTCTTCGCGGTTATTGATGGCTTATTAGCACGGCATGAGGTGCTGAGTGTGTCCCAGTTTTGCTGCTTCTGCTTTATGTCTTTCGCGCGTTTTTTTGTTACTTTTCATTTTTGGGCTTTTTTACAACACATAATGCAGCAACAACAAAATATTACTGTTTATTAAGAGTGAGAAAAGCGGCAGCGCAAAATTGTTGATTGCTCATCATTTGGGCTAATATTTCCGATTAAGTGTAATGGCCGGTAGGTGGGGCCAGAGGTGGAGTGAGCTACGCAGAGAGAGCGACCAAGGGGCAGTTATTGTGAGAGTGGAATGCTTTGTTTGTTTTGGGGAAATTTATTTGATGCTTTTGTGCTAAATTTTAATGCGGAAAAAATGAACCACAGCGACACCCAGACCGGCGCTGGCTGGCTGGCTGCCGCTTAGGGCTAATCCATCTTAGAGCCGAGCACTCGGACCAATGCAACGGGCAGCTGAAGTCTGACGCGTGGCCAGACAAAGATGCGGCAGAGACTTTGGCAGACATGCAGAAGTGCACATGCACCAACAAGGACGACCACAAGTGGACACTCGAAATTTAGTACTTCTATTTCAGAATTTCATTTAGTGCAAATGGCCAACAGACAAAGGAAGATAAAGCACAAAGTGGAGGCACGGCACAGAATGAAGAAGCTATCAGTGCGCAGTGCAGCAGCTGCTGTCGCACAGCGGCGAGCTGGCTGGTGTTGAGATGAATAATTCCGTCCGAGAGATGTGAAAACCGCAATCTTTATGCTGGAGAATTTGAAACTCTTAACCGCATTTGCAGTTTGCAGGAATTCGTTGTATCCATAACCCAACGTCAACGCCGACACTGACACCGCCACCGCCACTGCCACAGCATCATCAGCACCAACACGAGCAGCGGCAGCAGCATCAACGGCGACAGCGACAAACTGAATGTATCTGCGAGTATCTCGGCTGGCAAGTCGCGTCGGACCGTCCTACAAGTCGCCACAACAACTGCTCGATTTGCTCGTATGTGGGAACGCAGTGAAAGCGGATCCTTGCGGCAAGCACACCGCAGCGCGCGCACACACACACACACACACAATGATGGCACTGGAGAGTTGGGTGTCAGACCCAACCATGACTGCCGCCACCGCTACTGGCACGCATGAAATGCCAAGAGGTCCTTCAGTGCGACGGCGTTCTTGCACCGCAGCCGCAGCAGCTGTTGCTGTTGTCGGGGAGTGTGTGTGCTGATGTTAGCTTTATTCATAAAATAAATGAAGTATTTAGCAGAATGCTATCTATTGCACGTTTTGTGGTGCGCTGCGTCTGGTTGGCGGCTGCATAGTGGAGCGAATCGAGCCGAGGCTGCTGGTGCTGATGCTGATGCTGCCGAGACAAGTTGCATGAACGACGTTGTTGCATAGATGGCATGCAGCCAGGCAGTCATCCAGTGAGCCAGTCAGCCTGATATGATATATGCTTACGCTCGAAGGAATCACATTCAAATAATTTGTGGTGAAAGATGAGTGACTGATGTGATGCAGACTGCGCTGCGTAGTCTATTTAGCTATCAATTTGTGCCAGAATCTACTCGGCTGCACCAGAGTTTGTGTGCGGGATGAGTTGAGTGTAAGGGTTCATAGTTTTGTTGTTGTGCGAGTTGAAAAAGTACAGAATTTAAGTTAAAATTGAAGCCAAATGAAAGCGCCAATTCAACTGGTTAGTCGAATAGCCTGAAGATTTTAAATAATTACATAATTATTAGGTAGTGGATATTGCAGCATTTGGGTCGAATATTCCATGTCCAATATTCCATGGAGAGCGTGAAAAATATAAATGAAAAAAGCGAATGTGAAACCCCAAAAAAGAGATGTGGGGAAAACAGTGAATGTTACATTTGAAAAATGTGTAAGATTAAAAAACTTAAAAGCCGAGTTTGAGCGACTTTGGTTCGTTTTACTACTGTTCAGAAAAATTACAATTCTGGGGTTTTTGGGTAAACTAGTTCTGAAGTCAAACGAACACCTGTCTGCTGGTGCCGGGTCTGGGCTGTACCCAAACCTTTCAACCAAGCTCCATCGTCGCTGCAAAAAACGAATGTCGTATGTTTCATTAAATTTAATAGCACATACGACAATCGTTTTCTCAGGCGACGCCATGTTGCCGGTTAATCTAAGTTGTGAACTTTTTGTGAACGCTTCACTTATTCCTATAACTATTCACTTAATCCTAACCAGCTCTGCACTGCTTGTTTTGATTAGTAAAGTAAGTTGCTGCTAATATTAGAGCTCGAGATTAACCCTTTCCGGTCAATTTCCACATTTCTTGAGATAAAAAATTTTACTTCAAAATATTGACTCTTAAAATACAAAAAAATTTCAAAAAAATCATTTTGGTTGAGAATTACAGCTTCATCAATTTTGTACGATATATCGTACAATGGTCCGCAAAGGAGTAAAAATTCATGAATTTTTGGTTTCGGTTTTTTAAGTTTTATGATGAATTCAATGATTTTTTTGATAGAAAACATAAATTATAACACCAAAAAATCAAAATGTGTATTCATTTTGATCGAAAGTTATATAAATTATATATATAAACAATTTATTCACATTTATTCGCCCTTATATAACCGTTGTTATTGTTGCGAAGCCCCTTTTCCCCTCAATAAAACACAGAATTAATTAAAATTCTTATAGTTTTACAGAAAGATACTGAATATAGCCGATTCTTATTATCGTAGTGGGAGTGGCAAGTACGCATGTCTAACCTTACATAACCCGTGTCTGCCCAGTAAAACACAAAATCGTCTATTAATTCTTATTTTTAAACGAAAATTGCCGAATAGTCGAATTTTATTAGCCACGTGGCTTACAGATGGGCGTGGTAGGCATACAAACGCAAAAAATCTGTTACCAAACCTATAACTTAAAAAAAATGCAAACATAACTTGCAACCGTGGCTTTCCATTTGTACGATATATCGTACAAAGCTTTGCAACCCTTGTGGTCATTTGTACGATATATCGTACAATTTTTTTAAAGACTCGGGAAAAATATTTAGACGCAAAAAATGTTAAATTTAGTAAGTTCTATAAATCAACTGAGATTCAAACTTTGAAATTGTTTCGCTTTTTGTACCAAAAAGTATTACATATTTAAAAATTCCTACGCAGAAGTACCGTCATTTGCTGGTTTTTCAAATTCTTGCAAAAAGCTGCTTACAAAACGCACTCATACTGTGTAGCCACGGCTACTATGATTTATATTTTTAAACAGAATGATACAACACAGCCTACTTAATGAAAATTAACCCATTCGCTGCCAAGGACGAGTATACTCGTCTTTGGCAGGGTGTCATGTATTGCCAAGACGAGTATACTCGTCCTACTTTAAATGTGTTATAACATGCAGGCTTTCGAATTAGCAAATTTTTTGTGGATAACAGAGCTTTGCTCAAAATATACATGGCGATGGGGATGACTTCATATAATTTAGGCTTGGCAGCGAATGGGTTAAAAAGCTGTTCCATAAAAAGTGCGTTCGCTGGCAAATAAAAAATCTTTTAAAAAATTTTACGATATATCGTACAAATTTCCGGAAAGGGTTAATCGTTTGGCCATGTGCCCGTAGCTTTTTTCATAACCGAACTCCATCAAATGGTTTAAAAGTGCTTGATGACTAATGCCAAACTCTATGACTCTATCACTTTTTGACTCTCACAAATTCTGCATACTATTGTGATGACTCATGAAATTTACCCCAAAGCACTTCCGGACGAACCAAGATGCGAGCAACTTTCAACGTGAAATGTGAATTTCATGCAACTATAATGAAAACTCGCTTACAATAATCACCTATGCAACAATTACAAAAAGTTGCTCAATAGCAGTGGAATTACACGCAGTCAGTGTGGCAGCAAGTTTGTTTATGATAAACTTAATGACAACAGCCAGCGCGCAGCATTGCCCACAGAAACTTTAGTTGCGGCGGCCACTGCATCAACTCAACGCAAACTTGCAAGCACCAAATAAAAACAAATCCAACACCCGCACTGTGGCGCTCGGCAAATCTAGAGCAGTCGGTCGCCGGCGAACTTCAGCGATGACAACTGGTGGAAATGCAGCACCAGCGCGACTGTGGAGGCTGGTTGAAAGTGCGAGTTGACCTGCGAATGCTGCAGCAACTCGCAAAGTGGGTAATGTTCAAGAGCATTCATTGCCTTGTGCGGGTGAGAGAGGGAATGGAACGCGGACGCCCCACTTGTCATTAAATATTTCTTAAAAGTAAATGAAAAACTATCGAATAAATTGCAGCCAAGTGGAAAGGACCCATTAGCGGCGAGTGGCGAGAGAAAAGTTGCTGTGCGAGCGGGCACTAATGGCACTTGATTGGAAGCGGATCCGAGGAGATGAAGCGCGAGGCGCGTTAACCCATTTTTTACCGCCGTGTCTTTAAAGACACGGCAACTTTGAAAAATTCTGAAAATAACAGTTTCTAACGCATATTAAATATTTTTACATTATCGGAAAGCTACATTCATTGGCTTTCAAACTGCGAACAACTATTTCCGAATTTTAGGGTTTCACTTAGTGTAAAACTGGTATAAACAGGACCACCTTTTTTAAGGGTTTTAAAAATTTTTTTTTTAATACAAAATGAATTTTTGTTTTTAATAAAACACTTAATACTACTTACCAAAAAAACAAAGTTGACATACAAATTATGAAACTTTCAGTTTTAAAGTTTTAAGCGTGTTCTAGCTTAAAATATTTTGGTGTGTCCTTAAAAACACGGGAATCGCATTATATTCAACTTTCCCCTTGGTTGCAACTACTTTCGATGCGTAGTTAAAAAGAAACAGTAACTTGAACTTGAAAAATGTGTAATTTTCCCAATTTGGCTTGCGTATTTTGCCAGCGTGTCTTAAAAGTCACATCTGCTCCAGCCCTAAAAAAAATTTTTTTTAATTTTTTTGAAAGCAGAAATGGCATACGGAGGCTCTAAATTGGCTGTGTTATGAAAATTTTCAAAATCGGTCCACGGGATCTAGGGGCTAAATGCAATTTGAATGAAGCTACCCGCGTGCCAATCTAGTGGCATCAGTTGGCGTCTGTTTGAGTTGCAGCTAACAGTTGCAGCCGCGTTTGGGAGACTACGACTGCAGACTTGACTGAGTTTGGACTTTGCATGCCACCCAACATTTCACTTCAAGAGGCGCGGCGCGAGTGAGATGGTGCTCATTTTTGATTCGAATGTTGCTGTTGTAGTGCCACCGATGGCACAAGTGCACAACCAGTGTTGCCACTACAAATTTTTTTCCCCTACCAAAATTGGTCCAAAATCAATCTCAGCCTACCAAAATAATTTGTTAAACAAAAATTTAGTTTCAAACACATAAACATAAATATATTATTTAAAAACAAAAACAATTAAATTCAGTACAAAAACAACACAGTTAAGCATATTAAATATGCTGCAATTAAAATTATTACATTAAAATTAACATAAAATATATAAATATCACTCTTTTGCGAGATCTCTTTTTGCTGACCAGACATAGTGCGCTTCAGTCTTTTTAATTATTTCTTTACATAACATAATGTTATTTATTGTAGTAAATTCCAATTTTGCTTCTATGCTTTGTTTTTATAAGCGAAAGTTCGCAAAATTTTCGTTCGGCAGCTGCACAGCTGTGTGGAAGTGAAATCAAATTAAATACAAAATTTGCGAGATCAATAAAACAAAACCCGTCTAATCCATTCTTAATAATGCTAACCTCGCGTCAAAAATATTTATTTACGTGTCTCTTTTTAAACCAGTATTGCTTAATCTAATTAAATTCCACTGCGTTGTAATTTTATTTAGATCGCAGTCCACTAAATTTTGAAATCAAAGGAAGAAGAGTTAACATTTCTTCAGGAAGGACTATATGTGGCGTTATAATCTCCAATAGCTTTAGATCTTCCCTGCAGAGATGTTTGAACTTTTGCATGTAAAATTTTTTCACAAGTCATTTTAAAATCATAAAAAATTGTGTTGCTTACCAAAATTCCTTGAAAATCAAAACAAACCAACCAACCTACCAAAGTCTTAATTTATGAAACGAAGCTACCAATTTTGGTCCAATTGGACCAAAACGGCAACACTGTGCACAACTAACCGAAATGTCAGAGTTGAAATGTGCAGAGTATGGAGTGAGCGTAGACAGTGGCGTTGAGAAAACAATTTTGGGAACCTGAAGTCGGTTGAGATGTTGGAAAGTGAGGCTGTGATGTGATACAGGGTGTTATATTACAAATATGAAATTGTAGTGTTTTATAATTTGAATATTCAAAAAAGATCAGCTAAAGTGTATAAGTGTGAGGAATGTCTAATTAAAGTGTTTGCAAAACCTCATAATGCGCTTTTAAAGTGAGGTTATGATCTATGAACTAAGTGAAGAACAAAACCAATCATTTCGTATTGGTACAGAGGTCATTAAAATCGGAAATTGGAAGTTATAAATAAAACATAAAACATAAAATAAAATAAAATAAAATAAAATAAAATAAAATAAAATAAAATAAAATAAAATAAAATAAAATAAAATAAAATAAAATAAAATAAAATCAAATCAAATCAAATCAAATCAAATCAAATCAAATCAAATCAAATCAAATCAATTCAAATCGAATTAAATCAAATCAAATTAAATCAAATCAAATAAAATGATATAAAATAAAATAAAATAAACTAAATAAAATAAAAAATAAGTAAAAAAATAAATATAAAAATATAAATAACAAAATAAAAAAATAAAAAATAAATAATATGGAAAATAATCGGAAAATATGACACAAATCAACTGTTGTATATCATTTAGGTGTTTATTTACTGCAGAAATGTGAAATGCTCTTCCTTTATATGAGAACTTTTAGTTCTTTGCGGTTTTAGTCAGGGGCGGATTCAGAAAAATATTTTGGGGGAGTTTGAAAAAGTAATTCTTTAATATTCATAAATGTTTATCTATATGCCTTTTAATTTGCATGTAGTTTTAAAGTCGACCCTAATATTTCGGGGGGTTTCAACACCCAAAACCACCACCTGAATCCGCCACTGGTTTTAGTTATGGGTAGTATGAATATTTAATTGAAAGCACATACGCACATAACTATTTATGCATGTGTGGCCATAAATAAGAATTTATGCATCCATACCTCTGCATTGGAGTGGCGAATGTAGCAACAGCTGACGCCACATTCGGTTTCTATTTACACAGGTGCAGGAGAAGCTTTGGCTTCAAATATCCAGTGCAACTTTATCAAAATAAGCGCTGTAATTAATACATAAATTCTGTTTATAATTACTTCATGCAAACCTTTCAAATTGTTGTTTTGTCTTTTACAGCGTCAGCACAATTCTGCTGCGAAACTATTGGCCCGAACTGCCAAGCAGCCGGTAAGTGAAAAATTAAAACTTTTGTTTATTCATTCTACTTGAACTCACCCACATAGTTCTTACTTGCTGCGTTTTTATGTGCTGTTAAATCCATAAACACATAAGCTGCTGAGTAGTTAATTCACGTTGCCGAGCAGTTAATCCACTTTGCATTAAAATAAACCACAATTAAAGTAACTCGGGAGGCTTATGGAATTTTACAGTGCAAAAGAAATACCTTGATTACTACACAAACAAGCCACTTAATCCAATGATGCTCGGTTTTGCTTCGCCTCAGTTGGTAGCGTTTTCACCTCATGCAACTAATTCGAGCGCCTTTTTAGCGAGACAGCAACTATAAATAACAAAAGACAGATTCATTCATAATCATTGACTGCAAACCAGTGCAGCTATTTAAATGTGTCCGTTGTAAAAGCTTTGTAGCGCACAACCATCATTTATCCTCTCACTCCCACACACACACACACACACACATGCGCGCATTTGCACCGGTTCATGCATAAATAAATTAATGCACGAATGAATTAATCTTGAGTACTTATACAGTAAAAATAAAAAAATGAACACAATTGTGGCAAATAATAAAATTTCGCTTTTAAAAGTCGAACAAATTCGAGTAGAAAAAAAGCGTGTTGTGGTCACCACCGACTTGTTTTAATCACTACTCGTACTTATGCACTGCTCGTTCAGCCGAAACAGTGTGAGAGATTTTGCTGTTTGTGTATCACGTGTCCAGAAGACTACGAACCAGCTGCACTTGTCAAAAGGACAGCGGTGGGTCGAACCAGAGCAGCATCACTCATCAATTTTGGTTTGTAAACAAAGACGTTCAATCCCGAAACATTTTGGATACTCCGGGATTTCGGGACTTAAAAATGGCAATTCCGGGATTTTTCGTAATTTTTTGGAATTTCGTTCTGTGTAACTTTTCAGCAGAAAATTATAGAAGCTAGTAAAATTTTTTATACAGACCCTAGTTTTTTTCTTTAGCTTTCGTTTTTATGAAATATGTAAAACAGTGTTCTACACAAAATATGTTTTTATTATAACAAGTTTTAAGAAATTCGTATAAAAATATCGCAAACCGAAACACAACTATTAAATTTATTTTTCTTTTCTAGGCAAAATACTTACATATTTAATTTAGAAAGTTAACATTTAGTTTGTGGAGATTCGAGGCATAGCTTAAGGAACAATTTTCGAATATTTTTTTTATTTATATATATATTTTTTTTTATTCTGAACCTCTCACTTTATAAAGTTTAATGGAAAAATATCCTAAAAATAAGAGGCTGAAGTAGAGGTAAATGACGTCTTTTGGTTTAGGAAACATTTTTTAATTGTTTATTTTTTACTCTTTTTATATTCGGAACCCTTCACATAGCCCAAAAATTTAAAGCTGGAGTAGGGGTAAACGAATTTTAAGTTCACGGGTTCGAGTGCTAGGAAATTGTCCAGAAGTTGGTGTTATCCTTAGATGGTGAAATATAGGATCGACATGTAAAACCAGTCAACCATTAAGGGATCAATTTGCCAAATTTTCCAACACTTAACCACCACTCTGTGCATGGGATATAGAATTTCCCATTGCGACAATTTGTGAAGGTATTTATTTCTTAGCAATATAATATGAAGTAATAATACAATTATAACCCACAACAATGTTTATTATTTTACTAATTCCCCTGGAAAATGTACAGAGAGGAATTTAAGTCAATGAAGGTTAAAATTCCGGGATCCCGAAGCATTAGCTCTGGGATTTCGGGGCTGCTAAAATCAGCATCAGGATCATTCAGGATCCCGGGATTATATGCTTTAGTATAAACCCATTGATACTCGAACTGTCTAATTCTCGATGCTTTATGAAAATGATATTTTAAATACCATATTCGATATTCATAGTCTTTGGGAACCTTTATTCATACGAAATGTAATGAATAATAATCCTTTTTGGACGGCATTGGGTTATCAAACAATACTTGGTAGTGAGAGTAGAGTAGAGTGTGAAGATAGAGTTTTTTACTTGTGTCTAGGACACTTTATACACCTTTCAGTAATAATAAAGATGGTTGTAAAACCCGAAAGTCAGATGGGATTTATGTTGAAACGTGCAAATAATACTCAAGCTACTGGAGATCGGTATATAGGTGGGATATATAGTATAGTGGTGGAATTTATAGGCGGAAATAATTTAATTGACTGGCACGACAGCCCGCTTACGCGAGACTAAGGCCTAGCTTCCCGCAACCACCCGTGTTGTGCGTGTGAATTTGTACGCGGGTGGAAGGGACCTACAGTTTTATGCCGGTTCCGAACGGCAGGTTGGGAGCTCTTTCATAAGCAATTTTTACTCTCAGAGGTTTGCCATTTCCAGCTAAGAAGACAGCCACCGAAAGAGAAAACGAACGTTTTAAGCTGAAATTAATATTTTTTCTCTACAAAAAAAAAAACGAAACCGGAAAGATACATAGAGGACAGTAAGACGCCGTACAGACGGAGAGCCGAATTGGACATTAATGAACGGTGAAATGAATGGGTACAGTGGCAGGCTTGAATAAGCCTTTGAATGTAACTCTTACAGGTTTCTTCCAATAGAGGAAAAATGGTGTCGAGGCGGGCCTAGTAATATCGATCAGTGAAGAAAGGGGCAGACAGATTGCAACTTTTTAGCGTTTGGATGCAGATACATAGATCGAATGATCGACGAATGATCGAAGATACATGATCGATCGATACATCGGCAGTGCCCACAATTGTGGCAAACAAACGAAAACAAACAAACCAATAATTAGTGAACGGCTGGAACAGGCAGATATATATATATATAGAGGCATGTACAGATGTATAATAGACAAGAATACATAGCGACTAGCTGACAGCGATTGCTGAATAGATTCACTGCCGGCAGCCGCCAGTTTGGTTGCAATAAATTTAAATTATGACAATTTTCGTAGGCTCAGTGCATGCCACACGTAGCTACTCGCGCACACAATCGCAGCACCGCAACACTAACGCGGCGCATCCTTGAAGCGACGCGGCGCGAAAAATCATAACTGCCATGTTCGGCTTTGGCGCTCGCACGCACGCGCACAACGCATACGCGTCGTAATTAAAAGTCAATGGCAAAAAGGGCAAAAGTATCCGTGCGGGCAGTTCCATAGTTTTTATGCCTTGAAATTGCATTAATTCTTGTTTTTTCTCGCCCCTCTCATTTTTGCCGCCTTGGTGCTCTTCGATGGGGATAAGTATGATTTTTTGTTGTTTTTTGTTTTGCAGCGACAGCACTACACTTGTTTCGCCGCTCCACTCGCTTTATTGTCGTTATTGTTGTTGTTGGCGTTGTGATTGTTGTCGGTTGTCCTGTTTTTTACCCTCTTCACGTTGGCTTTTATGGCTGCTGCCGCTGTTGCTTTTGCCATTTTTTGTGCGCAGCCATTCGTCCGTTGCCGGCCCGGTTGGGCCGTTCGTTCGAGTGCGCTGCTAGCCCAATGTTTATTGAAAAATATTAACATGCAAAAAGGGCTCAAGGCACACGGCAAGCGGGCGCGCAGAGCACAGCCGAGGCAGACAGTGAAAATCGCTTTTATATTTGCAAGCGTCACTTTTGGGCCGACGACTGCGGTGAGTGCGACACACACATGCGGACGGCGGCTATGGTTGTGCGAGTGTGCGTTCGAGTGTGTCTGCCGAGGCGAGCAAAGTGCGAGATGACAATGTTACAAGGAAACCACAAGGAATTTCAGCCATAGCCCGGCTGACAGCCGTTCCAGCCGGCCAAATAAGCCCTGCACATATAGCTGAGCGTGTCGTGTAATGATGAACGTGTCTGAAGTAATAACAACACAAACAACAACAACAGCATAAATATGCATATCAACAGCAAAAGATGAAAACAAGCTGACAGAGGCAAAAGCAACGAAAAAGCGCCACAATCTGCAATATTATCCTTTTTCGCTGTGGTTTTCCTCACTCCCAGTCTCTCCCCGCTTTTTTTTTTATTAATATTTTTCTGCTTCTTTGGGGTTTTGGCGGTGAAGCGGAGCGAGGTTTCAAATTTCAACCTGATACTTTAAGCCATTGACGCTTGTGTTGTCGTCGTCCATTTTGGTGGCGACGATGGGCTGTGCGAGGTCGCCGTAGTTAAGGTGTTGCAAGTGGCAAATACCTTAAAGAGTTATTTCAACTGGTTGTGCTGCTAGAAATATTATTATATATTATTATATTAAAAATATAGTTTGTCTTTTTATTATTCATCACTCGCCAAATCCCCTCAGCGCATCTTGTTGCGGCCTCAATTTCTGCCTGTAATTAGTGCTTCATTTTTATTCTCCAACCCAAGTTTGGTTTTTATCATAGCAAATCAACAAAAAATATACGCAATTTACTCCTTTTTAAAAACGACTTAAAATTTCACCGTTATGTCAGCAATAAAAAATTCATGCCGCTCACTGGGGCCACTTAGTTTGGTTTGTGCAAATATTCCGCACAAAAAACGTACTTAATCCTCAGAGACGGCTGCTTGTGTCCCTGCGCTTTAAGCTCCCTTAAAGTGCTCCTGTCGCTGCATTATCCTTTTCGTTTTAACTGTCTCCAACCGTAAAACTCAAATTTTGTCGTTTCACCTTCACTTTGACCGCAAAGGCCGGCGAAAAAACCCGATAAAGCCGCATCATCCTAAAAGAACTCAGCAACCACTTCACCAACAGCAACAACAACAACCACAAATAACGCAAAATTTTTGACTTTTAGCTTCTCTGTTTTGAATGCATTTCTTGTATGATTTTTCCTCGTTTGTTTTGTTTGCTTTTTGCAACTTAAAACAAGTGAAGAAAAAATGCTGAAACCCTAAACTGATGTCGCTACAGCAGCAACAACAAACAATCTGTTTTTGTTGTTATCTGGAGCAGCATTTTTATTATGCTTGACCGCCTCTCCTGCATTTTCTCCCCGGCCTGCAACAACGATATAATCAGCCCGACAACGATGACAACACCAACAACACCAATAACAATGAGGGTCGCGCCCGCTGTTGATTGGTCTGCGCGCAGGACGACAACTGGCAAACAAAAAATGCATGAAAAGGAATCTGCAATTAAAATTGAAGCTGCAGCGCGAGACGGACGCAAGAAGGACGCAAGGCGACTCGGGGGCCGCCAGCGAACGCATCAACGTGGCTGATTATGATGGACTGCCGTCACTGGTCCGCGTGATCATATCAAATTATGAACGTACGATAGCGCGCCGACGGCCTCGAGCGGCTCATTTTCGTGCGCTTTTAATCACTCAAGCGTGGACTCTGAGAAACGAGTTTCACGTCCGAGCAGGAGCTGCGTCTGCGCAAATTCCATGGCGTACTTGGACAAATGCAACTATAATAAAATTGACAATATTGTCCGCTGCACGCATTTCTGCGGTGTGTGTGCGTGTGTGTGTGGGTTGGCGTCTAATGGCTATCGCGAAGGACGTCGGAGCGTGTTGAACCTGTTGGTGGCGTTCGTTGTGGAGAGCGCAACTGCAGGTGTTTCTGTTGAATCTCACACTAACAATGCACACACAGACACACTCTGAGCGACAGACACTTGTAGCACTTGTTTTCACGCTTCAAATGACACTTGACAGCTGCAGCGAAAAAAGCCTCAAAATTCTTAATCACCACCAGTCTGCATGACGTTTGCGAAAACGCCACAACAAAGTTCAGCGTCACCGTCATCTGCCGCCGCCGGCCGCCTTGAGCGCTGTTGGCGGTGGCAACAGAAGCTGCCGTGCGGACCTCCTTCGATTTCTTATCGAACGTCGTCGAGGAGTCGTCGAGTGTTTGTGCGGTGTCAACGTTTTCAATTGTTGCTGTTCGGTTGTTTGCGCTGCAGCATAATTACGGGCTTTGATTGTTGGTCGGCGCAGAAAAAATTTAATTTGCAATTTGTATTTGCTTACCGGACAATCCGGACAATCTGTGTTTTTACACCTTAATCGCGCGAAAAGTTGCAAATCACGCGCTCGAACTCGAGCGGCAGCCACAGCAGCCGACACAAAAACAACAAACAATAAAGAGGCAGAGAAACAAAAGAGTTTCTTGTAGTTTTTTGTCTGCTTGTACCGTTCAGGTGCGAAGGGTTGCGCAGCGCGCTGACGGGTCCGCTGGTCGTGTTCGCGCTGGTCACTGACGCTCGACACCTTTGCCAGCTCATTGCAATGTAATTAGTAGGAATTACTTGCAATAACAGCATCCACACGCCAATAGTGCAAAAAAAATCACTGTAAATCGGCAAAGTCCGGTCGCTCGGCGCTGGCTGAAACCGCTTAATGACCGACCAAGCAAAACCTGATCGACGCGCTGGGTCGCGCTGCAGCGTTGGAAGCGTTGGATTGCAATGTGCTGCAACGGCGATTCACCTTCTTGGACTTTAAAATTAACGTCAGCTTCAATGCGTTTGGAATCGTGTCGACTTGAAGGTTGACAGTTTGCATGTTGTTGTCGAAAAATTGAACTGAGTGATGTGGGTGGCACAGCGCCGCACTTGTTGGCCTGTTGACTGCTTCTCCAGCTGAGCGAACAGTTTTTGCAGTTAGCCGCATCCAACAACTGTCCAACGGCTAACGGGCAGCGGTTAACGGTTAACGTCGTCCACTGACGGCCGCAGTTCGTCGAAACGAAATTGAAGCTTTGGCTGCATTGCTGTTGCCGTGAAAATGAATTGAATTCAGCGAAATTGAATTGTTGTTGCTGCAAAGGGAATTGTTGTCGGTTGGCGAGCGCGGAAGCTACAGAGTCGGCTTGTTGTTTTGTCGGCCGGTGCTCGTGCCACAACACATCGAACAACACATCGGCCGCGTGCTGTGATTGAGGCGCAGCAAATATTTGGCATTCGCATTGCCGTTGTTGTTGTTCTTGTTTATTTACTGTCATTTGTTTGGCACTTTGCTGGCGTGTTTGTAGTACAATTTGATATCTCGCAGATGCTGTGGCGGTCAAAACGGCGCGTTGGCGTCGCTGCGCACCTTCCTATTGTTTTCATTGGTAATATTGTTGTTGTTGTATTTTGTTATAGCTATCAATTGTTGCTGCTGTTGCTGGTCAACTCGTTGTTTGTTGTTGGTGTTGTTGTTTGCCAACATTGCAATCGCCATCAAGTTTTGTTGACATTGTTCGGCTGGTTGGTAAACGCTGTTTTTGTTGTTGTTATTATTGCTGCTTCCGTACATTGGTGTGAATATTGCAACAACATTTGGACACTTGTTTGTTGACAGTGTTGGCAATGTTAGCTCGTGTCGTTGTTTTTATATGCCATTTGTGTATGATTTTTGTTGTTGTAATTGCTATAGGCAGTCATAATTGTTGTTGTTGTTGTTGTAGTTGTTGTCACCACGTCGAAAACTTATTTTGACATCAATGTGATGGGATTTTGTAGCTATTTATTTGTTAAAGTTGTGTTTAATTTTATTTTTGTGTTATTCTTTGTCGATTGGTGATTTTTGCTGACTGTTGTTTTTGTTGTTACTACTACTGATTGCTGGTTAGTGCTGTTGTAGCTGCTGTCAGATTTAATTACAATTCATAATTCGTTGTTGTCATTTTGTTGCCGTTGTTGTTGTTGTTGTTATTGCAGCTGGTGCCACTATTTACATTGTTGTTGTTGTTGTTGTTGTTGGTGTTGGTGTTGTTGTTGTTATTGTTAATGGTACTTTGTACTTGCGTTTGTTTATTTTTATTAGGCTTTCGAGTTCTTTAGTTTTTAGTGTTTTGTTGTTTCTCTTCTTCTTCTGCTTCGTTTTGTTGGTGTTGAGATTTTTTGTTTTTTTTTTTGTTGTGTTGCTTCGGTCATGGCCCACAGCGCCAATTTCGGACTTGAATTGCTGCCATTACAATTGCGGTGGCTGATGGCTGCCGGCTGGTGGCTCGGTTGTTGCCACTGCTTTGTGTCGGTTCGGAATTTTAAGCTGACAATTGCCTCAATTAATACTTTGGCATGTTTTCTTTGCCAGCGCCGATATAAAACAAATGCGGAACGGATTAACTTCACTTGTTGTGGTCTGTGCTCTTGTTCTGGTTTCTGTTGCTATTGTAATTGCTGTTTATTGTTGTTGCTGTCGTTTTGTGAATTTGCAGTATTTCGATTTTTGAACTCTTTGCTGCTACACCTGAAAAAATTACATCAATTTGTAGCATGGCGAAAGGTTGTTGCGGAATATGTACCCAACAGACTTGAAGTTTTTGTTTGGAAAATTGGAGGCTAGACGTGAAAAATAAGACCACTTACGAAATGTGGAAATTTTTTGGCATTGAACTGAAAATTGTTAAAAAACATTTTTTTTTAACAGTAATAAGCTGTCAAAAGTTTCTTGATGAGAGCGTACAACATTCTCTTTCAGTACAGTGGACGTCCAGTATAACGAACTTTCCATTTAACGAATTTTCGATTCAACGTACGGCCAAATTTTTTCCATTGATGGTTCTATATTACGAACGAAAGTGAAATTTAGTATTCGATATAACGAATATTTTTGTTGTTTTTCACCCTCGTCAAAAAACCTTCAAATTGTTTTTGAGCGTTCACATTCTTTACAATAACAATGAATTGGTTTCGGCAAGTGAACGGTGCCTCAATTATTTTTGTTTTTGCTACGTTAAAACTTTCAAATTAACGTTAAGTTATCAACATTTTCGAACTCTGTTTGTGTGCATTGCTGATCATTTTCACAGGATTTGTTTTGGAATAAAACAAGATATTTATTAAACTCTGAATATGTGAAACTTATTAAGAAGGATGGTTTAAAACAAATAAAAATTTCGATCGATTTAACGAATTTTTCGATTTAACAAATTGGGTTTAAAACATAAGATTCGTTATATTGGACGTCCACTGTACTAAGTATTCTATTACTAATACTCTATTTCTTTGCGACCTCCTAAGGTTCAAAGAAACTAGGAAGTTCGAAGTGAGTGGCCCCTTAACCCCCTCCATGATTCTCCTCTCCCCTACATTTCTCTTTGGGCATAGTACAATGGTCCGAAGGGACTGAGTGCTACATATGAAAGGCTTGTAGCCTTCCTGTCTATCCTCACATCACAGGTATAAGAAGAAGCTAACCTAGTTAAATAAGTCACAACCATGAAACTTTCCTAGGAATATGCCAGCTTGAATATGCTTTTGGGTTCAGGGCTCAGACAATGCAAACGTTGGTTTCGGACTTAGTGGAAGGACCGTTTTTCGGTCGGTACCGACATAAGACGAAGGTCAAAATGTGCTCTATTCGTTGGCTTGCGTCTCAGGGGAAGTCTATGTTTCATAACCTTATCTTGTTGGTCTGAACCTTAGACTAAGAACTTCACATTCCTCGAAATTTTCAACGGCCGGTTTCAGTAGGTAGGAACAAATCGTGTGGTGTCGCAATAGGCAACACCAGTCCCATTCCAAGAACTACTGCTCTCTGCCTACTCTACTGAAAATTCTTCTTTGAACACATACAATTTCGACGCCACTTCTGTAACGCCAAAATTGCCAATGTTGCATTTATGATCACAAAATCATCCCGAAATAGTGTCGAATATTTTTTAGTGTGATTTTTGCATATTCGTAGATAAATGTTTCTTTATTATCTTTTTCATCGGCCACCGAATACCCGGCAACCTGAAAAACCAAAAATCCGTTTCGCTTCGCGCGATGTCAGAGTTGGCGCACGTTGCTCGCTGCCGTTTGCCAATTTCACGCTCTATTTGTACTGTTGGTGATGCTTGTTCTTGTCCTTGTTGTTGTTGTTGCTTTTGTTACATTGTATGTAGTTGTAGGTGTTGTTTTTTGTATTGGTGTTCCTTTTTAGTTTTGCTGTTAACCATTTTGTTTGAGCAATTTGTAGAATTGCTAGCAAACATGTCCGTCGACTGGGGGCGCTTGAAGGCGCTGGCGCTAGCGCTGCTGTTGTTGTTGTTGGTGCTGTGGGTGTTGGCGTTAGCGTTGGCCGCCATAATGATTGGCAGCTTCAATATGGCGCTAATTGAGTTTTTAATTGTTGGCGCGGTCTTCAATTGCTCGAAATGTTTGTTATTGCTTTCATTGTTTGCGTTTATTTGTGCATTCAATGGGGCACAGGTTTGTTGTTGTTGTTGCACTTGTTTATGTGTATACACATACATGAATACTTATTTATTTCGAGCATATTATTGAATACTGGCAGAGAGGAATGGAAAATTTGGCAATTTCGCACAATCAACATTGACAGCAGAGCCAAACAAGCAAATTGGCATTGCCAAGCGGAGGGTGGAAGGCGGCAGAGTAGAGGGAGTTCACTCGGTGTGTGCTAAGTGAAATTTATTGCTAAATGAAATAGACAAACAAAATGCCAGCAATGTGTTGACAATATTACAGCAAATTCACATCTGTCGTATCTGCCCTTCCTCCCGAATAGTTTCCTCCGTCCACACGACGACGACGCCATTCCCATTTCGGCGCGTTACATCCCGTCCATGCCAAACTTATCCATGTTGGCATAATTAAGTTCTAAGCAGCGGCATCAATCAGCTGCGTCTCCGGCAGCGGCAGCGGCCCCGATTCCGCTTTCTACCAACCCGCACGCGCTTAGCGCGACTCATGTGCGATTTATGTGCTCGACTCCCCCCACCCAGTCGCCCATTCATCCAAAGCCATACCAAGAGCCAGCAAACTAGTCCGTCCGCCAGTCATTCAGTCAGTACGCGCGCTCTCAGACGCATGTTGCGACAGATTACAGACAGACGCAGTGGTGGCGGCGTTGAAACAATAGTCAGAGGGATGCAATTTCCTACCTTTTGACTCAACATTGAAAGGGTCGCCTATCAAATGAGACCATTAACATTTATTGGCCAAAAATCTATTGATTCCACAAAGATTTGGCAATTGTGGTCTGACTGATTTTTGGTCTTCAGCCTTCACTGCTTGTTGAGTTCAGATTTTTCAGTTGTTCGAATTGCTCAGGGGGTCCCAACTATTGCACGCACGACACTGAATTTTCACTGTAAAGTCGGCTAGCTTTGTTGTTGTACTGCATACAAAATTCGCTGCCGTTACTGATAGTTGCCAACCAAAGTAGTACTTGTTTTTGTTGTACATACATATTTGTAGCTGTTGCGAAGGATGTCATAAATATAAACAAGCAATTCGATTGGAATGAAATGAATACATTAAAACGACGATAACAACTACAACTATACAAACAACAACAACACAAATGTATACATTAAAAGTACAATAAAAACACAGAGCTCGCTTTTAATGCGAACGGCAGTGGGGGGCGGGGGAAAGTTGTTGCTTGTCCCTCATTCCCGCACTACACCTGCCCCGCCCACTGTGTGTGCTGGCGCCTCGCACACATGTGCCACGAAAATTGCATTGAAGCTGAAAAGGAAACAATCAGATTTATCTACCAGTTGACATGGATGACGACAGCGACGCCGGTGTTGACATTGGTGGAAGTGGCGCTGCCGTCGATGGTGTCGCTGATGAAGTTGACATGGCCGCCGCTACTGTTGTCGTTGGCATTGTTCGCTGCACGCGCCCGGTCGCAGCCAAAGTCGTCGGGCCAACACGCGAACGGCCCCCGCCCAGCGACGAGCGCAGTGCAAAGTCCATTATGGGCGTCGCAGCTGCCACAATGGCGGCGGCAGCGGTTCGTACAACAAATGCGCTCTCACTTCGGCGGCGGGAGGAAACGCTTTGGTTGTAATAGTGAGCTAAAGAAAATTGTAACGAGTGAACAAGTGAAAAAGAATGTCATTATCTTTAGTGAGTCGTAATTGCGATTTGCGGGCTGCCAGCGTTGCCAGCTCGAACTCGAACCCGGCAGCCAGGCGCAGGTATTTCTATTCGCGCACATTGAGTGCATTATCAGCTCCACAACGTCTTCCGGCTGTCAGGCACTCGTTCGCCACCGCCACTCGTGTCGTGTCGCCACGCGGCTGCCGTCCGTTGCTGCGGCGCGCTGGCGTTGCGTATGTCTAAGCAAGTATTTTGTTTGCTTGCTGAATAGTGAAATTGTTGCCTTGCTCGTTTGCTCCATTTGCGGATTGTTGTTGTTGTTGTTGTTGTTGCTGTAACAATGAACCGTCAACTTCCCATTCCGTTGGCATGATGGGCTGTTGCATGACGTTTATTTCGATGTGTGGAAATTGCAAAACGCGCAACGAAATTGCCAAAAGAACAATACAAACAACAAATACAATAACAAAGCAAAAATCGAATTGATATAAGTGACAGCGGAGAGCCGAAGGAAGAAGCAGCTGAGTTGTCAGAGGCGGCTGCTGAACAAAAGCGACAAGGTGTTGCAAATGTAAATACAATTTGTTGTTGTTGTTGTTGTTATTACAGTTGTGATATTTGTGATCTTAGTGAAGTGGTTGAGGTTTCTCAAACCTCAGACATTTTAATGGTTAGTGCGTTAAACAGCGAGCCTGGATATCGAAGTTTGAATCCTGATTCAGTTAATACCAAAAATAGGAAAATCAATTATTTTGCCTGTCTTCTTAAGGGGGCTTTCCCGTTTTTTCGTCGAAAAATGAGGTGTTTTTCAAGAATTAATTTTGGAAAGACAGTTTGATAAAATGTTGTAATTCTTTTTTATTTTGTTTGTTGTTACAGTTGTTGTTGAGTTGAAAAAAAATTTTTTTTTGGAAAAAAACAAAATGGCCGCCGGCTTGCCAAGTACTTATGTTGCCTTGTTTGGAAAACACACTCCCAGTTTTTTACACTTTTCTCGGGTACGGTTTATTTGAAATCAAATTGACCATCATTTTCATTAATTACATAGTTTTAGTTATCGCACATCGGAGGATTTTTGAAAAATTTCAACTTGGTGAAATTTGGCGCAAATTTGAAAAAAAAATCGATTTTTTTGCAACATTTTGGTACTAAAAGTGTTGTTAAAAATCGAAATTTCACAATATTGAAAAAATCCTATGATGTGCGATAGAGAATTCATTTGTGAACACGTGAAATTCAGTTTTATCCAAATCGGTTCATTAGATCCGAAAAAAAGTGTAAAAAACGTCACAAAAACATGGTTTCGATAAAAACGCGTTTAAAGTTTTTTTAAAGCGTACGCGAGGCTGTGCGCGCCGAAACATTTTTGGCTATAACTTCAAAACTATTGCATATTTCATTATGAAACTTTGGCTTCATATTGTTATAGTATTTATAAATCGATTTCTGTAAAAAAACGATTTTTTGAAACCGAAAAACGGGAAAGCCCCCTTAAAAGGAAATGTGCAATGTGAAACTTCTGAGAATGAACGCTAAAAACCCATAGATAACTTTCAATTTGCCCGTTTTACTATAAAATTTAACAACCGTGAAAAACGCATAACGGAATAAATAAAAAAATAAATTAATTCATAAATAAATAAATAAATAAATAAATAAATAAATAAAAAAGTAAATAAATAATTAAATAAATAAAATACAGTTAAAAATTGAGAACAATTAACCTTTCGTTATTTTGTTGCCATATGGCAACACGCTACTTTGTGGCCATCTGAACCCTCTATGGTTTCAAGGATACATTACTTTGTTGGTCCTTAGAATAGTTTGAAGTTTTAGGAATAATACAAAATTAAAAACTCAATATTTAAGATTAAATAAAATAATTAGGCACGTTTTTAAATGATTTGTCTCTACATAGTAAAAAAAGAAAAAGCAGAAAAAATAAGAGCAATTTTTATTTTGACTTTTTATTTGAATTTCGATAAATTTTTTCAATTATATCAGCTGAAGTAACTAAAAAAAAATTCCATTTTCAGTTCGTATAAAATTGTATGTTTAAGTAATTATTGCAGCCGTATGACAATACTCTAAAAAACAAACAAACCTCTTAATAAATAAATAAATAAACAATTCTCTAAATAAATAAATAAAATACAGTTAAAAATTTAGAACAATTAACCCTTTCGTTTTTTTGTTGCCATATGGCAGCATGCTACTTTGTGGAAATCTGAACCCTCTATGGTTTCAAAGATACATTTTTTTGTTGATCCTTAGAAGTTTGAAGTTTTAGGAATAATACAAAATTAAAAAAACTCAATATTTAAATTTAAAGAAAATAATTAGGCACGTTTTTCAAAGATTTGTCTTTACATAGTAAAAAAAGAAGAAGCAGAAAAATAAGAGAAATTTTTATTTGGATTTTATTGTTTTTTCAATTATTTTAGCTGAAGTAACTGAAAAAATATTCGGTTTTTAGTTCGTAAAAATTTTATATTTAAGTAATTATTACACCAACAAAGATATGGTTGTATAATATGACAGTCGTTTAAAAAACAGGGTCCAATAACAAAAAATAAGAAGAAATTATCATGGAATATTTTTAATATAACAGAACACTAAATCCATAAATTTAAAATTTTAACTCTCCCAGTGAAAACCCCAAGTGAAAGGGTTAAGTAACTAAAACAAAATTGATCCACATTTGTATCGAAACTTTTAAAGTCAAAATTGTTTAATTCAAAATTTTTAAGTAACTAAAACAAATTTCATCCCCATTTGTATCGAAACTTTTAAAGTCAAATTTGTGAAATTCCAAATTTTTAAAGCACCACCTGACCGCTGTATTACTGCGTAAGTTAAATCGATTACAAAATCATCGCATTCAGGTAGAAAAGGTTCGTTTGAATGACCGACCAAGCCACAGAAACATACCAAGGGTGATTTTGTTGTTGTTGCTAGCTAAAAATGGCGCCGATAAAATAGCAAAGAACAGGTAATCGAAGAGGAAATGACATGCTGTGGCTAGCAAAACTGAACAAAACAGCATCAAATTTAATCAAACATGTTCCTTCGTTCCGGATGAGGGGGTGGCGGCTGGATGTAATATCATTTCCTACCTTTTGTTAGTTGGCGCTTTTCGATTTCGGTTTGCGACTTTGGCCACATCGCAGCCTTTAAGTACATCGCCCAGGAGCGATGCGTGACTTTGAGGCATTTTGCGGCCAGCTCGCCATTAATTAATAAAAATTATGCATAAATTTGCGACGATTCTTATCGAAGCGAATAACAATAAACCAACAACAATGAGCCCAACAGAAGCCACAACCACAGCCGGATAAGAGCGTTTCCCGCCGCCCGCTTGCATTTCTTATTTTCCATAACAAATTACATCGTAATTTATTTGATTGTTGGAAATTAGCGAACTTTTATATGCTTTTAGTGTTGTTTGTTTTGCTTTGCTTTGCTTTGTTTTGCTTTCCGCCTTCAGTGGCGACTGCTGTTGCGAGTGCGTGTGCGTGTGTGCGACTGTATGACTTATTGTGGAAATTGTAGTCGGATTGGCAGTTGCTGCTGCTCTTGTTGAATTAAATTTCAATTCAATAAATTGCACTATCGATAAAATACAACGTGCCATCAGCCGCAATGACAACAACTTCGGCGGCAACAGCACCAAACAACGCCAGCCGGCGCACGAGTGCAGGTACACTAACTACCTACGTGTGCCGGGGGGGGGTGGAGGGATGTTTGTGCCTGATTGTCATATTTGTGACAGTTGTGCTGCTTTGTTGCCGTCACCGTGCCAGTAACAACAATGACGAGCAGAAATAATGGCCATGGCAAACGATAGAAACCGAGAATCGTTCACGTTGGCGGTGGCGGTCGGTGGCGGTACTCGTGGCAAATGGCAAATGGCGGCGCGCAACTGGAGCAGCGGCAAATGGAATGTCATTTATTGATTTCTTTGCAAATATTGCAAGCGGTGTGAGTGTTGTCTGTGATATATTGAACAACACCGAAAGCACCAGCAACAAATAATAAGGGTGTCATTATCGCCGAAGTGCGGAGCGTATCTGATTGGACGCGGCACGGGACGCACCGAGCGCTGCGATAGTTTTAGGCCGCAAACATAGTGGAGCGGCGAGCAAAGCGAAGAGCAAAGCGGCGAGCAAAGCGACTAAAACAAATACACGCTTTTGACGCAAAGCGCACATAGTGACGAGAAAAGCGAAAAGCGTGTATTTGTTTTCGTCGCTTTGCTCGCCGCTTTGCTCTTCGCTTTGCTCGCCGCTCCACTATGTTTGCGGCCTTAGGCAGCGAACATTAACGACACAAAAGCAATGGAACAGCAACTTGACGTGTAAGGAAAGCGAGAAAGAATTGGAGTACGGCCTGTCACAACTGAGCACTGGGATTGACAAAAACTCAATCGAATAAATTGGTTGCTTAATGTTTTCAGCAAACAGAAATTAACTACAGCTATGCGTACATGCTTCCAATTGATCAATTCTCTGTCTCATCGGTGGCATTAGTTCTTCCCCTTTTGGTTTATGCAAATTGTTACCCCCACACACACACACACACACACACACACACACACGCACGCTTTTCAATTTGACTCGCTCGCATCAAAGTTGTCATTTGTGAATGACAGTCGAGATTCCAACAGTGCGCCCCTCATCGACGACAGCCAGCCGGCCAGCCATCGCTTCATTTGCTGCAATAGAATGCAAACAGCTATAACATACTTGCGTACATATGTCTGTGTGTGTGTGTGTGATAGACACCAGCAACAACTGCAGGCCTGCCAATCGGCCGTGCTGCCAGCCAGATACCAGCAAAATGTTACGCAGTTGTGCCAAACTGTCCTCGCCGGAACGCGCTGGAATGTTGACGAACTGCTGCTGTCCGCTGGCCACTATTTATCCGTTCCATTGCGTTTATCGGTCTATTGCAGTCGTTGTGCCCGCAAGCCGACACAGCCAATGCATGCGGCGCACATTTTGTGCGTTCGCCATGCGGCTGCTTGCGCAATTTGGCTCCCCTACGCTGCGAACAGCGAACCCCAGTGCGTAATTTTCGCGCTCCGCAAGTAATTTTAATTTTCGCTCGCCGTACAGTGTCTGCGCACTTTTTGCTTCATTCAGATTCCATTTGCGCTTTTAGCCAACAAGGGGACAGCGCACTGGCCCTGAGTTACCCTCGTTGTCGGTCTCTGTGTGTGTGTGTGTGTGTGTGTGTGTGTCTGTGCTGCTTCTGGCGTTGCATTGCGTTGCGCTAAATCGCTTCTTTCTTCATTATAATGAATTTATTTGTCTTTTGTCTACGCTGTGCACTGTGCACTTTTATTTTTATTGCCAGTTATTTATGTAGCTGCAACAGAATGCAATTGGTATGTCACCAACTGTCGCAAGTGTTGCCGTCGCTGGTTAATCGACGCAGCCTAATTATTTTCAGATACTATAAAACTGAATTCAATTTATCGCAACAAATATGTGCAATGAATAAAAAAGCTTTACAATTACTTATTTTGTTCTTTTTCAGAATTCAACCATTTGGAGTCAAACAAAATTTGATTAAGCAGTTTTCGTGCACCTTTGATGCTTGAGGTAAGTGCAATTTTTCTGAGGATAGTTACAATTTTCAATTGATCAATTTTGTCTGCTGTGTGGTTATATCAACAATATCCCATAATAATTTTGTAAAAATTGTTGTTACCAGACCCTGTTTTTTAGAGGATTCTCATATGACAGCAACTATATCATTGTGGCTGAAATTATTACTTAGTTAAGCATACAATTTTTTACGCTTAACTAAAAACCGAATATTTCTTCAGTTACTTCAGCTAAAATAATTTTAAAAATATATATCGAAACTAGCAGCGGGTCGCACACAAGTTCAAAGTCAATGGGGCCAATAAATCAAGTTCTTCTTAACCCTTTGTTGATCCCGTCAGATTTTTATGAAAAAATACTTTTCTAATTATTTCTCATTTGAAGTGCTTTCACCATATTTGAAGTCATGTGGCGAATTAAGTCATGTTTCCTCATACAAACTCTTAACCCATCGTTGACCCCATTAGATTTTTATTTTCCAAAACATGTATCGAATTATTTCACATTTGAAGTACTTTCACCAAGTTTGAAGTCAAAAGCGTAAAAATCATGTTTCTTCATACATAATCTTTATCATGTTTCTTCACCCTTTAAGTTTTGATTTAAAAAAAAAATTAAAAACACGTGTCAAATAATTTTTGTTTTCAAGTGTTTGTCAAAATTTGAGGGTTCGCACCTTAACCCATTGACCCCGTTAAATTTTGATTTAACTAATGAATATCTCAGCAACGTGCAGAGATAGAAAGCTGATCAGCTGTTTCTGATCATTTTGGGTCAATTCCAGGTCGTGTATGAAATTTTATCAAAATCGTATGGGCGGAACTGGTACCCGGCTTTAATGGGTTAATGCTCTTTTAGACTCCGAATTTAAAAAAATTCCGCCTTAGTTTCACTTTTCAAAATACAATTGAAATTTAATGTTTGTCGCTTTAGCGGTTTGGGATGGGTGATGATGAATCAGTCAGTCAGTCAGGACAAAAAATTATGTACACATATGTACATGGTAGAGGTAGATTGAAGTAAAATGTCAAATGAAAAATATCTCCTTTTTTTCTTCTTTTTTCTTTACTATGTAAATATATAGTAACATTAAAAAAATTCATACTTCTCTTTGTTAAACTTAAATATTAATTTTATTAATTTCGTATTATTTCTAAAACTTCAAACTATTTTAAGGACCAACAAACACATTTTTTTTGGAACCATAGGGGGGGATCAGACGTCCAAAAAAAATAGCGAAAGGATTAAGAACTCAAAAATTCAAAATAAAGCGAAACATTTTTGGACCTTTTCTTTGGGCTTATTTGATTTTTATAAGAAAGTTGTCACAAACTTTCAACATTGTACAGTATTTGAATTTAAGTCTGTTCTAACTTTGACATTTAATTAATTTGGCCACTCAACTGTTACGACATTTTATTACTCCAAATGGCAGTCTAACCTATCTCAATGGAACGTCATCGAAGCTGTTCTTAATTGTTGATAACTATTTCAATCTGATACGCCTTGACACTGGCATAAACACTTGGCTCTCTAGTACACACTCAAACACACACACACATACACACACACACACACCCAGACCGTATCAATCGGGCAGATCGGCCATTAGCGCAATTAAAGCGAGCAGACTTATGCAAATGAGTCGTCGATATGCACCGAGCGCGCGTCTGTCGGAAGGTGCACTGCACGAAAATAACTAAATTTAATTTTTATGATTTTTCTCTCATTTATTGGAATTCGTGAGCGTCCTTTGCGTGCGTCCGAACCCGCGCAAGCGACGTGTGCGGTGCATGCAACGGCATTGGCCACATCGAGGGGCGGCCACTGCTGGTGGGCAGACATAATCTCTGGAAATTTATGTTGTCAACTGTGCGCACAAAAGTCGTCGTCATCATCGTCGTCGTTGTTGTTGTCGTCGCTCGGCAGCTGTTTGCGAGCCGTGCAATTTGTGTGCCATACGCGACGCTCGCGTTGGGTGAACCTGTTTCGGGCACGTTGCCGTGTTCCAATCATGTTAGACACATTAACAAGTCAAAACATGGGCCTCAGCGCACCAAACAGAAGTAAATAAAATTCATAAATATGTAAAATGGCAGCTGTAGGATTTGTAGAGGATGGACAACCGGCAGCAGCCGAGACCCGCACTTGCGAGGGAAGAAAGGGAACGCAACTTGTCTAAAGCCAAATTAATGTAGTCAGCAAGCTGGCAAGCACAACAACAACAACAACAACAACAGTAGGAATAACTGCCCACAAAAGATCGACTAAAACGAAGAACCGAAATAGAAGAAGCAGAAAATCTGTGTCTTACAAAAACACTCGCATTAAATGCCGAAATAAAATTAAGGCCTGCAGCTATCACAGAAAAAAAACAGCCAACAACAACAATGACAATGCGGCAACAGTGCAAAATTGGCCAAAGTTTAAAGCCAGCAGTTCATTCAGTTGGCCAGTTCGATTGTATTCGCTGCGGTCCGGTTCGGTGTGGCTCAGCTCAGCTCAGCTCGGCGCGGCTGTTTCGGCTTAGTTCGGGCACGGCTTGGGCCATGGCTTAAAGCGCGCTTCCATCAAATCATTTATGTATTCATATGTGATTAGGGCTGCGCGGATGGATGGACGCTGCGACAGATAGATGAATATGTTTCCAGTAAATTCAGATTTGCAAAAAATGCAAAGCACAAAATAATACAAAGAACAAGACTGGAAAACGGAGCGACGCGTATAAATGACAGAATTAAGAAACGCTGTGCGATTGCAGCTCTCAGATTGAGACTTTTTGTGTGTTGGCCACAGGTTTTGCGGCGGCGGCTGTCGGTTGGCGCGCTTCACGCATCTGTGCGCCGTGTGTTATCAGCTGCTCGACTGTTCCACTGTTCGGCGGTGGCCAACCTTCAAGTTGCCGCAACGCCGACGCTGACGGGAGCCGCACGAGCGGGAGCGTATGCCGGGCGCCGCTTCGAGTTGCGAAAACACTCGGTGCCGCGCGCAGCTTAGGCTCAACGTATGCCATTAGCATTTAAATGTTGCCTTTAATTTTTGTTTGCTCTGCTTGCGCCACGCCGCGGTGCCATTGTTGCGTTTTGTATTCTTCGGCGCCGTTATTATGATCCTTGTTGCTGTTGTTACCTTTGTTAGTCGTTTTCGATGCCATTGCGCTCGGTGTGAGTAAAAAGTAAATCCGGCAGATAAAACGTGTATCTGCGCATTTGTAACTTTTGTCTTCGGCCGTCACTGCACTCTGCCGCCGTCCGCGCTTTGTTGTCAGCTACAGATTTGTGTGCGTGTGCGTGGATGACTGTATTTATTTTGTTGTTGGTGTTGCACAGTTTTTTTGTTATAAGCGGAATATGCAAATTTCATGTTTCTTTTATTTTAAAATAAAACCCTAAAATTTTCGTCGCCGCAATGCATTGCGTGGATTTTTTTCTGCTTGTGTTTTGCTTCTCAGCATTTAAATTAAGTTTTAAACTTTTGTTGATGTTTTGGCCTTTTGTTGTCGGTGCCATTGCTACCATGGCCACACTACACGAGCTGCAGCGTTCATGTGCTGATTTCGATTAACCCTCAAATGACATAAAAGCCAAAGACAAAATCTTTGCGCGTGTCTTCTGCGGAGTTTCGTCCTTCGCTATCGACTTCCAACCAGTTTTGCCACTAAGAATTTTTTGCCCTACCAAAATTGGTCCAAAATTAATCTCAGCCTACCAAAATAAATTTGTTAAACAAAAATTTAGTTTCAAACACATAAACATAAATATATTATTTAAAAACAAAAACAATTAAATTCAGTACAAAAAGAACACAGCATACTAAATATGCTGCAATTAAAAGTATTAGATTAAAATTAACATAAAATATATAAATACATACAGATTTATTTTAAAATCATAAAAAAATTAATAGAAAATTTATTGATGCAGTGTGTTGCCTACCAAAATTCCTTGAAAATCACAACAAACCAACCAACCTATGAAAGCCTTAATTTATGAAATGAAGCTACCAATTCTGGTCCAATTGGACCAAAACGGCAACACTGCTTCCAACTACAGCGCCGAACACCTTTTTCGTCGCAGCTTCATCGTTCATCCGAAGACCAAATCTGAACTCTGAACAATTTTCGTGTGTGGATAGCAAAAATATACATGAAATCATTTTCACAAAATCTGCCGTGTATAAAATTGCTGTCCTTGTGGTGCTTGGCTCCCCCAGCTAACTTCATCGACCCCAAACAATTATTTATGTTTTCATTACTATCCACACTCAATGACTTATTTTCAAATATAATATAAGACGAAAATTATTGAAAATATAAGACGAGCGTTTAAAAAAATACACAAGTCCCGAAAAGATGAAAATTCGTAAAAAAACATAGATGAAAGATGAAAATTCGTAAAGAAGCATAGACGCGGTTTTAAAGATAAAGTCGACATGACAATTAATTTCATAGCCGTTGTCGTATGCAGTTAAGGGTTAATGTGCTTGTAGTTGTTATTGGTTTTAACCTCATCATCCAACGTTTTGTGATTCTACTATATTTAAACTTTCAGTGCGTGCATGTGTGTGTGTGTGCGTGTGTGTGTGTGTGTGCCTGTGTGTGGGTAGTGAGACATGCAGCAGGTTTTTGCTTTTTGTTGTAATTGCTTCTGTTGTTATTTTAGTTTTTCGTGTTGTTTTTGTAATTTATTTGTTGCTGTTTCCCCCCATACGTCGCTACCTTCCATTTAGGTGCCCTTTTGTGACATTTTCTCGTCTGAGTGACATGCGACGCGGCGGCAGCATCGTTGCGGCCGTTGCCGTTGCCGTTGCCGCCGTCATCGTTGTCTTTTGACATTGTGTCATTTATGTCAGTTACATTTTGTTTGTAAACTTTTTACTTTTGATTCACCCTGACTGCTCCGCCATTACCATCGCCTCCTTCACTCACATTCACACTCACACGAACGCACGCATGTTCTCTCTGTTGGTGTGTTTGTTGTTGTTGCTGCTGCTAGCAAACGGCAAGTGGCTGGCGTGGAGGTCTTTTTCAGCTCGATGCGGGTTAATTTATGCATTTATGATTGTGTCCGGACTCTTGATTTGCTGTGCATGCTGTCGTTGTTGTTATTGTTGTTCGTGCGTAAGCGACCGCCTGGCCCAGAGCTGAGCTCACAATTTTTGTTGTATTTATCTTTTATTAAATGTGTAATTTGGGAGTTGGCTGCCCGTTTTCAGCTCGACTAACCGCAGTTTGGTCAAGCGGCCAAAACGTTTGATGGCCGCAAAGCGCTGCCAGCAACATTTGAGGCGGGTGGCAGCCAGACAGCTATCGAGATGGATGGCTTAGGGTTCGGTTGGTCGGCTATTGTGTTGCTAATAGCGTCGCTCAGTCGCTTGTTGTTGTTGTTACTTTTCATTGTTGCATAGCGTTAATTTGTAATTTTGATTGACACTTGGTGCGATGATAAATTCGGTTTGGACATGGGCGCGCGATGGCGTGAAAAACTTAATTTACTAATTTGCTATGCAAATCAGCATCAAACGACTTTAGTTTTCCAAAGGGCAACGCATAGCCGTCCCAGTGAGTGAGACGCAGAGAAGTTTTGCGTGCGATCGAAGAGATGCGGAAGCGTTTGCCAGCAAGTGACAATTCTTCCGCGAAGCAGCAAAGTCTGCACTGAGAAAGCCAACACACGCGAGGAGAGTCCAGGCCAGCTGTCAATGGTGCAATGACAGTTGGCAACAAGTGGCTGACAGCAGCTCCTGTCAGTGCGCGCCCACTGCCTTCGGTTGTCACCGGCTGCCAAGCAATTATTGCGCCGCAGCCAATGCGAGTGCAACGCCGGACTGCATGGCATTGACTAAGCATTCGGTGCGGCATTTGATGAGCCAGCTAAGTGACGCACTGGCAGCCGACGGCCGCTGTTTCTGGTTGAAGCATTTTTCGCGCCAACGACTGGTGTGCGGCATTAAAATTCAGCATCAGTCTATGAAGTTGATTGGCCGGCAGTGGGCAGCTGTTGCTGCCAGCTTCGATTATGACGACGATCGTTGCTTTGTGGAGCGCACAGGCGCACGCACACACGTCCACCTAGCGGCGGCTGTTGCACTGCACTGCGCTGTGCGGCAGTAATTGCTGCGCGAGCATCGTTGCTGCCCAGCCTCGGCTGCGCAAAGTGATTTTCCTAGATTTTTATGACAATGCGCGCCGCTGCGTGCAACAGGTGCAACTCGTTGCCGGCCTGCTGCACTACCCGAGCAGCGCGTCTAATTGCCACGCAGCCAAGAGCCGTCAGCAGCGCACAGTGTGGCATTTGCATGCAATCAGTGGACAAAAATGGTCTGAGCCATCTTCGACTCGACTATTCGGCCCCAAGACACGTGAAGCCAGTTGGGGATTCTGCATTGCATTCGCTGTGTTTGTGCCTTGATTTGTGTTGCCACAACGACGACGCCGCATGCGCTGAGAAAGTGAAGCGCCGGCACAAATTTGAACTGGCTGCGGTTTTGGCCGGCACAGGGATGCTGCCGCACCCGCACGTATCGCGCCACACACTTGAGTGACATTTCAATTAGCCGGCGTAATGGCGCTTTTAACATGCCACACCGCCGAGTGCGTTGCCTTTGTCACTGCCGTTGGGGCGTGTGCCGCCTGATCAGCTCAATATGGCGGCCGGGCAGCACGTTTTGCTGCCGCTTATCTGCCGATAGCAACAACAATCTGCACACTATGTCTGGCAGCGACACGAGTGCGGCTCGCCGCAGCAGCTGCAATGCACGCACTTGTTGCACGTAGCAGCGCCAAGTCGAGTGCAGCAAAAAGCTGCAGATATGTGTAGCACAAAAACCTGACAACAACAACAACAACAGTGCAGCAACAACGAACAACCACAGCCAAATAGCAAATTAAAATGGAAAAGAAAAAATCAATTTGATTAATCTGCGTGGAAATGAACAAATCGCAAATGGCCAACTACTGCAACAAAAAAAACACAAACAAAAAATAACAACAACAACAGCAAAAGCCGCAGTAAAACATGATTCGGCGGAAGCTGCACCGCTGCAAAGGGGCGAACAAAACACAAAAAAAGTGATACGAAAACAACAACAACAACAAAAAACAACAACAAGTGGAGTACAGAAGAAACGCGGCCAACGGCCAGTGGCTGGCACACAGCAGCATGCAACGCCATTTGCGTCATTTGCAGATTATTGAGCGCAGGCGCGCAGTCATTTGCAGCATCCGCGCCAACTTGCGGCCGTAAAAAGCACCTGGCTGCATTGCTGCCGCTGCTCACATGTGGCCAGTGGCTGCTGCCAGTTTGCGCAGCGGCTCTGAAGGGAAATGGCGATTACGCAGCAGCGACCGCTGCCTTCCTGCCAGGCGGCATGTCAACGCGTCGCATTGCAACTGCTTTGGCAGTTCTGTTGGGGCAGCAACAACGACACCGGCCGCAGCACCCAATTGAAATACTAAAGACGAAAGAAACGCACACAATAAGATAAGTTTTTGTTACATTAAAAAATTGTTCCAAAAATTGTTTGCCTTAATGAAATTGTTGCACTGCATTCGTAATGCACAGACAATTGCTGTGAGTGAGTGCAGTTGATGTTATTATCAGCAACAGCAATCGACAATTCCTGCCGTGCAACACTCAACTCAAGTCAGGTCGCGGCAACTGGTTCCAGCTAAAAATGAAGAAATAAAAACTGCATAAAAAATAATGAAATCAGCAAAGAGGACCAAAGTACAAAACAGCAAGAATAGCAGCGGCAGCAACAACAACAAGCGCCAGAGCGGCAGCAATGCGTGTTTTCGCGGCTTTTTACGCAGCACTCTTGCGCGCGGCCATTGAACGGCTGCACGTCCGACCAGTTGGAGGCAGTCACCGAGCAGCGAGCCACCTGTGCTGAGCCGGAACCCTTCGGCAGCAACTGGAGCTGTTGCTGCTGCACGCAACAAATCTGAACTAGTTTTCAGACGAGCGCTGACCACTTCTGGGTCGGCATTGTGCGGCGCATGCGTGCAAGGAATAAGCAATGAATTAACCCTCGACGGATAGAGTCGGGTGGCAGGATTCGATAAAGCCAAAAGTCAGTATTTGAGTACAGGGATTTTATTGGATTGAGAAGAATTCGAACTTTGAGCGGACTCCCTGCTAAAGTTCATCAACAGGAGGGTTCTATCAAGGACAATAGGTGCACGATGGAGGTCGCAAGAGTTATCCAGGAACATGTCCTCTGCTCTTATTTGCTCATTTAGGTGATTCTTAGCTGCGGCCTGAGAAATATTTTAATTTTAAGGGGACTTTAAGGGATTTTAAGGACCCCCTGCTAAAGTTCATCAACAGGAGGGTTCTATCAAGGACAATAGGTGTACGATGGAGGTCGCAAGAGTTATCCAGGAACATGTCCTCTACTCTTGTTTGCTGACTTAGGTGATTCTTAGCTGCTGCCTGAGAAATATTGTAATTTTAAGCGGGCTTCCTATTGACCAATAACGCGTCTAATGCAGACTTCTAGCTGGTATCACACACTTATCACAGAATATCAAAAAGATAACGGTTTCAAATCGAGTCTGATGGAAAGCTTTCCACTGCTCTCTAAAGCAGTAAACACCAAAAATCGGTTAACGTAGGAGTGATCCATCCAATTCAATCGAACCGAACCCAATCCAAACCTAACATTTCAGTTGGTGCCAAGAAAAACTCAAAAGCGAGCATTGCTGGTTTAACAGGCGACGCCAAAAACTGAGTTACAAAAATATAAAAACAGGTAAGACGTCAACGCGCTGGGCCACATCGCTTTCAAGCATCCGCCGCTGTGTTTGTTGTTGGCTCATCACAGTCTTTCAAGCGTCAACGAGCAGAAATCACAGGGAAGCATTAACAACAGCAGCAACGGCCGTCGAGGGTTTGCCATCGAACCGGAGCAACAACAACCACAACAACGTTCATAATAACGACAGCAACCAGAATTGCAGTAACAAGAACGAGAATGAGATCGAAGCCGAATTGAGACCGCAGCGCAACAAAGTCGGACGGGATGTGAAAGCAAGTTGCCAACGAAAACAAGTCATAAAAGTTGGCGAGCAGCGCGTGTCCACCTGGCGTTCGCGCACCAATCAGAAGGCAGCAAAACAAATTACGGGCCAGTGGAGTTCTGGTGCTGTCGGCACTGCGTGGCGCCTCACGTCCTTCGTCCAAGAGCGACGACAGCGGTGCAGTTGTTCAGTCGATGTGGTTGTTGCTGTGGCTGCGGTCGACTGGCGTACAATTTATGGAAGCTGCAGCGAGCGGCGCGTCACCAAGTCACCAACGGCCGCCGCGCAAGGAATCGTCGCCTGCCCAGGTGGTGTGTGACCTGGCGGCGATGGGAATGGCGTTGTGGCATAGAAATTTGATTAAGTGATATCACCGCGAACGCACAAACAACACAGACGAATATTGTCATAAATTAAAAGATGTCAATGTGTTGCGGCTGCGATGTCGCTTCGAAGCGACGCAATGCGACTCGCGGCTTTAACGGCGCTGAAAACGAAGCTACGAGCGTCGCAGTGGCCAAAATAGCCATGCAACACGCTTTTCATCATCGTCATCGACAGTCAAAATTTTGCGCTCCAGCTTTGTCGTCGCCGTCGTCGGCAAAGCCTTCATTTTTGACATCGTCGGCGCTGCGTTGCGCTTCGCTTCGGGTTGCAACATCAAAGCCACGCGTGATTTTTTGCCTCAATAACGTTCGATGAGTCCACAGTTTGTTGGCGTTTGTTGTTGTTGTTGTTGTTGTCGACTTTGGGTTGATTATATTTTTGGTATTTTTGACGAAAAATTCTGCTCTGCAATATTTTCGTTGGTAGCAAAACCATCGGCCAACTACGTAACCATCCAAACGAAAACAGCAGCAGCAGCAAAAACAACAACAACAACAACAACAACAACAACAGCAACTTGACAGCGTGAATATAAAAGCGACATCAGCTACAGCCACAATAACAATAACAAAAAACAGTAGTGGTAGTTTTGACTGTTACAAGCAAGTAGCAGTGTTGTTGTAATTTTTGTTGCTGTTGTCGTTGCTGTTCCTCCGCATCCTGCCGCCGAATCACTTAACGCTTGATTACGCCGAGTGACGTTTTGACGAGGCGGTGATGTTGCAACATCATTGCTCTTCTTGCTGCTGCTGTTGTTGTTGTTGCTGCCACTATGGTGGAAGATGACGATGACAACGACAACGACGAGGACCATGACGCGCTGACTATATGCTGATGCCGTTAGTGTTTTTGCTTTTATTGTTGTTGCCATTGTTGTTGTTGTTGTTTTGTGCCAATGCTTTTTTGCGTTTGCCACAATTCGGTTGCAACGTTCGTTACTGTTGTTGTTTTACTGCTGCTGCCGCTATCGCTGTCGCTGCAGTTATTGTTGTTGGAAAACTGCGTTGATTGCTTCTGTTGTTGTTGTTGTTGTTGGTGGTGTTTCTTGTTTTTGCGCTTTGTGGCTTTCAGTTGTAGTTTGCGTGTAGTCGGATAATTTTCTGTCTTAGTATTTGTTGCTGTCTGTTGTTTTTGCGCAAATGTTTAGCTGAAGTTGTTGTTGTTGTTTATAGGTAAAAAAGTTAATGCAAATTTTTTGCAATATTTTTTCACAATTTTTTATTTGAAAGTTTTTCATATTAACTATTTTGTTGCAATATTTTGACTGTAATGCCTGCAACAAATTGCAACAAAGAAGAAGAAACAGTTTCGCAAAAAAACAAACCCACACACACATTGGAATAAGCATCGAATTTCTGCTTTAGAACGGCTTGCGACAAAATTTTGTAAGGATTCTTCGGGTGGCATTCCACAATCTAACCCCCGGCGCCCTTCCAGCGACTTTCATTCACCGCGCTAATTGAGTTGCGTTTCTCGGACGCTGTGTTTTTGTTGTTCATAACACTAATTACTGTTTGTTGTTGTTTTTGTATTGCCTTGAAATTATCCTCGTTGGAAATCCTTCAAGTCACGCTTCGTGGCACTTGAAGTTCGATGTTAATCAGTTGTCGTTGTTATTGCTTTTGTCGTTACTGTCAGAGCGAGTGTTGTTGCCGCACTCTCGTTTTTGCATACGTCAGCGATAAAGTTACATAAAAAGGACGCGTGGGCGTACAGCAGTGCCGCACTTTGTTTCAATTAAGCGGCCGCAGGGCGCAGAGCGTCGTGGGCGGCAGATGCGGCATATTTCCGAAATGCTCGCAGCCAAACAAGCCACTTGAATTACCGGCGATGAGCTGTCTGCCTTTGGCTTATTGCAGCGGGTTGAGAGTGACATGTATTGACATTTTGACTGCAGTCAGCAACCCTTTGCGGAGCAGAGCAATTCCACCGAAATTCTGACACGCCTAACAATATGCTTGAATAATGCATAATTTGCTTGATTTTCGCTTCCTTCTCTGCCGCCCCGACCAGCGACTCGAATTTTTCAATTTCATTGTTCGCATTGTGCCTTCGAACTGAAGTGTGCGAGTTTTGTGTCAATTGTCAGTGTGTTGTGACATGTCGACCCCTGCAATCAGTTGTGATTCAACTGTCATCCCACGCACTCGCCGCCCTTCCCTTGCCACGACTTCAAATCCACCTTTACCGCCCTCGGTCTGCGCTCAGCCGGTGCTGCAGTGTCGACTTCTTAACCCTAAACAACCGTTCCTAACCTCACACCGCGTATGCGTCACATGTCACTCGGCGGCCGGAGGTGGGCCGAGGTGTACGTTCGGAATTTGTTGCCATCATTGTTGCAAGCCGTCTGCGCGGTTGTGTATCGTTGTGTGCATTGCAAATGGCGTCATACGTAATGTCACACACGTTATCGCTAAACGTGACTCATTTTACTCGAAAACCCTGTCATTCCGGGGCGAGGTAGAGGCTAAAATTACTCGCAAGGATTTCCACCTAACCAACGACAAATACGAGGCAGTGGTTTCGAAACATGAAAAAATCACTTAAATATCGATTTGAAATTGGGAGTTACGAATTATTGCTTTAACCTGTCAGGACTTCGGACCATCCGAACTGTTCAGACATTCGAACTGCAGCAGTGCATTGAAATGTACGATTTTGTATGGAAGAGTCAGACGTCCGAACGGACTTCTAGCACTGTCTCAAAGAGTTCAAAAAGGATATGAAGGACCTCAAATAAATGTTTATCCTTGAATATCCTGGAAACCGTGAGAGCTAAATTTTTATAAGTGACTTCTGGTAAAAAAGCATTCAAACATCTATACTGCTTATAAATTTCATGTAAATCACTTTTACAGTTAGGACTCTACAACGATTAAAAAAATGTGCTTTGCTACATTCGATGTTTTTAGTAAGCAACTACGAGGTATTCTGTACATAAAAACATGAATGTAGCAGTGTATAATTTTTGAAACGTTGTAGTGGCTTAACAGTAAAAGTGATTGAAATGAAATTAATATGCAGTATAGATCTTTGAATGCTTTTTTACCAGAAGTCACTTATATAAATTTTGCTCTTACAATTGCCAAGATATTCAAGGATAAAAATTTAGTTGATAACTTTTTTATAACATTTTTCAAAACAGGTTATAGTTTCTTTGACTTCATATCATTAGCTTTCACTTGACGTAAAAATTATTTTTTCTGACATTTGAGTTAAAAGATATGATGTTTTAAAAGTTTCAGTAAGGGGCACTAAGCCGCCATCTTTAAACTTCATTTAAAAATAACTCGAACATCCCGGAAAAATCCCTTGGTACTTTTTCACCTACTGAGGTCCTCTATCGAATTAGATATGCTTGACCTTGACCCTCGAAATTTTTTTTGAATTTGTTGCACTGTGTAATAATAAATTTTTTAATATTAATAAATCATATTAATACATACAAGTAAAACTTCAACTACAATGTTGCTGCAATACTTGCCGGACTAATATCGCATGCACCAAATTCTTCGAATCGCAACCACTGTCGGTTTTTGTTTAGTTTCTTGTATTCTTCGTCCACAGTTCTCGTTTGTGGAGCGACACCCACTAAGCAGAAAAATACACTTCCGTATTTCCAGTTTCGCCCCCGCATCACCGCATCACCCCCTCTGCAGCGCGTGCGGCGTGCAACATTTTACAAATGTTGCCACCTCTCGTCGTGCGCTCGCAACCCGTTCAAGGATTGTGGAAAAAGGACACGTTTCGTTCCGTAATTCACATAATCAGAGAAAGAAAGCAGCAGCGCAGCTGCGGAGCGAAATAAAAGAAGCAGCAATGGCGTAAGCAGTGCACAAAAGTGAGCGAGAAGCGCCGTTGGCCGGGCGGCAGATGTGGACATGGCAGAGGCAGCAGCTCCACTCGCATTGCGCCACGCTTGATTTACTGTCATTAAGAAGGAGCGCTAACAATGCCAGTGATGCCAATTGCCGTTTTAAATTGTATGCCCGACGCGCAGGAGCCGACGGGCGCGACGCAAAATTGTGCTGAGCCGGCAGTTGTGGGCGGCAAGACGATGCGTATTGCTGCGGACAGACACAAAGGCGAGCGCACAATGCGACGGCAACTCGTCGAGCAGCGGGCAGAGCGGTGCGGGCGGCACATGTGGCCCGCGGAAGTATTTTAATTGGCAGCGCACAGGAAGTCGCGTCGCGTTGTGCGTACAAAGAGCCACAGGGTGACTCGGAGGGTTCGGGCTTTCTTTGTGGCGAGCAACGGCAAAAAATGCATTTGGACAAACGTGAATGCAAACTTTTTATGCGCGAAATTTCAGCAGAATTCAACGCATTGTGGCGGTTGGGGGCGAGCGCGCATTTTATTGCATTGAACAGTTGTTGGCGGCGGACGGATTTGGCGAACATGTGTTGTGTCGTTTTAACTCGGCGCGGCGTGGCGGCGCACGCATGCGGCAGCCACAGCTTCCGGTAATGAAAGTGTGTGCGCAACATTTCGCTTCTGTTTATGCAAAGCGTAGCGTGCTCGGCGGCAGCAACAACGCTAACAATAACAACGGGGAAAAGGAGTCGAATTTTTCGCTTTTGTTGATAAACAAACGAAAACTTTGTTACGCCGGCGGGGGCGTAAGTGAGCGGGTGAGCCGTGCCGGGCGCAGAACGGAAGCAGGAGTTGCACGCAGGCGGACTTTATTGAAATTTAAAGCTGCGCAGTACTCGAGTAAACAAACCGGAGCAAATAAATAAACGCCAACCGAGCGGGGAGCGTTGGATTTTTTGCGCAAACAATGTAGGGCGAGAAAGGGGGGGGGGAGAATAAGAAATAATGAGAGTGGGAGGGTTGGGACTTCAGCGCTAGTCGCCACTTTAGCGCGTGCAGGTACTCGGCTGTAGTGTGCGGAGCTATGAACTCTCTCACACACACACACACACACACATACAGAAATGTATGTATTTGTGTTGGCAAGCAAAAGGTTTGCGCGCTGCAAGATTGTCGCTTGAGGTGTGGTGAGTTGAGGTGAGGTGCACGAACGGGGAATTGTCACAAGATGAGTCCGTCCGTATATGCTTTGTCGTCATATGAATGAGATGTGGCTGCGATTCCATGAATGAATCACGGCATGAATGAGAGGATTATCACGATTAACGGCAACACCAGCAACTGCAACAACAAGAGCAGCAACTTCCGACGTGCCAGCGACAAACGGCTCCATGACAACACATGGCACGACGAGCGCGTACTATGCAGATAAACAGATAGACAGCTACACAGCCAGACAGCTGGACAGCTGAACAAAAGCGTCAAGCGTGAAGAATGGCGCAGCGCAGCGGGCAGCAACGCGCGCGGCGTGGCCGCAGAGCGAACAAGAATTATAAGAAAATCTGTAAAGAAATAGGAGAGAAATTTTCCACGTTGGTGACAGCGCACAGCGGGTCACGTTGGCCGCTGCTTTACATAAGTGTGTACATATGTACATATGTGGTGGAAGCGAAACGGGAAATGGGAAAAAGCTGGCACGGAAGCGAGCCAGCGAGCAGGGAAGGAAGGCATGCGGCATGTGAAGACGCTTCCGCATGCGGCACACAAACACACGCGCCCAGATTCACCTTCGATGCGACAGCGCCAGTCGTTACGGGCGTAATGTGCGGCGTGGTGTGGCTGCCGCTGAATGATGCCACTCCTGTCAGCACTAATTATGGCAACGCTCACACACACACACACAACACGCTCTGATATGTGTGGATGCGCGCCATACAGTCGCACTCGACAGGGTAATGACGTTTCGCTTAATCTTCGAGTGGACTGCGCTCGTAAGCGGCAAGGTGCAAGTGCCGCCCCGCACTTCCTCAAACGCCGCTTGACTGCTTAAGTTCCGGTTAACAGCGCCAACAACACTACTTTACATACATATAGTATAGTAGATATGTGTGGGTGTCTGCCTGGTGCTTCTCCCTGTATATAAAAATTTATTTAGCTCTATTTTCGTTGCAATGAACAGTTATGAGACGCAAGTGGGCGCATGCCGGTAAATGGGAATTAATTAAGTACTCATCGTGCGGCAAGTGCAATTAGGCATTCTTGCCTATTTTCAGCATAATTTGCCCGCTGAATGGCAGCCAATGCTGTCCTGGCCCTTCCAGCTATTGAATTGAAGTTTTCCCTACCGTCTTCTCACCATCTCAACTGTCCAGTGTTGAGGGCGACGAGCTGTGCAATGTCTGCTGCTATTCAGGTGTGGAAAACACTGCCAATGGCATACAAAAAATACAAAAAATACAATACAAAATACGCAAAAATTATTTTCAATGCTCGTGAAGCATCAACAACATTTATTGTAGTACTAAAAGCTGCATTTACACGATTGAGTGCATTCAACAAAAATTAATCCCACAACACACTCGGCAAAATATAAAAATTTTATGTATATTGAAAACTTCCCATGTAGTTTCTAAAGGATTTTTAATAAATTTATCATTACTTATTGATGAAATTATGGCAATATTACATTGAACAAATACAATTAAAGGCAATTGAAATCATATTTAAATCAACAATATTTTAAATAATAAATAAATACAAAAGATTAAATGGAATTCAAGTATGTGTACGAAATCGAATTAGCGTTGGTAATGGGGACTGAAAGCTGGGGTTGGCTGCATTTTTATTAAACAAGAATAAAGTAACATCAACAAAAGTAAATGTAGCATACTAATTCATGTATCTGAAACATTCAAGTTTAGGTTTAAAACTAATCTATGCGCCGAAAATGAGGCCTAACTTTGACGATTAATTAAACGAGTATGAAAAAGAAAGAAGCTTTATTTAACTGATATTAAAATATGGAGCGCAATTTTTTGTAATAATTTTCATTTAAAATGGTGGCAGCATAGCGCTTTTTAAACAATTTTATACAATTTATTTTATACAATGGTTCATAGTAGTACTCCAACTATTTGCAAAACATGGTTTAAAGAAAAGCGAAAGCAAAGTTTTATTTGCGCTTTTTTCACCATAGGACCAGCTGGATAATGTTTTTATGATCCTAAATTATAGTTTAACTCTTTAGAGATGGAAGTCAATTTGGGAAACCAAAATTCTCTCGTTAGAAATGTTCGCATATCTACTATGAAAGTTTTTTTGCTAGAAAATTATGTTGCATACTCAGAAATTCTGAAATCATCCTTTTATCCTTTTATAATTCGAATAAATATTTTGCGTGGGTCATAAGATTGGAATAATTGTTTTGAGGGGTTTGAAATATTTGGTGGAACGTACTATCCTAGTAGTACCGAAAGAGTTAAGACAGTGAAACATAAATCCATCTTTTCAAAGTCGTAGAGTGATGTTATTTCCCACATCATCCCAAATCATATAAAACATTTCGTCTCATCTCAATCCAACTCAACTCATTTCATCTCATCTGGACGCACCACAATCACATAATCTCAGCTCAATTCAATTTAATTCAATTTAATTTATTTCAATTCAACTCAATTAACTCAACTAATCTTATTTTATTTAATTTCACTTAATTTCATCTCATCTCATATCACCTTACCTCACCTAACTTAACCTCATCTCATCTCATCTCATCTCATCTCATCTCATCTCATCTCATCTCATCTCATCTCAACGCATCTATCTTCTACGAGTATCTATCTATTTTATCTCATCTCATTGCATTTCATCACACCTTTCCTCACCTCACCTCAATTCACCTAACATAACCTAATCTCATCTCATCTCAACTCATCTCACCTCATCTCAACGCATCTATCTTATTTTATCTCATCTCACCTCATTTCATCTCACCTTTCCTCACCTCACCTCAATTCACCTAACCTAACCTAATCTCGTTTCATGCCATCTCATCTCAACGCATCTATCTTATTTTATATTATCTCATCTCATTTCATCTCATGTCATCGCATCTCAACTCATCTCTCTCATCTAGACTCAACTCATCTCATCTCATCTCAACGCATCTATCTTCTATCTATCTTTTTTATCTCATGATTTTACTTCATCTCACCATTCTTCACCTAACGTAACCTAATCTCAACTCATCTCATCGCATCTCACTTCATCTCAACGCATCTATCTTATTTTGTCTCATCTCATTTCATCTCACCTTTCTTCACCTCACCGCAATTCGCCTAACGTAACCTAATCTTATCTCATCTCATCTCGTCTTATATGATATGATCTGATTTGGTCTCATCTTATCTTATATGATCTCATCTGATCAGAACTCTTCTTTTTTCCCATCCCCTTCTATCCCCTCCTATCCTCTCCTCTTCTCACATCGCATCACATCACATCACTTCACATCTCATCAATTATCATCACATCACATCACGTCACTTCGCATCACATTATTATCCTAAATGACATTACTATATACTTCATATACTTATTATGTATTGTGTATGTACTGTTTTCTCAGAAAACGAACAGCTTTAATTGTTGATGCAGCAAATGGGTCCAACAACAAAAGCAACTATTTTATTTTATAAAAAGTCAGTCGAATTTGTTTGTGAGCTTTGCGCGCCACCAAACGCTTACATGCACATCACTTAATATCCGGAACGACACAAACGGAAAGAACAGCAGCAGCAGCAGCAACAATGCCAGCAACATCACCAATTACTACCAACAATACGCAACGCGGCAGCGGGCCTTAATCAGTTCGTTTCAATTAGCGAGCATAAACGCTTGGCATTTGTTTGGATTGTTAATCTGTTCGGCCGCCTCCCCCCACCTCCACTCTTTTGTTTGCCTTTTTCGGTTCATTTTTTTTTCAATTTGCGGCAACTTTCGAGATGATTGCGCCCTGCACACATTGCTGCACCCCGGCGCACCATTCGGCTGCGTATGCATTGTGGCCGCCATTGTTGTTGTAATTGAATTACATTCGCCTGCATTCGCTCATTCATGAAATGTATAAATACAAATTTTTTGCTGCGCCCCCATGTTTTTCTCTTATTTTTGTAGAAATTTGCGTTGCATAATTTATTTATGTTTTTTCGATTCTTTCCAACAATTGGGCTCCCTTTGGTGCGCAATTTGATTTTTTCTGTTGCTGTTTGTTTTTGTTGTGCGGCGTATTGAAGTGAATGGAGGCACACTCGGCGCTACGTTGTTCTTGCACACAGCCGCAGAGCGCGGGGGAGACGAGGCGAAGCAAGTAAAAAACATCAGCAGCAACAACTAAAAAAGCGCCAACATGGAACATCGCATCGAATGTAATTATTGAGCGTAATGAAGTTGATGGCGTTGAAATTGCGCTGAAAGTTCCGCTTAATTGACTGCGCGCTAATCGAGCGAAAGCGGCACGCGGCCCGGCTGGGGCGCAAGTGTTGCCAGCAGCAGCAGCCGATTTCCAAAGTTTGTTTTTCGATAATTGTAATTTTGGGTAATTTTCCTAATGGATGCGAAACATAATCCGGCTGCGCGTCGCTGGGGCGGCGGCCATATGTTCCAAAAAGCTCCAAAACAAAACCATTGCACCATCGCAACAATGTGGCGCATTGTCTAACAACAACAGCAACACAACAATTGAAATCGTTTAATAAATTCGCCTAATCTATGCGGCCGACACGCCTCCCCGTCCTACTTCACCATTTCGCCGTTGACAAACTGCATTCAAATACAATTTACTCGCTCTTTGTTTTGGTTTTTGTTGCAGTTCTGTTGCCGTGTTGTTGTTGCTGTGCAAAATGTAATCGAGAAAAACGCGAACCGAAAAACAAAAACGCCGCACTACAACTCAATTAAACGCTGCATGTTGCCATAAATTCAAAGCGGCTTCCCAGCGCAACTTGAGCCGCGGCCGCGCATAAAAATAACAATTTTTGCCCAAAAATGTTGCATATTACATTTTTTGTGGACGCCCGTCGCCGGACAATGGCGGTGCGTGCAGTTGTGAATGGCCTTTGCAACAAAATCGGCAAAAACTTTGTTGCCACTTTTTGTCAAATTCCATAGCGTTGAGTGTTTTTTGCTGGCGGTTTTTTGTTTTGTAGAAGAGCGCAGCGCGAAATAAGAGCGTCACGAGTGGAAGCGGGCAGAAGAGGGGTGGGGGTAAGCTGCGCTCGACGCAAATTAGTGCAGCGCGCCCCAGTTGCAATAAATCTGACATTTAGCGGACGGCACGCAGACTCCGGGCGAGAAACGCTCATCGGCGCTGCGGGGGCCGACAGCTGTGCATCTAAGTTTTTTTGCCATGATTTTTTTTTAACAAAAATGCAATTTGCATGTAATTTATAAACCACTGCACAAAAAGGCGACCAAATTATGAAAGCATAAAAAACGAGGAGCTACGGAAATGTGGCCACGCGCAGAGGAATTATGCTCATAGGTGGCAACCCCTGTTGCGCATTCAATGTAAAATCTGTTAGTGTACTACACGATCCCAGCAATTTATTTAGCACTGTGCAGTGTACACACATACATATGTATGGACATGCAATACATATGTACATACATGTAAATGTATTTGAAAAAAAACTGTACAATGTTTCGTCTGGATGTTTATTTAAAATTTTGCTGCATTTTAGGCGCTTTGCAGTGCATTTTTGGTCGTATATGCAATTCATGAGGGTCGTGTTAGAACGAATGGAAAATGTTTTGTGTATTTTTAGGAAAATATTTTCAGCAACATTTGCTTTCACATTTTCATTTCTGATTTACATAAATCATTGGCTAAAAGGATTTCTAGATATTTGTACTAAACAATTTACTCAAAGCATTCAAAATGGATTTGCATAACATTTTAAGATATTGGGAACCTAAATGTTTTGTACAAAAATTATGACTTCCCTGCAGAGATTTTCCCCATGATCTACGACCTTTATGGGTTCAAGTCAAGTGTCCACAACTTCATTATTCAAAACGCGGTTTCTTAATTTCTGCATCCCTCCAGATTCAACGCAATAACTCGTATTCCATGGGCGCTGGCTCTTATAAAAAAATCGATCCAATAACAAATTTTTTATTTATTTAACTATCCAGGTTTTATTGAAAATTAATTGTAAAAATATCGCCCGCTTCGCCCAGGTTCCCCTTCAGCAGGTTGTTAGGGTTGCCGGATGTTCGCACTTCGGGTTGCCGCGCGTAAAAATTGGACAACCCATATCGTACATTTTTGTATAAGCTGCCCAAATTCATTGAACAAACGACCCAATCGAGACAATACATACCGGCATTTTTTTGTAAGACTGCTGAATTTATTAACCAAAACAACAACAGTCAACCAATACTTCTGGGGGCCGAAAATTGAAACCTTGCGATCATCTGCAAGTTTGATATCTTTGATTCCTGCTTTTATGGTTGACATAATGCGAAAATCCAGTACCTTTTTGAGGTCTAAGAGTAGTAAGGAATGATCTCAGCTACCTTTCCACTGTGTGCTTGGTTTTGAAAGCTCATACCACACATTACACTCTTTCGTTTTCGATTTTATTTTTATGTGCTTTAAAAGTGTCTGAATTCCATGGATTTTCGTATTTACGAAAAGTATTGCATTGTTCAGAAAGTATGTAATTATTAGAAGGCAGAAGGACTAAAGTAGATGCTTGAAGTCACTAAGTCACTAAAAAAATTGGTGCAGAACACTCTTAACCCATTGCTGCCTAATGGGTAAAAATTTACCCATGAAAATTGACTTTTTAAAAAAGTCACAGAAAAGTTCGTGGTAGAGATATCTCAAAATCATTGATAGGGATGGTTAGGGTAAAGATGAAACTACCTTAGTCTAGTAGAGGTGACCCTAAAATTCCGCCATCTAGCTAGAGTTACCAGACTCCAAAAATTGTGAATTCTCCGGAGGTGGAAAATGTGGCGAAACGTAGTGGCCTTAGAACTTCACAAAACTCTGCCTCCTAACTCACCTGTAAACAATACATCTTTTCTTCACGTGTTTAGCTGATCACTTTAAAAAGTATGAAAAAAAGCTACCATTGCTGCGTAATGGGTACAAAATACCTAATGAATATCTCAGCAACGTGCAGAGATAGAAAGCTGAAATTTTGTTTCTGATCATTTTGGGTCAATTCCAGGTCGTGTATGAAATTTTATCAAAATCGTATGGGCGGAACTGGTACCCGGCTTTAATGGGTTAAGACGGGTTGTTAGGAGACAGGTCCGAAGTGGTGGGTTAACCTTCCAAGAGTGGCTACCAAAGCCAGAGCCAAGCATGCCATGTTTCGACAATGCTTCGAGGAGTCAATGAGACTAGTTGCTCTGCTGTTCCTAAAGAGCAACTAGCAACCTGTCAACCTGCGACAGATACGATTTAAACTTAATTTTAGGTCAGAAAAAGTGAAAACTTTTTGGTTTTATAGATTTGCAAAACCGAAAAACTTGAAAGTTTCTTTCGATCGCTTCATAAATGCGTGCAACAGCTTTAGGGATCACTAAAGCATCAAATTTGAAGGATTTTCTTTATTAGATAAGAAATTAAGGGTTACTGAGTGAACTGGGATGGAGTTGCAGAGGCATTGAAATTACAAACAGCCCAATGGTTTAGAGTTTTTAAGCCAATTACTCTGCGAGACGCTGCAAATTAAGATAATGAAAGTATTTTCTCACTAAAAAACCAATGGATTCAGTTTACTTTTGACACAGCACCACGATTGGAATGAGTTCTGATACCATGGCAAAAGTATGAACGAAATCTGCTACTATCTAAAAAACTACGGATTGCAACAAATCCGCCACCAATGTATGTTTTGTTGTTGTTCACAGTAGTTTTGCTCTGATGCGAGGGCAGTTGCAATGTCAGCATTTTCCACAACTTAAAATTAAAAAAAAAAAATACGATGGCAAATGTCCTGATTGTCCATGGCTATAGTCCAATCCGTCTTTAGTTACAGTTGTTATTTCAGTACGAGTACTTGTTGTTGTTGCATTAGGCAGGCGACAGCAGTCGCTAAATGATCGCTGAGCCGCATGGGGGAAGAGCGGACGAGCGGCGGCTGTAAGTAATGTCGCATTGCGCTCGACACGCCGCTGTCAATAAATTTGAAATCGAATCGCGTTTTATTGCCGCGTGTGGTTGCTGTGCTGTTGTTCGTTGTTATTATTGCTATGATATATATTTTCGAGTCTTCTTCAATTCACTGTTGTTGTTGTTGTTATTGTTGTTTTGGTTGTCATTGTGGGAAATTTATTTGTTATGAGCCAAATGTGTTATTTATATTTAGCTATGCGTATTCGTGCGCGTGTGTGTGTGTGTTATCTTAGCTTTATGTGTATTAAGTAGTGCATGTGTGCGAAAGGCGTTGCAATTTGTTTTTATTGAAATTTTATGCATAAACAGGCATATGAATTTGTGCCATTCGATACTGACATTTCTACGATTTTCGTTGATTTTTTGCCCAACTTTATGACACCATAAAACTTCAGTCGTGCGGATAAGGCGCTGGTTATGTTCCGATTGGTTAATAAATAACGATTAGAATTTGCCAAAATCACTAACTGAAATGACGTCTCGAAGGAAGTGTGTTGATTTTTGCAAAAAAAAAACGCAAAGTTATCAGCGCTGTGAACCGATTTCAAGTTGTGCCAATCATTTTTTCACTCATTGCAAATAAATGTAAATTGCATTTTATAACGAAAAAGTATTATCCCGAATTCAATGGAAGCCCCAAAGCTCACACACACACACCAAGACAGACACAGGACACAGGCTCAACACATCCTAAGCCCAAGTTCCGTGCAATATTTGATTGAATGCTGCCATCCAGCGCTTTCAATCATTGCAGAAACGTTTTTTTTTAATAAAAAGTGTGAAAAATAACAGCAAATTGCAAAATTCTATTTTAACAAATTTACAAAAACCACACAACTATTGGTCGCACTTTCAATTGTATTGCAGGAAAACGCTTTCCAAAGAAATGGCATTGCGCACTTGTTGTTGTTGTAGTGGATGTGCGCGCAGGCGTGCAGCGCTTTGGCGCTGATTTAAAAATAACTGCAACAACAAAAACGCAACCGTATGCAAATTTATGCAAATATTCTCGGCAGTATTGTTGCAGGCCGACAAAGTTGATGAAACCCAAAAAAGAATCAATTTTTTTCATTATAGCCAAATCGGTGCGCAAAAATGTGCAATTTGCATTGAGAGTAGAGAGAGGGTTTCGTCTTTTTTGCACATTCAGATACGAACTGCTTTGCTGCCATAAACAATTCGAAGCGCAACCAGCTCGAACAAACATCGGGCAAATATTTATGAACCGGCGGCCGATAGCGTGAAAGTCGGCCGGTTTTCACCATTTCACTATCGTTTGCCAAGTACTTAAATCATTTCCAAAATTAACGATCAAAAGGGTCATAAATTGTGCCATTGCGGCACAATTTGACGCGCTGCAAGTGTCGCGAGTTGCCACGAATTTTCATTTAATTGAATTGTAAGCATTTTGTATTATTTTGTGCATGTGCAAATATTGATTTGCCGTCGATGGAATGGAGCCATGATTGCTCGCATTCAATTCAGTGCGAGTGTGGAATGCGCGCGGGCCAAACGGTCAAATGTGAAGCGCTGGCAGTGCCTTTTTTTTGTGTGAATGTGTGAGTACTCGTAAGTATGCAAAAATGATCAATATTTCAATTAACTGTGAGCAAACAATGCAAGTGACGAGGTAGAGGGAGTTGTAGAATTTCGCCATCATTGGCCCACTACGAACAAAAGGGATGTGTGGAATTTGTCGACATAAAATGCGACAGGTGGATCCGGCAGTCGAAGTTATGAGTTCGAAAAGCGATTCACTAAACTGGGAGACGGCAGATGGTTTAAGTAGTTTCCTTCAGTTCTGCATATTTGGAAAAAATGATACATTGTGATATTTCGGGATTTTTATTTCGAACCACATGGAATTCATTAAGAAGCATCGTTTTTCTTTTACGTCATCAAGTTTTCTTCAAAAGCGATGCGTTAGGTGGTTCATCACCTTTTTTCTAGCATGGGCACCAAGGCTTGGTTTGGAGGTTTTTAGACTGAAACATTTTTAAACACTTGCGGGCAACAGTAACTTTGATCCATCCAAATGTTTATATAGGCCTGAAACTAGAAGTCTTTCATATTAACCTGGTAAAAGAAATATGTTTCCATCCATAAGCAAAAGTTAAGTATGAAATATGCATTAATTTTTTGTCTTTTTTTGTATAAAATTAGCTTTTCTGATAGATACTTGAACTTGCAACAATAATTGGTCTAGTTAGTGGGCTATAGTCATTTTTGAAATAAGTATATGGTATATGTAAATATTACATATTCATATTTCATACTCAATTCTTGCTTTTGGATGAAAACACATTTGTTTTAATCTAAGTTAATAAAGATAGAAGAATAAAATTTAGAGCTATGATACAACAGACTGAGATCCAAAACATGTAATTTTTCCTTACCTTACTGACATATTTTGGCCTTGGAAGTTCAAAATAAAAAATTTAGTTAAAAGGCGACAATCTTCCTCTTTCATTTCTCTTTCCATGTCTTCATCATTGCACAACTGCAAATATTTGAAACAAATGTTTGAAATGCGTATGTCCTCGAAATCCTTTCTTTCCTTTTAAAAGAAGATCGGAACAGAAAATGCAAACCTGATTATGTCAGGTCACTATGAATCAGGGGCGTAGCCAGAACTTGGGCATGGGAGGGGTTTTAAAAAAATTTGTTTGCCAGTTTAGAATTACATGTTTTTTAAAGTAAAATGCACTTTCCCAATAGGGCATTTTGTTGTGGCTTATGTGACTTAATGCATTAAAAACTAAATTTTTTCCCTGATTTTTAGTAAAAATTTCATGAAATTTGGTGGACTGAAAGCGAAGTTATTGCATTTGAAGTGGAAGTATGTTTGTGTCATCGTACAAAAATGTGCATCGAACAAAAATCCAATATTAACTATTGTTTTAAAAATGTTTAAACTTTAACCGAAGCATTTAAATTGATGGACCAAGTTTATGGTGATTTTTGTTTATACCGTGGTGGAGTTCATAAGTGGTAAAAGCGATTTAAAAACGATTGTCAGAACATAAATGATGACCAAAGTGTTAGCCAACTGAATCCGCGATCACCGTAGATCAAAAATGGGCGGTAATTCATAAAAGATAAGCCAAAATCTTCATTGAAATTCTTGAAATTTGATTTAACCTTCGCTTTACTTATACCCACCCGGGTTATCTTTTTAATATTCATGTTTAATATCTGCACAAATTTTAAGGTAATTTTCAATAACATGAAAAAATATTTTTTTTAAATTTTGTTCATGTTTAAACTTGAATTTTGTAATTTTTTATACAAATGTACCTGGGTGATCCCAGGCGCTTTCGCTACCATTTTGATTAAAACTCACGATAAATTTTTTTTGCGTACCTCATTATGTGTTCAATAAACCCTCTGGAAAGAAATCTTCTAATATTTTCCATAGTCTCAAAATAAATCATTAAATTTAGGCCTTTTTTCGAAATACGAACTATCGCCAGAGGAAGATACTAAATACTGAAGTATGAACAAAATTTATAAATTATTATGCATTTATTGTGAGTTTTACTCAAAATAGCGACGGAAGTGCCTGGGATCATCTTTAGTAAGGCGAAGATTAAGCATCTCAATAGCATAAATTTATTGCATTTTAACTGAACATTTGGCTATCGAAGGATGCCATCCCATCTATTGACACTTGTTTTGACTGTTTTTTTGTTTTCACATGATGTGGCATCGTGCGAGTTTCACCTTTTCAAAGAATGCATTTGCCGATGAAAAAAAGCGTTTTGAGAACGTAGAAACCATCCAAAAGGCTTGTACCGACATCCTGAAGGGCATTCCGGTCGACGAACTAAACTACTCTTTAGACATGTTTTTAGAACATGCAAATCGCTGCCTGCCAATATAAACGTGACTATTAAAAAAACAAATTAGTTTCGGTAAAAAAAGGGTTTTGTTAATATTATTTTAAATATTTAAACATGAAAAGAAATTTTTGCTAATGTGACGATGCATAGTTATTGAAAATGTTGACAAATTATAGGCTATGGGGGGTTCTGACACCCTGAACCCCCCCTTGGCTACGCCCCTGCTATGAATAGCCTCTAGGTTCACTCCTTTAACAACATTTGGATGGGTCTCGACAAAAGATAAGTGAAAAGTTAAGACAGATCTAACCTCTTTGTCCTATGAACTAACTAAGCAGTTTTGTCAGCTAGGATCACCTTCTCCTTAAGTGCTCCTTTACAGAAACTCACTGGAGTGTCTAGTATGGCAATTTTGTCTCATTAATGGCATTCATGCCTGGCTCATCCGCCCGAAGTTGCCCAGGATATCTTTTTTAGTGGATTCCAAAAATCGAGAGCTTGGCATCGAAATATTTTCGGAAGCTTATTGCAGACCTGGAAGTTAATGTGTGATATTCCAAGGCATATTCCAGCTGAAGAAATCATTTATTGCGAATACTGATCACTGAGTGGGTTTGAACATGAGTGCTTGCTGGAATCTGGACCTATGTTCGCTTAGGATTGCCCTGTGTATTTTTAATGGTTTTCTTTATTTGTATTCAAAAATGCTTCGGCTCAACTTTAAACTGCTGACGCTCTAGAGAACTTCTCTCACTAAAAAGGAACCAGATGAGAACCATGATTGATGTTCTGACTTGTCACTGTGGAATTGGTACTAATGCAAGCAGGTTGGGTTTGCTTTCTAATGACTTCTGTCCAAGCTGTATGAACGAGAAAGAGGAAGACTATACACTACTCCATCTATGCACATGTCTTGCTTTAACTAAAAGAACGAAGAATTACCTGGGCAACTTCTCATTTGCCAACTTAGGTGAATTTGGGGCTATTCACTGTCTACAAGGCTTCGTAAGGGGCTCAAACTGCTTCAATGATTGAGCGAACTTAAACTGTCCAACTAAAACTTTCCATTTATTAATAATATGAAAAATTTGTACATATTTAAACAATGAGTTTTTACCGAAAGCTAAAAAAAAACTGCACTCGAAAAGTACTAAAGATTGAATCGTATAAGTTCATGCATATGTACATAATTTCTTTGAAGAAGCACAACTTTACTTACACATTTTTTTTATAAAAAATTTATTTTTAAAATTTCCTACTGGGTCTCTCAACAATTCAATGCGTTATGCATTTTGCGTTAATGTGAAATATTTGCCACTTTGTTTGTGTGCTTAAGCGTTGCACTTTTGGTTGTGTTTGTTTTTTTGGATTTAAGTAGTGATGAAAGGTTTCGAATACGCATCGCTATCAGAACTTTTAAGAATGAGGAATGGGTAATTTATAATTTTTCAACACTTTCTAGGTTAGGTTAGGTTATATAAGTGGTGTATACAACATGTGCTTCCACTTGGAGACCTGATTGGGTCCATTGTGATTGCCTTCACTTTGGATCCAGTGCCATTTTCTATCTGTTGGGTTGCCTGAAGATCCAGACGGCATGCTTTGGGAACCATTTGGTCTTGGCGAGGAACTTTGTAGATCATTAATCCTAATCCAAGAGTCCCGAGTTGTCGTTCGATTGCTTCTACTGGATCCTCATCTCAGCAGTTTCTGCATAGATCGTTGCTAGTCAGTTGTCATTTGCATTACAGTACTTTCCAAGAATCAAGTGTATTTTTTAAATATAAATGCATATGGATTTCTTGTTATTATTTATTTTATTTTTATTTTATTTTATTTATTTTCCATCGGGCAACCAAAGTTCATTGTTGCAAGAGGCATACGAGGCCTTTCAATCTGGCAGCGCTCTCAGAAGTTTTCTTCTCGCTTCAGTACTTTCTCGAGTACCGTTCGACTTCGGGTACTTGCAACTTGAAGCAGCACTAATTTTAGGGTTTAATTCCGCACGGCCAATCGAGTTGTACGCGTGAAAATATGCGTGCGTGTGTTTGTACATACAAACATAGCATTAAATAATATTTTTACGATTTGTTTAATCACATGCAAAATTGAAATTGAAAATGTCCATAGAGCGTGCGAAAAAAATGCGCAGCTCAAACAGACACAGAAATAAAAATTAACAAATTCCCAAATAAAAATTGTCGCTAAAGGGTTTTTACGCTGCACAAATTGGAGTCGTTTGATTGGATGTGTTTGTGCACTGAAATTTAGCGAAATGGCAATGTTTAATTTATGCAAATTTATTACCCAAATGCACTTTAAATTGAAATAGCGCCAAAGTAATGGCAATGTGTGCTGTCCGGGCCGCGCTTTGTTTGTGCAAAAGTTGGCACTTTGGCATTCGCTAAACAATGCGTCGACATCCTGTCGCTTCGCTGCCCAACAATATGCCTCCACGTCTGGCTGTCTGTCGGCGGCAGCACGTAAAAAACATTCGCCCATTTCCAACTAGACACAATTCTGCCATAGTTTTGCTCCATTTTTGCGTTCGGCCGTTGAAACCATCGCCCCTGGCACATTCGCCTTGGCCGCCGCGCACACATGCCGCACATGTGGCCTTGCAACGCAGACGGTGCAAAGGCAACGACTGAAAAAAGCAGAGCAAGTGCAAATCCTTTTTCCATCAAAAGGCCAGACGAAGGGCAGCCGCTGTCGGCATTGGCGCGTCTGTGGCCGCCGCTGCCGATGGGCGCGTAATGCCAAAGGAATTCATTGCAGCTCGAATTACGCGACGAGTGAGAAATGTTGAAAAACAAAAAACGAAAAATGTGGAAAATTGAAAATGCGCTGCACTTGCATTGCGCATATTTTCCAAACGATTCTCTGCCTACTTTTCAGTTGTCAGCTGCTCTGTGCTGGCATCGCTGGGAACGCTCGCCGCGCAATTGGAGCTGCTGCTGTCCGTCCGTCCGTTCGTCCATTCATTCATTCAGTCAGTCACTCGGCGAGGCGACAATTTGTTAAGTGATTATGGATACAACGTGCTTTGTTTTTTGTTGCAGTCGCAATGTTGTTGCGCCATTGGAATTTATTGTCGCCGTTTCAAGTTGGCAGCGTTGCGTGTCGCTGCGGCCAGCACTTGCGTGCACTTGCTGCAACGAATCGACAATTTTAAATACTTTCCACTGAAAATGTCAATCATGTCAAAGACGAAAAATGAAGCCGGAGTGCGCATACGAATAAAGCGTTCAACTACTCATTCACTCAGTCCCAGGGACAGATATGCATACCTAGACTTATGTGTACATGTGCATGTTTGTATGTATGACGAATTAGGAATGGATCGTACACAACTGCAACGGCTACAAAAACAATAAATCGAAAGCGTTCGAGTACCACTCCTTGTTCCAATTCTCAATTGGAAGAGGTCGCCCTTGCACAGTGGGCTGATAAGTTGAAAGAACAGCTCAAATTTTGATACTGGGCAATGGATCGCTTAGACTTAAACTATCAATGCCCAGTGAAGGATCCAGTGAGGAAGTCCTTTTGGTTTAATATGAAGAAGTTTCGGAGTACTTTCTGAATGACGTTAGAAATTGTAAGCAGTTTGTTAGTTTATCAATCAATACACAGTGCAACAAATTCAAAAAAAATTTCGAGGGACAAGGTCAAACATGTCTCATTCGATAGAGGACCTCAGTAGGTAAAAAAGTACCAAGGGATTTTTTCCAGGATGTTCGAGTTTTTTTAAATGCAGTTTAAAGATGGCGGCTTAGTGCCCCTTACTGAAACTTTTAAAACATCATATCTCTTGACTCAAATGTCAGAAGGGAATAATTTTAATAATACGTCAAATGAAAGCTAATGATATGAAGTCAAAGAAACCTTATCCTTTTTTGAAAAATTTTATGAGAAAGGACATAAAGGACGTCAACTAAATTTGTATCCTTGAATATCCTGGAAACCGTGAGAGCTAAATTTATATAAGTGACTTCTGGTAAAAAAGCATTCAAAGATCTATACTGCATATTAATTTCATTTCAATCACTTTCACTGTTCCTCTATCGAATGAGACAGGTTTGACCTTGTCCCTTTTTTTAGTGTTGCACTGTGTTATTCAATGTGTTCGCTGGGTAGTGAGTGTGAACTGGGAGTAGTTAGTGGCTAAGTGGTTGGTGCATTGGATCAGAAATGACAAGGTTTGTGGATGTGAGTTGCAGCTCAAACAAAAAGCTCTTCCAACGTCTGTTTTTAGTAATACCTGATTAGAAGACAGATTTGAAGTTGTACATCTAATCAGAAAGACAGATTATTTCCTTCGAAATTGACGTTATTGAACGTTAAGCTTTGTCATCTGTTACTCTGTTTTACAGACAAAGTACTCCAGTGTTATGTTGTGCCAGTAATCCATATGAAATGCCATAAAACAGAACCCAAAACATTCCACTTCTTCTTGTGCTCCCAAAGTAGTTTTTTTTCAAATTAGTTTTAAGCGCTTCAGCCTTCTGTACAGTGCCCCACTAAGTTCTCATACTTGTTCTCAGCATCCCAACATATCTTCGAGTTGTGGCATAATTACAGTCTCGACTTTAACCCAGCTTCTTCTCACACACAGGCACACGCACAGTGCCATCTAAATATCGTCTAGTTTGAGCTCAAATAATTGCCGCATGTCTTCACAATTTTTTGCCTTAATCACTTTTGTATTTATTTAGTTTCCCCTCTCGCTTCCATGCAACAAACAGCGAGAGCCTTGTTGGCGGCTGTGCCATTCAACTTTGTGTGTGTGTGCGCTGTTGCAAGTTAATGATGCCACTGCACTGCATTTAGTATGTCATGCATTTCCGGTAGCACTCCGTTGCTGCTCTTCCCGTCTTCTTCTTCATATCACGTTGCTTGCGTCTTGGCCTGGCTTGCGTGCATTTGGCCGACTGACTGACAGGCTGCCGGTGCCGGTGCCGCAATGTTTACTTGCAACGCGCAGGCGTTGACGCACACATCAACACCGCACGCACACCGACACCGCCGGGTCGCAGACACACAATTGTGCAACCGTTGCCACCTTCACACGCCGCCCTTCCCGATTGCACAGCATTGAACTCTTTCTTCCTCGAATTTGCGCCTCGGGAGCCAGACAGCTTGTGGCAGTCACTTGTGCAGTCACTCGGTACCTGCGCACCGTTTCGCCTGTGCGGCCATTTGTTATCCTTTTTGAAAAACTGTGAAAATCAAACACACAGCGCAATTACCACGAAGCGACCAGCTGCGCCCCTTGCCGGCAGCATCTTTCCGCTCGGACACACGAACACGCACACGAATCCGCGCACAGTTGTCTGCCGCAAGGAAATTCCCACACACGCCGCCAGCGGAAAATCATAATTTGTCCAGCGCACAACGAGCGCCGGGTACCTGCCCGGTCCATGTCGAGCTTGACTTGACTTTGATTTCGACTTTGACTGGACCCGACCCGACTCGACACGACGCGGCCGGAGCAGTCGCGGGTGTGGAAAGTGCGACCTTGTTGCAATTATGTTTGTTTACTTTATGGCTCTTTGTGCGCTGGCAGCCAGCTGGAGATCAAAGTGCGGTTGCCGCCTCATTACTGGAAAATGGTGTGATTTCGATTTTTACTTTCTTCCTTTCGTAACTACATATAACGAGCAATGAATTGGCCCAAAGGGATTTCGGCGCTGTGCGAGGGGCAACAAACAATAGAATCGCATTCAAATTGGACGACAATGAAATTATAGAGAAACGAAATATTTAAATGGTCAAGCACCGGATGCTGAGAGAGAAAAAGAAATGCAATTGATTTGTTTTCATGGGCAATAAACAGGAAGGCAAAGGCAATCGGCATTTTGGTATTTTAGGGGTGGGAATTTCACTCAAACAGCTCAAAGCAGCATAATTGCCAACAAATCAAATGGTAATTTTTCATGCAAAAATGGTTAGAAAAAAATAGAAAATATTTTTAAGCATTCGGCTAAATAATTTGATATTTCAAGGGTTAATTAATGTTCAAATATATGAAAATATTTAAATGTTTCATTAATGAATTCCAAGTAAAAAGGCAAAGTTATACTTTCTTCTTCTTTCGTTACGGGTTTTTGCTGAGGAAAAGTTAAAATTTATCTATTTTGCCTTCTGTGTGGTTATACCAATAACATTCCATACAATTTTTTTTGTTAATTTTTATCACCACACCCTGTTTTTTAGAGTGTTGAGAATTTGTTACGCATAAATAGCCGGCCTTGATGGTCCAGTTGCCTTCTCACACCAGAGGTCTTAGGTTCGATTCCCAGCTAGCGGGCCGTTGAAACACTCGTCCACTTCTGACGTTATCCACATTTAGCATTACAAGAATTACAAGAATCGCACAAGTGCGCTCTTGGCAGGCAATGGCAAAAAACCTCGAAGTGTGAGAGCAAAATTGCCAGAACCGGCGTTCGGATTCGGAGTTAAACTGTAAGTTCCTTAAAAAAAACTAAAATTAAAATTTTTAATTTTTTCTGGTTCTTTTTTCTGTACTTTGTAAAACAAATCAGTCAGAAAACGTGTCTAATTATTTTCTTTAAACTAAAAAGTTAAGTTTATAAATTTCATATTATTCCAAATATTTCAAACTATTCCATGGACCAAAAAAAATTCTGAAACGTCCACAAAGTCCCATGTTGTTATACTATATGGCAACTAAATAGCAAAAGAGTTAAAGGTCCTAAAGCCAAGTGGAGACAATCGTCTTACATACACTAGAAGGAATTCTCAATAGAGGTCTCTGATGGCAAACTTTACCTTCAAAATTAATAAGTTTTTATTGAGGTTTGAATATAATTAACCTTCTTCAAATTGTTGTTAGGTAAGACAGGCAGCTTGCTAGTTTCTCATCAAGTACACTCGGAGGCCTCAAAAGACCCATTGTGGTGCCCAAATATGACTTCAAATATTTTAGCAAAATATTGCTATGTATTGCCAGTGATTCTTTATTTGATACTTTTAATAGAGATATGATTTGTTTTCTTAACCACTATCCATTGACTTCCACATCAGAAACTATAAACACTTTAATTTTTACTAAAACACTGAACTATGTTAACGCTGTTTTAAAATAGGCGAACTACACAGAATTTTCAATTAAGTCTTCATTTTGGAAAAGCTGTAAAGTCACCCTACATCATTGATTTCAAGTGAGATATGTGAGATTTGTGACCCACTTTTTGATAGCTGGAGAGCTCTACTACAAAATCAGTTTCAAGTCCTTTGCGTTACTGGCTTAGGAGTTTCAATCAGCGAAAAGATTTTGAAAAAGGTAACTGTTATCAATTTCAATAAAATGTTTCTCAGGATTGTTGTGAAATATCTGAGACTTTTGAACCATTAGACTTCTGATCGCTAGTCCCTCTAGTTTAGGAGTTGCATGCAGTGACACAAATTAAAAACGTAATGTTTTTTAGGTGATTTTAGTGAGTGAAAGTTTTGCACATTCAGGCTTTTAAAGCTTTCCTCCTCTTTAGCAAAAACCCTTCACATAATCTGAATTTGTACAAAACCAGATAACGTACGAGTACAGCAGATTAAAATATATGCTATAAATTTTCAATGGGTTTTGCCTCCCATGAACTTTACTTTCCCCTCATACATAACTCAACTTCCTCTACTTCGACTTTTCAGTTAGAATGCAAAAATCTGACACACATTGCAAAAGCGTGCACCGACCCACTTTGCGCCGGCGCTGCACCAATTCTCACACTGCATAGAAGCGCTCGGCGCAGCTGCCGGTGGCTCTGTCGACATGCATCTTCATTTTTTTTTCTTAATTCGAGAGAATATGCATAATTACAACAACAACAACGGCGGAAAGAAGCGCAGGCAAGTTGTAAAAGCCCGCGTGTACAACAATAACCAGTAATAAAGAGCGTAATCAGACCTTAATTGTCGGCAACTATTTTAATGAGTTGTGAAAATGAAATTGCCACCAACAAACCAGCCAACCAGCAAACCGAGCAGACCGAGCAAACACCGGCTCACCGCTGTGCATGGCAAGCGAGCGCCGCAACGTCAACGTCAACATTCATCCAGCGTCCATTCATCCGGAAGCTGAGACGCGGGCGCGGTGAGGCCGACGTGCACGCAACATCACACCGGCAACAATGCCAACAGGAAAAACCAAAAGAAACGAGAAAGTATCGTAACGAAAATAATAACAAAACACTGCCAACATTACTAATAACAGCAGCAGCAACAACAACAAGTGCAGCAGTAACAAAAAACTGCAACTACTTACGCACAACTCATTTGATGGCCAACGACGAAAGCCGTCGGCGCAGCGATTTCAGCAGTTTTGCCTCGGCTATAAATATTTCCTGTGCGCATTGTTCGCGGCAGCATTCAGCGGATTCGCGTTCAAATGCCGGTAGACACGACACCCGCTTTTGTTGTTGCCCACTGCGGATGTGTGATATTTTTCTCGGCTGCATTGTTCCATTGTTGGCGCTGACCCGGTGTGCGTTGCGTTGCCGACCGGCCAGGAGGAAGCCACCGAAAATTGCCGCTTGCCACATTTTGTCATTTTCGGGAAAAACCGGCGAGCGTTTGTCATCGAGTGCACTAACGCAGCGCCATTATGGAACGCAGCCAATGCGGCAGTGTGCGGTGTCCGGAAGGTCAGAAATGCAGTTTTCCATCTAATCATGATTGTTGTTTTCTTTATGATTTTCACGCTTCTGCCTCATCCTTCTTCATCGTGTTGGCCTTGTCTGGCCAAATTGTTAAGATCCGAAATGCGCAACAACAATGCCGAGCGTTGCCATTACCGAAAGCATCTCGAGGGAAAACGTCGGAGAAAATAAACTGTAAAGTAGCTAAAAACAACATAAAGATAAGGCAGCATTTATCGTGCGCTGAAAGCGGCAGAAAATATCCAGGAGACAGCGAAGAAAGGCATAAACAAGGAGACAAGCGCCAAAAGTGCGGGGCGCAAAATAAAACACGAAAATCCAGGAGCGATAGCCGAGGAATGAGTTGTCCAATAAAGAATACCAGATTCCCAACATGGGGCAATGGCGATAAGGACGGACAGACTCGCTGACGGGCAGACAAGCGAACAGTCGTTCTCAATGTCTGCGGTTGGCCTGATTAGCAACTACAGCAATAAAGAGCAGCACCAAACCCTACACGGAGTCCATCATTAGGTGCGCACACTTGGCAGGAAACTAAACACCAAAGGAGCCAAATTAAATCACTGGCGAGTCGGTCGTGCGTGCTGACCGCTTCGGTTGGCCCATGGCCGGATTAGGGCTGCTGTAGCTTAGCGCGCTTTAATTTCAATAATGACACTCATCAGACATCATTAGGCCTCGTAAACTACAAATCAGCCAACTGTTCAATGTCTGGTTGCACCACTAAACACCCGCTGCCCCCCAATTATGCCTTCAGTCCAATGCTTCGCATACATTCGGCCGCTGCGTACAAACACAGCTCTGTTATATCAATCAATTAGGCCGTAAAAAAGGTTCAGAGATCCATAGAAGATATCTTGTTCAACGCTGACGTTTTTGCTGATACTAAATTCTTGCAACCTTAACTATTCGGCACTTTTGTACTGGCCAGCACTACGAAAAACCCACGTTTCATGTGCTTTTCTTTTCATCACATCACAAATACTTTGTCATCGTAAAGTGAAATACGCATAAAAAAATTGATGTAGACGAAAAACTTTCAATGACATTGAAAATTCAAATAAAAACCAAAAATTTTAAAACAGTTGGCATTAGTATCCTGCCAGCACAGCCAGATTCGACGCAATGGCAGCAAACAAGCAGCCACAGCTCTTTGCTTGCAGTTTCGAGGTCACTGGAAAGGTGCCCAAGGACGTCTACAACAAATTTGTGGAGGTTCAAGCCAACCTCCTCGGACTGTGCGGCTGGATCCAAGAGGTTTCCGAAGGGAAATATAAAGGCTATATTGAGGGTGAAATGCCGAAGATGGAAGAAATAAAGAAGGTGATCGAACACGCCGACAAGTTCGCCGCCCTCGTGCAGAAGGTGACTTTCGAGGAGTTCAAAAAGATCGAGAAGCGCACGCAACAGAACTTCCAAGTGAAGTGAGACCGCCGTGACGTCGTGTGTGTTGACGTGTCTGCTGTGCTGTGCTGTGCGAGTCGCTGTGGAAAATGTTCTCACTTTTGCCAATTCGCTTGAAGAAATCTGCAGTAATGACAACTCCAAATTCCAAGTTACATTTTAAGGAAACGAAAAGAAATTAAATGTATGAAAATGCGATAATAAACCAGGACTTTGTGGTAAATTGCGGATTCAGTAAATGTTGGACTATGCAACAGTTGAGCTTTTCATGCCGCAGTGACTGGATTCTTAGCTCATACTGATTCTATTGCTAGGCCGGACCACAGTTAAATACCGTCGGTCAGAGTAAGAGAGGTCTTCACTCGGCTACCGCCTGATGCAAATGATTCAATGATTTCGTACAACTTTTGTTTTTGGATACCTTACAAAAAATATCCAACACAAGCTCGACATGCTTTACATTTCATTGTAAAAATTGTTTGTTGTGGAGTTACTTTAATTACATCAGTTCCGCTCGATGTGGCCATAAATCGTTAATGAGGGGTGAAAGTAGAAATTGGAATTGGTTTCGGACCAGCGAAAACCATGCCCGAAATTAGTCCCGAAACGCTCTTCTCTTGCACTTTTGAAATCAGCGGCGAATTGCACAGCGATCTCTACAAAGAGTTCGTCGAGCAGCAGGCGAACACGCTCGGACTGTTTGGCTGGATCCAAGAAACCGCCGAAGGACACTACGAGGGCTATCTGGAGGGAAAATTGCGAGACATACGAGAAATGATGGAGCACATGATGCATGCAGACGATTTCCAGGACCAAATCGAGCGAGCGGTATTCGTCCACTTTAGGAGGATTAAGCAATTCACCGCGTACAGATTTGCACTGCAATAATTCCGCTGTGCATTTGGAGCAGATTCCTAAATGAGAAAACCCAGATGAGACCAACTTCGAGAGTGAGTTGGAAAAACCAAAACACCGTATTAAAGACAGCTGACCTGATATTGATGGATGCAACCTCCCGACCAATAGTCGGCTGAAGTGCTGTAGTGTGTCATGACCCGAACGGTTGAGACTTGTAGATCGCTCGAACTTGGGTAACTTTACAAAAGCTCTGCTACAGACACAAGCTTGACTTGCTTTTCTTTTCAATGTTAAAATTGTTTGTCGTAAAACGGATAGTAAATTTATGCAGAAATAAAAAGTATCGGTGACATTCAAACTTCTATAAAAAAAAAAAATATTTTCTCGAAAAAAAAGCAATAAAAACAACGCTCAGAACGATGGCTGAGACTCCGAGACCCGAGCAGGACGCAACTCCGACACCCGAGCAGAGCGAGGCTCCGAATCCCGCGGAACCGCTCTTTTCTTGCAGCTTCCAGATCAGCGGCAGATTGCCGAAGATAGTCTACCAGAAGTTCGTGGAGCTGCAGGCGAATATGCTCGGACTGCGCGGCTGGATTGAAGAGGTCGCCGAGGACCAATATCGGGGCTACTTCGAGGGCGAAAGGCCGAAGATGGAGAAGCTCAAAGAGCGCATTGAGCAGGCTGAGAAATTCGCCGCCAACATACAACAAGTCGCCTTCGCCGAGTACCAGCGCATCGAGAAGTACACCATGGATAATTTTAAGTCGCGATGAGTCTGCGAAGGAGACAACAGCTCAGCCATGTGTCGACGAGCCTGCCGCGCTGCATGCGTAGCCGAGTTCCATTCCACACACTCACACACACACATACTGCCTGGCTGTGTTTAGTAGTGGCGATAATGAGCCGGCGATAACAGTTTCGGATGGAAGTGCGGCGTAATCCAGCTATAAAATGTCGAGCTGAGAACATGCGAAGCCGGAATCGAGCACGGCAAAGTCAGCGGCAATGCGTTTTACTTCACTACACTCCACTTGAGGCAAATTAAAGGGTGAGAAATCCCGAAAATCCAGATTCCAAAATTACATTTGAAAAATACCAAAGAAAATAAAAATAAAACCTAAACATAAAAATCAACAGCGAAATTGTAGTTTTGGGTAAACTCAGCGACAACAACAACACAGCTGCGAGCAAAGAAGCGAATTTCAAATGAAAATAAATAACATTGGAAGAATGAGAGTGGAAAACGTGTAGAAGAATTAAATGAAGACAAGACAGCACAGTTTGAGGTACATTAGGAAAAAGAAATTGTCTGCGGGGATTCAAAATGAAACACATATACAAATATGGCATGAGGGAAGACTGGATGTCGCAGGAGACTGAGAACATGTGAAAAGTTGTCTTTTTCACAGAAGATCTGGTTGTTTCTGGTAGATTTTGCCTTTGATTTGAAGTATGAGCATAGATGAGGGTTTTTGCAGATACATTTATATTTCTGGGATCAATTTTGAGGCATCCGTCTGAGTACTGTTGTGTGGACAGTGAACCAAAGAGGAATCACAATAGATCCAACAGGTGACAGTGTAAAACAACTTCCAGAATAATCGTACCATATATCAGGCAATAAAGGTAAAACTGGCTAGTAAACAATGGTTAGGTTAGGTTATGGTGGCTGCCTTCTGTAAGAGACATACTAGGAGGCCTAAGAGGTCCACTGTGACACATCTTTCACCCGTTTTTGTAATGTTTATGCAACACTGTTAGAGAACATATGTTAGAGCACACATTTCAAGCGGATAGGGAAAGGGGACCTACAGTTTAACCCATTAAAGCCGGGTACCAGTTCCGCCCATACGATTTTGATAAAATTTCATACACGACCGGGAATTGACCCAAAATGATCAGAAAAAAAAGCTTTCTATCTCTGCACGTTGCTGAGATATTCATTAGGTATTTTGTACCCATTACGCAGCAATGGTAGCTTTTTTCCATACTTTTTGAAATGATCAGCTAAACACGTGAACAAAAGTTGTATTGTTTACAGGTAAGTTAGGAGGCAGATTTTTGTGAAGTTCTAAGGCCACTACGTTTCGCCACATTTTCCACCTCCGGAGAATTCACAATTTTTGGAGTCTGGTAACTCTAGCTAGATGGCGGAATTTTAGGGTGACCTCCACCAGACTAAAATAGTTCCATCTTTACCCCAACCATCCCTATCAATGATTTTGAGATATCTCTACCACGAACTTTTCTGTGATTTTTTTAAAAACTCAGTTTTCATGGGTAAAATTTTACCCATTAGGCAGCAATGGGTTAAGCACAAATTGTGGCTCATTGTGATACTTCTTTACTTCAATCCTTAAAATTCTTTGGCTCTGTTATTCAAATTTCGATAGTATTTTCTCTGCGTGTAGTCCAGACGCAGTGTTGGTGCTACGTGCCGCATCTTCTGCGTGTGAGACGAATGACATGCCGCCGTAAGCGCTTGTTGTTGCTGTCGATAATACCCCGCAATGACGATTTTTGTGCCGCTAATGCTCGCCACGTTGTTTATGTGCTGACGCGTCGTTGGAAGCGTCGCTTGTCGACACAGTTCAAGCCCGGCACCGGTCTTCGGCCTGATGGGGCACAAATGCAGTTTCTCGGCTCTTCGGTTATGTGGAAATGGCACGTAATGTGCTCCCCTCAGCCCCCTCACCGGAAAGTAAATAAATAAATACGACTTTGTTTTGTTGTAGGAAATTGAATTGAATGCTCCACACGATTGCTCCAGTGCGATAATAATCACTGCACTCGGGCCTGCACTCTCGCCTCGTCGGTTGGGATTTCCCGCTTTGCTTTGGGCTACTTAGCCGAAATGTTGCAGCCGCGCCGCAGTAATGGAAATGTCACTGTCGCATTTCATGTGCTTTCCTTTTGTGCTGGGCATTAACTTTTTCTTGTGCCTCTTACAAATGTTTTGCTGCGACAATGATTGCAAGTACGCAACGCGCTGTGCAACGTTTCCAGCAATGATTATTTTTATCATTAACGTCTCTATTGAGGCGGCGGCGCGCTGCAGTCGCATACGTCGATTTGAATTATGGTTATGGCCGCAATGCTTCATGCTTTCGTGGTGATTTCAATAAATTTCGTGCAGCTTCGAAAATTTATGTGGGGAATCTTTCACACACATAATTGGATTACGCTATCGGTGCTTGGCCCAAGCGGCTGCTGGCGTAAACAAACATGAGAGACGCGCCTCGGCCGGAGCTTAGCGCACTGAAGTGCGGCGATAATGAACTTGAAAACTTGCGCCCGGCGACTGTTTTGCGCGGCTGCTGCAACTTTGGTTGATTCAATTACGCTTTCGAGTCGCTTGTCGCGTTAATTAAATTTGGCATTTTGAAATCGTCGTCAAATTAATGAAGGCGCGCGGCGTGCTTTCGCCTTGGCGGCAAACAGCGCGATTTCTTTTCAACTGTCGCACGCTCGCTCTTTCACTTTCCATCCGCAGCCAACGCGGGTCATACGCGCGTATAATGAAAAGTACACATGTGTGTGTGTGTGTCTGTGCAAATATGAATGAAATATTTGTCTGCATCACGGCGTGTTGATGGCAAACTTTGCAATGCGCTGCCAGTTGTAGCTTAACTGTGATTAAAAGCAGAAAAATGCGACACAGGGCAGCAGTCACAGCGTCAAAATTGTATGTCAACATAAAGTTTTGTTTTTGCTGTTCTACTTCTTTTATTAGGCAACAATAATCATAAGTATGAGCCACATAAATCAATTTGTAGTTTATTTGCAATTTAAATCCTCGACTTCGAATTTAATTTGAAATTTTTATAATTATTTCTGAATGGTTTTGCAGCATTTAATACTTCAATTCAAACAAAAGTTGTTGCTGCATAATGAATTATGAAACAAAAACTTAAGCGAAAGCCAGAAATTGAGCGCAACTGGCCGCATTTGTTGCATTAATTTTAAACTTGCAAAGTGTAATCGTCATTTCGCTGGCACTTGAAGGTTATGTGAGTGTGTCTGTGTGTGAATTGAATGCAGTGAACTGTGGCGACCCCAAAATCGCGCACAGTGTTTGCTTTCTTTGTTGCCGATCAAGTTGAGTTGAGTTGAATCGAGTGAATCGAGTATTTCCGGTCAATGCATTGACCCATCTACCGAAAGTTAATTCCGCCATTTGCACTCATAGGAATAATGAAAAAAAATTTATTAAAATTGCAAATGTTGAAGCTTAACAAATGAAATAACATTAAAAGCAGGGACTTAACTATTATAAGTTTTTTAAGAAAATAATTGCAATGTAACTATTACAATGCAACATAAATTATATTTGTTGATTAGAATTATTATTTGCGACATTTAATTTTTACGTTGCGTAATAACTGTTATGAGAAACAAATTTTTTTTCGTTCTCGATAATTATTATTTTGGGATTTTTTTTGTTTACGTTGCTCCGTAAGTTTTATTTATGATTTTTTTTATTTACGTTACAGATAACTACGAGTATTATTTGAAAGACAATTTTTTTTACGTTGCTTCATAACTTTTATGAAAGAAATTTTTTTTTTTACGTTGCCTTACCACATTTTGAGTATGAATTGATTTTAATTGTTTAGTTGTTGGTGGAAATTAGTTTTCTGCGGTTAATTTGCGTTTGTCAATTTAAAACAATTAAAAATCTATTCATATCCAAAATGTGGTAATTCAACGTAAAAAGATTGTTTTTTTCAAAATAATAGTTATCGGCAACGTAAATGAAAACAAATCATAAATAAAAGTTATGAAGCAACGCAAAAAAATGTCTCAAAATAATAGTTATCAGTAACGTAAATTAAAAAAGTCATAAATAAAAGTTATGAAGCAATGTAAAAAACAAAAATCCCGAAATAATAATTATCGATAACGAAAAAAATATTTCTTTCTTATAACAGTTATTATGCAACTCAAAAATATTTATTGCATGATAATAGTTACAGGAGACGTAAAAAATGTCTTATTGGGAATAATTATTATGAAGCAATAATTATAAAAATTTCTTAAATTAGGGCAATTTTTTTTATTCCCAAAATATGGATAATAAATATTTTAGATCTCTGATTCAAAGTGATGTGCGCTGAGTAAGTGAGCGTTGTGCATTAGTAGAAAATTAAATTTTCAACAGAATTTTGTTTTGCGTAATTTTAGAGTGAAAATTTACAATGTAAAGTCCTGTACTGTTATCCTTTAGAATGGCATGCGGCAACCGCTCTTCAAGGTTCCACTGATTACTGTTTATTGTGTACAAAATAATGGTGCAACTAGTGTGTTCAATTAATGCGATTTTCAGACCCCCACCTTGGGGGGGACAGCAAAAATTGATTCTCTTTGTGGCTGTGCGGCGCATTGATGCTGCGCTATAAATGTCATTTTCCGTTGAGCTCAAAATGTAAATTAAAATTGAAATATTCGTATTAAATTAAAATTTAAATTAAATGCTCAACGCACACAAACAAAAGCGGCGCTTTGATGGGCATTTGCTGCCACGCAGCTGACAGCTGCGCATTTTGCCATTTCGCGCTGCTCGTCCAAACAAAAAATTATTTCATTACTTATTGAAGTTGATGTGAGGTGGCATGGGAAATTGTTGCATGGACAAGTTGACGCTTTTCCGATTGATGCAAGTTGCAATTACGGCGCACTTTGCATTCGACGCCGCGTATGTCGACTGAATATTTATGGAAATCGGTGCGTTTAATATTTGATATTTTGTGTGTTGTGGCGCGAACGCGACCGATAATGATGAGCGCAGCTGTAAATTAAGGCAGCCACACAAATCGCGCACCCAATGAACGGAATAAAAGTTTTTAAACCGCAAAATGAGAAAAATATGAATTGAATATGAAATATTGGCAGCGCACAAAATGCTCCAAAGTAGGCGTCAGACATGCGTTGAATCATTTGGTGTTGCCAGATCAGTAGATTTCCTTCTATAATTAAGAGAATTTTTAGGAGGCCTTTTAGGAGAATTTTTAGGAAGAAGAATTGTTAAGAAGAAAGTTTAGGAGATTTTGATGCTGATACATTTGACATCATTAGTGGCACTGAAGCCTTGAATATGGAAAGCTAAGATGTCTAATTTAATTAATTAAAATTTTATGCTTGAAAGTGTATAATTTATGCAATGAATAAAGGAAGTTTACCATAGCGAATTTCCTACCGATCTCCTTTTTTATATGTTTTGTTTGTGTTAAGTTGTTGCTAAGCTGAATCTGGATGAATAAAAAGGCTGCAATAAAAGAAACTAAAAATATTTTTATTTTTTTATGAGAAGTTTGCAGTTTGTAATGGAAAAAAAATTTAAGAGAATTTTAAATTTTTGTGAGGAAATTTCAGCATTTTTTAAGATTTAGGAGAAAGTAATTTCACGTATCTGGCAACACTGGTTGAGTGTCAGCTGTGCCGCGGCGCGTGGAATTGTGAAATGTTGCAGTTGCGGCCAATGTGCTGGGAAAATGTTTGGCAGCGTCCAGTCTGGGAACTGTGTAAGATGGCAGACTTTGGTCAGTGGGCGCGAGTGCACACACCTTGAAACGGCAACTTGTGCTGCGCCTCACGCTGACATTCGTTTTTTGCAGTCAAATTTGGTTACTGGTGTCTATGGTTTGACTTAGCTTCATTGGCAAGAAGGATAAGTCTCACAACAAGTGGAACAAGTGGGCGGTGAACAATTTAGTTCTGATTACTCAAATGTGGCTTCAGGCCCCAATATGTAGTTTGTAGTAGCAAATATCTATAATAGGGAAGATTATATTGGTTGGTACTCGTAATAAAATTGATAGATTTCAAAATATCCCATTAGATGGTTGAAACCCTTTCCAAAAGGGGTCCAGGGGAATTTTCAACAGAATCATTGACTCTTGTCCTTGGATTATTCATATTAAATTTGATTTCAATATCTTAAAAATAATAATAAATATCTCAAAAAAAATACTTAGTTAAACAACAAAATTGAATGGGAGAAAAACAGTCCCAGATTATTTTGGTTACTGTCAATGCTTTCATAATTCCCATATAACAGTTTTATGCCAAATCTGCTTTAATGATGGGAGATCTCATCTTTCAGATAAATTCTCAGTTGTAATCCAGTGTCATTCACACTAAATTTCGTTCTCATGTCCTAGCACGGCTAGTGTCATTCTTCCCTTGAACTAAGCTACAAATAACTGACAGACGGATGCATTGATTTGAATGCACATAGATGTATTCCACAGCTGAAAGTGATCACAAATCAAAGACAGATGAACGAAGAAAAATGTTTGATTGATTCTGCTGCTGATCCTGAATAACTCAACAACAACAACAATTCTCCTGTTGACATTTATCACAAATCAGTGACAGACTAATAGACAAACATTGAAAGGCGGATTTATGCTGACGATCCGTAACAAATATTTCATCTAGACAGATGGTCGAACCAGGTTCGATCGTTTCTACTAGTGATTCTGTTCAGAAATCACAGACAGATACTTAGAGAGAAGAATATGAGTCTTCATATGGTTGGTCGGTTGTGCTTGTGGTCGTTCATACATATTTAATCACAGACGCAGAGATGAACGTAGTTGGACCGATTTTGCTGGTGATTCTAAGTAAGAAGAAGAACTTCTTACCATGAATGAGTGAATAGACGGACTGGCGAATATGGCCAGATCGATTCTACCGGCCATACTGTTTACAAGTCATGGGCAAACGGAAGCATATAGTTGGAGAAATTTCCTCTTGATCCCGGCCACAAATTAATATGATTTTACCTGCCGGCCACGCCTCCGCAATTTGGAATATTGTTAATATAAAAACTCGATACTTTAAAGACTTTAATTAGCTTTCATTTGCCTCTGCTGTGTTTCATTACATAAACCGAAAATATTTCTGCCTGCCAACACACCACCGAACACCGACAACACCGGTTGGCCGTGTTGCGTATGCAGCGCACGAAAAATGCCGCCGTTCCGCTGGCATCGATTTGTGTAAAGTACATCGCTAATGAGCTCATTATGTGTCGCCGAGAGTCGCGAGAGATTTCGGCTCATGCACAAAATACGCGTTTATTAGTTGCGTGCTTGAGTGTGCGACACTTGCGCTAATTTTATTTTCCATATTATTATCAATAATTGCCGCAGGTGGAACGAACCCAAATGCGTTGGCGCCCACAGGAAACGGAACACGGCATGTGGGGGGCGACGCTGCAGCGAGGTAATTATGTAGCCAAAATAATAAATAATTTGCCCCTCAACCTAAAACGGCCCAGCGCCAGCGCCCACCAGTGTTGCATGTTGCAGCGATCGCACAACAACACAACACCCGCTGTACATGCACCAAAAATGTGCACACATTCAAATTCAGATTCACGCACAAGTGTGTGCGTGCGCGTGTGAGTGTGTGTGTGAGTTTTAATGGATTCGCAGCGCATTCAAGGATTTTTACGGCGCAGCGACAACAACTTTGCGGCTCGGTGCGTTGTGTTGCAGTTGTCAACGCCAACGCCAACAACGGCTGCAGCGCAACCACAGACAACTGAAAAGTGGGGAGTAAAATAAATCAAAATAAATTAAAGTGAAATGCAGCAAAATGAAATAAAGCCAAACGAATTTCAAGCAACATAAAAAGTTGTGAACAAAACAAAAATTGTTTCAGCTACACAAATCCGCCACTTTAAATGGGGAAAGTTCGAACGCATTTCGGCTCGAAAAACTTTGCATTTTAGCGAATTTTCATTAACGCACTTAAGCCGCTACACTTGAGTCGCCCCACAGCCAGATTGCTTCAATTTCAATTTCGCTCGCAGTTTGCGCGTCCCCACACGCTCATCATGCATTTTCCAATTTAAATCCTCGAAGATAAACAAACCAGGCAAAACAACAACAACAACAACAGCTTTAACAATGTAGTCGACGACAAGCAGGCAGCACAGTTCGCGCTACAAGCGTTGCGGCTTATCGGCTTAGCGCGCCGCTTGTAAGTGTGGATTTTGACGTTGTCTCACACACACACACACACACACACACGCACACGCACACGCACACGCACGCATCGACTGGCACATGCTGAGACACACTTTGAGTCGTAGTCAGAGGCTTCTTTTGTTATTAGTTGTGTTATTTTAAAAATCAACAAAACCACAAAAGCGCCCGCAACCTCCAACGGACTAATACAGGGTGCTGCAGAGTGTTGTCTCCTAATAAGAGAATGTTTTTAGCTATAAATGTTTTTTTATTTGCTCTTCTCTCTCACCCTGCATGCGGCTCCATCAGTTTACCAAACAAGGCTCCACTTTGAACGCTGCCACCTTCCAGCGCCTCCGTCACATCTGTTTTAAACCACACTCACACAACACGCAGCCATATTTCTTCGCCAAATAAACAACATAGACAATTTATTTCGGAAAATTTACTTTAGCATAACCGAAAAGATACCAACAGCAAACACACACACGCACACGCACACACACACACATACATAGTCGAAAGACATATCCCACTCCACAGCACAACGCAACGTTTACCGAAATTAGGCAATTGCCGCTGTTCGGTAATTTATAGCCGTCGAATGGGATTCACTTTAGCTCCCCTTTCCTGACTTCGTCGTTCATCCATTGCCGACGCACCACTTTCAAGTCAGTTTCCATTTCCATTTCGAATTGGAATTTTAAAGTCGCCGACTTAAAAACACATCGCATTGAATTGTCAACGCCTTAGCGCGAGACTTCCACCTCCCCCCCAGCACCCCACGGCATAGGAACGTCGGCGTGTTGTGGGCGCAGGAAGCAGTCAGCGTACGCTGTTGTGTTGCTTAACTTGGCGGCGATTATCTGCCGCATACCCAGGCACAGTTGTCGCAATTGTTGTGCCCAGATTAGAATTTGAAAATTATGGCGCGGACATTTGAAGTGCATGTGGGACGAGAGGAAAGCGGACACTGCGATGGGTTCTGGGGAAAATCACACGAAACAACGCCCTCGTTTCGCCGAAGGAAATAATCAAAACTCGGCCTCGGGCACCGCAGTGTCCTGCTGGGTGGGCGAATTTCAGCGAAAACCCGTTTCGCCGCATGCCCTGCGAAGTGCATTTCATGCAGCGTGCACTGCTTTCGCTGATTTGGGGCGACTGCACTGCGAGAAAAAATGCGCAGCGACCAAAAGGTGAGAAATGTATGAGAAACTCGCTGAATGTGCAGTAACCAGAGTTTACTTGGAAAATTTATTCCGCGTGTCTCGGTGTCTTGGCTCCCCGTTGCGTCATGACTGGACTTAGTTCGTCCGCAACTGGGGGCAACCAACATTTGCCGAGCATCCCTACTGCAGTCGCGAGCAATTTGTATTTCTGAAATGGCATTTTTTAGAATTGCTGCGCCCCGCCCGTCGTCCGTCTAACCTCAGCGCTCAGCTGCTGCCGAGTGCCGCACTCAACCGCATCGCACCCCACCGGATGTGGCGTTGCTTCTCGCTGTAGTCGCTGTTGCTTTGTTTTCCGTTTTGTGGAGCGTTCGCTCGAATTCCTCGTCTCGTCTTTGGTATTTTTAGCACTTTGGCCAAAGATTGAGTTGGCTTGACTTGAATGCCGCACAGCTCGCATGCATAGAGCCCTCGCTCGAGTCCAGACGTCGCGACTAGGTATTCCATGTGTCCATACACTGTGCCACAAAATACGTTTGGACTTTGTCGACTCGACAAGACATCTTTCGATGTCGATGAGCGATTATTTTTCTTTGTCATTTCAAGAAATCTCACTCAGAAAATCTCGAAAAATCAAAATCCAAGAGTGCATAGGATTCGATTCCTTCTTTTCGGTTGCATAGTGTTCTTCTTCTTATTCCTTTAATGCCTTGAACCGTTGAGGCGCGCACATTAAACATTCGGAACGGATTTGCTGAGCAGAAATGCTTGAGAAATGCGCAAAAATAATCCAAACAATTAACTTGAAGTCTGCTGCAGCAGCCAACGGTTTCAAGGACAAAACAAGAAAAAATAGCACAGCGCGTCGTGCAACCAATTTGAGAACATTTGAAGTTGCGACAGCGGAGCGAGACGCAGAGATCTGGCAGACTGACGCGCAACATCAGCGCTGCGGCAACGAGGCGCAGTTGCCGCTTCCAAAAATAATCCCCCTCCGAGCTGACGGCGCGACACGACAACGCTACTGGCTGCGGTCGCCATAATCTGGCTGACATGCCGCCCATTAGTGCTGCCACGCGGTGGCGCTGCAACGGCGGCGCGTTGCCGTTTTGCATGCGTTGCACAAAGAAAACGCTGAACGCGCACCGTGGCGGCGCGCAAAAACCAGAGAATAGAAAATTCAAATGAAATTCACTGCGATTCAGCGCGTCAGCTCGCTGCGCTGTTGCCAGCTCCAGTGCGGCTCTGTTGCGTATTTTTAGTTTTGTGCAACTTGATGTAAATTTACTTTACAATTTGCAGTTGTTGTAGTTGCTTTGTTGCTGTTGCATTTGGCTCGTGCCGGTTGGCGCATTTCAGAAATTAAGAAAATAATTTAATTCGCCGACATTGAAGCGGGTAAATTACGCCGCTACGGCGGCAGCGGCTGCTGGCAGCTGATGTCTGACATGAGCTGACGTTGCAACAACGAACAAGAACAGCGCTGAAACAAAGCAACAAATTGAAAAAGGAAAAACCTAAACAGAAACAACAGAAAGGCGAAACAGTTTGCGCAAAAGTCTTTGTGCGAAGTTGCTGCGACATTTTTGCGCGCGTGTGTGTGTGTGTGTGTGTGTGTGTGCGGCAGGAAAATCGTCTCCACTCGTCGCGGAAAATGGCGCCGCTTTTTGGACTTTGCACAGTTGATGTCCCAATTTGTGAGCTCCGCGCGTTCGCTCGCTCGCTGCCGCGGTCCGTGCTGCTGTCTGTCGGTCTGTCTGTCTGTCCGCCTGCTTGTCGGTCTAATAAGACAACACGACATGTAATTATCGTTGGCAAAGAGTGAAACTCGCTTAAGGGAATTTTGCGACAGTGTTTTGGGCGAGTGCCGCCACTGTCGCTGTCGCTGTCGCTTTGGCGGCCACGCGTTCGCGTGGTTGCTTTTAGCGCTGTTGGCTGCTTTCTGTGGCGTTTAAGTGACTTTGAAAAGGTTAATAAGCTTGTGTGGGCGGCATGGGGTGGCGGCGCGCTTTCGCTGTCGCTGTCGCTGTAGTCAGCAAGTCGATAAGTGTGTCGCCGGCGGATAGCTTCGGGGGTTGCTCGAGCGGGAGTGGGAGCCGCCTGGCTGGCTCGCTATTTAATTTGTAAGCTTAGATGTTAATTTTGCTGTTAAGCAGCAATCGAATACTTTGGAAAGTGGATCAATTGCAGCAGCGCACCGGAACACCGGCGCGCGGCGACGGAGGGCGCGAGCACTCGTGGAATGTATTCAAATTTAAGAGGAGAACTTAATGGATTTAAAGGATAATATTACGTTAGCGATAAGTAAAAACGACGAGTTTATGCTGAACGACGACTGACGGAAAGTGGCTGCTCGTTAGTGGCGTTTTGTGTGACGGCGCGCCGCAGGTGAATCCAGCTAACAGCGGGGGGTGGCTGCGCGCTCGGCGTAATTTGACAGCAGACCGGAAAACGCCCTCTGGGATGGCGCACACAAATGGCGCCGCAGGGGTGAAAAATAGTTGCAAAGTAATGTGCGGGAAATCGTTTGACGGTCTGCTGCTGAAGGGCGCCGCTAATCGCGCGGTAAGGAGCGAGAAACTGTTCTTCCGATTTGAGGGTAAACAACATTTTTGCCAGCAGCAGAGGATTTGGTGTTTTAATTAAAAACGCCACTGCTTCAATATTATTGCGCAGACTTTGCTTAGTGGCGCAAAACTTGCGCCCCTCCAAAGTTAACCCGAACGCAAACGACTTGCGGCTCCGCAAGCACAATTCCCACTAATCTCGGATCGCCATCGTCTGCGGTCCATCTCTCGACTTTGGCCGCAATCTTCGGATGGCGGCGAATTGCGCTGCAAGCGGCGCCCAATTAGAGCGGAATGCCTTATTTTACATATTTAAACTGTCCGTTTGTGCTGGTGCAGCGAGGTTTGAAATCACGTTTGATGGCAGACTGCATTCGTGCCACATGCCGCAGGCGCACTCAAAATGTGGCGCGACGCCTCCGAGGCCATGTGGCGGCCTTTGTCGATTATGCGACGGCGCGCAGCGAAGGAGCATAAAAAATGCTCAACGCAATCACTTTGGTCGCACTTTGGCTTGCACGGGACATGCTGCAGCAGTTCATGCAACAACGGCAGCGGCAGCTGTTGCATGCAAAAAAGTGTCATGCGAACACTCTTATTGTTGTTGTTGCTTATTGCTGTTACTGTTGTTGTTTCGGTTTTGTTTTCATTTATGATGCAAGAGTGGACGCTCCGCACATTGTCGGGATTTGGGAATTCATGGCATGTGGAATTTTTGTAAAAAATTTAAAGAAAATCAGAAAACACCTAAAAAATGTTGAGGAAGGGGAGAAGCTAATTTTGAAATGTGAAAATTAATGTTAATAAAAAATATATTTAATAGAATTGTTATATACAAAGTTGTATTTCTAAGTGAGTTTTTATAAGTATTTGATAACAATTTTTTAGTTTTGTGTTTTCTTTGGTTAAAAAAATATCTCATTTTGCGATAAAGTAATGTCAAATGAATCACTACAGGATTGTTTTTTAAGGGGAATGTGTTTAAAAGGAAATTATGCCATAATTCTTTTGGATTTTTATGTACAGTAAAGATTTATTGGACTGTTTAAGTGATGTTTAGATGATGATTGGAAGTAGAAGTGAGAAGTCATAATTTTGTTGGATTTTTAGTTCTTTTTGAATTTCAGAGTTCAAAAAGATTTGCGATTTTCCGTTCGACCTAACCTTACCTTCTATTTTGACTGCATAGTTCAAAAAGATTTGAAATTTTTGGTTCAAGTAAGTTTCATTCAATTGTTGTTGGTTGGGTGTATTTTTAAGGCAATGTGAATAAATGAGAGCACTAAATCCTCTTCTGACCCCAAACATTTTCGAATTCTTTCCTCTGATGTTCAGTGCCCATAAAGATCTACGATTTTGGGTTCAAGGGCATTAAACTAGATCAATACATTGCAGTGTTTGAAATTCATATCAACATTTTCTAATTTCTCAGTTCTATCTTTTTAATTAAACATTGAAAGAGTTCACAAATATCTCCTATTTCCATTTCCAGAGATTTGAGAGATTTGCCTTAGCCATCGTTGGCATCTCAGCTTGAAAACATCTGTTTCTTTATTAGTGTTTTTGTTGTTTTGCTGCCGCATTGATTAACGCTGTTGTTGTTGTTGCTGTGAGCGTCATTTATTGTGTTCGTTTGTGTACGTGAATGAGCTCATGTCAAATTTTTGTTGCTCATCTGGTGAATGCTGCAAAATGGTTGGCAACTTTCAGCAACTGTTGCTTCAATTTGCAGCATTCCACTTCTGACTGAGTGACAGCTAAGCGAGCGAAACTAGGAAGACGAACGGCGATAGAAGAAAATAAAACTCACCATTACATGCAAACCATTACATCCTCAATCATCAGCAACAGATGCAGTGGAAACGATTGCAATGACCAAATGCAATTAAATTAATTAAAATTTATATTGCAAACGATTTTTTTGATTTTTTTCTTATGTTTGGGTTGAATATAAAAGTGTTTTGTGTTAAGTTTTGATAGACAAACATTTCATTGTAATTAATTTTTAAATGTTTTAGTTAGTGTTTTTCATTTTTTCTATTTCATTTTTTATTATTATTATTTAAAATATTGTTATTGCTTAGATAGTTTTATTAGTTAGCTTATTAGTTTAAGCAATTAAAAATCTTGTTTTTTATATTTCATAGTTTATAAAATTGTTTATGAATTTCAAAATTAAATCATTTGAAGTTCTTAAGTGACGCAACATAAATATTTAACTTTAGTTCTTTTTTAAGTAGAAATTAAATAGTATAGTTGTTTTTGGTTTTTATTTTTTATGTTTTACAGTTTAGAAAATTTTTTATGTAATTATGTTATTTGAAGTTTTTAAGTTACGTATCTCTAACATATATACATATTTAACGTTAATTTTTTTTAGTTAAAATACGCTGAAGAGCTTTAATTGATTTTTTAAATAAAATTATAGAGTTTTTTATATGTGTACCTGTGCCTTTTTGTATTTTTTATGTTTTCTCATTATATTGTGTAGGTATTTTGTGTTTAATATAATGTAAAATTAACAAACATTACATGTTTTCAACTTTGTTTTATTTTTGATATAAATCGTATTGTTTATTAATTGTTTATTAATTGATTAAAATTTTTAATTTGTAACCCAAGATATAATTTTGCATATTCATTACTTTTTTTTCAAATTTAAAGTTATTTTTTTGAGTCAAAATTTGACTTTTGGTTATTAAATATAAACAAATTTAATTTTTAATTGTTTGAAATTGGAAATTTTTTTATACAACTGAAGTTTTAACAAAAAAGATAATAAAAACTTTATAATTGCAACTAATAAAATTTTTCTTAAAATAATGTTTAACTTAAAACATTTTCTTTGTTTGTTTTTGTTTAATTATAAATTTTTTTACATATTATTTTTTTATTTTATTAACAAAAGTTATATGTTTTCAACTTATTTTTTTTTTAACCGTAGACCTACGTTGGGGTCGTTTTCGACCAAATTAAAATTTGTTATTATTAAATTTGCTATTATTTTTAGCTGTTTTTTCACGACTTTCTTACTTGGACTGCTATCTATCGAAATCAAACTGTTTTATAATTAAAAACTAAGTTGGCCTTGCATTTTTTGTAATTTTCGTCATTTTGCTCTTTGTATTCGAATTTTTTCGTGATTTCATAGCAAACGTAAATAAAATGTAAATTATTATTTATTTTATTTCAAATAAACAAGTTTTTGCCTGGAAAAAAATTCGAAAACAAAAGAAAAACAAAAGAACTTGCCTGCTGCGGATGCCTAAAAAAAATATCTGCCAAAATATGTGAGGGTCAAAAACGACCCTAACGTAAGATTAGTCTTTTTTTTAACGTAGGTCTATGGTTAATAAAAATCTTAATATTTTTTAATGAAAGTTGATAATTTTAACTTTAATTCAATTTAATCATCATTGAATATGTAATCATTTCGCATAGTGTAATCCATTTCTGTGTTATAAATATTTCTGTGTACTTTTCTCACAGTGTTCTTCATTGTCCTACATTCAAAATTTGCTAACAACAACGACAAATTAAAAACAGTAAAATTTAATCGCCAACGCAATGAACACTTTCCTCGAAGTGATTTATATTTAAATTAAAATTAAAAAATTCCCATTTAACCTTACAGCAGTTAAAAATTATGGCAAAACAATTAAAAGGAAAAAATTTTAATTAAAAAATTATACTTTGAAAATTTCATTACATTACAAATTTATGAACGAAAGCGAAAAATATTCAAACAAGTCAACTCAACAACAACAACAACAATAAATGAATTCTAATAGCAAAGTGAATTCGAAGCGGCCACAACGGACAACAGTGAGTGCTGTTGCAGCTAATAAATGTTGCTCGTTGGTGGTCGCTGGCAGCGGTCGGCCAGATGTGTTCGGTTCGAAGCGCGGCAAGAAAAATGAAAGAAACACATATGAGAAAAAGGGAAAAGGGGGCTGGAGCGAAAACAATTTTAATTTTAAATTAAGTAAAACTCAAATGACCACAGCAACAACGCCAATGGGCGACGGCTTCATTAAGCGCAGCGACGGCTGCGCAACGGGTCTGCCAGGCGGCCGTTTTAACGCCCCAGCGCGCCACTGCGCCCCACTGCCGACAGCGCTCTGTCGTCTGCGCTGCCGCCAAGAAAAGCCAAAAGTCAACTCGCTTTATTGTTGCACCATTAATGCACCGAAGTCGTTGTCGATGCAACAGCAGCAGCACACAACAAACCCAGCCCGCGCGCCCCCACCGCACTCACCGACAACCGGTCAGCCGAATAGTACAGCGTTTTTCTCTTAGTTTTTGTCGTGGCAAAAATTCTCTCTTTGCGCTCTTAGGTGCCGCAATTCTGTGCTCTTTGTTGGCAACAAGCGGCCGAAAGACAAAAGGCGCAAAGGCAAATGTTGAACGCACTGCTGCGCTGTGTGTCGCTTGTTGGGTGAGTTGGACTGGTTGTGCCATTGGTGTTGTTGTTGTTGTTCATGTTTGTGTTTATGTTGTTTGGTTTGGCTTTGGCCGCTGGCCCGAGTTGACTTGGCTGGCTGGGGCTGTTGAGCACATGGGCCGGGAGTGAGCACTCATTACGTGTCTGGCAGTGGTGGCGTGCGTTTCATCCACTCGTTCGTTCGTGCGTTGCGTCTTTGGGTGGCGAACTCAGTGTGGACAGCAGTCGAAAGCGTTTGCTACGCGTGTTTATTACGTGCGACACAAAATTACGTGCAAGTGACAAAATTCGATAAAGAAAACAAGCGAAAATTGCAAACAACATTCAATAAATTTTTAAAGAAAAATTCACAACAAGTGAAAAGTGTATTCTTGCGCGACAAACAAAACATCAACAACGATTTTTGATGTGAGCAAAATAAATAAATGTTTTGGTATTAATTCGACTTTGCTGCTGCATTGGTGCGGATTTATGGTGAAAAAAGTCGTTAAAAGTTTAATGTGAATTAAAAATAAAACAAAAATTGCGCCCAGAAGAAAATCGTGGAAAACGCAAAGTGCTGCACGCAGCTGGAGTTGGCGCTTGTCGGCGCATTAAAAAGTTGTTTCGAAAATTTATAACGATTCTTAAAACCCACTGCACGGCAAACGACGAGCGTTTGCCGTTTGAGCGCTTTTTAAAACGACACTGAACCCAGCGTGATTCTTATGATTTTTATGATTTTGCCTGTGAACATTGCATGTGTGTGCGCATTTAAAGAGAAAACCAAATAAAATTTGCCTAAAACATAAATTGTTTTTATTTGCAAGATAAAGTATAACTTTCACTAGTAGCGATAATAAATAAAAAAATAAAATTGCCTAAAAAAGAGTTAAGAAAGAGAAAGAGTTAAAAAAGTAAACAAAATTACTATTGTTAAAAAAACTTATGATCTGTTCATAATCCCTAAGGAGTCTCCTGGGGCAGCACTTGACAGCGCAATCTGCATTTTGGATACCCAACACAACAACTGTAAAATGTTGCACTTGTGCGGATAGCGTCGAACTAGTTGCAGTAAGTATTTACATCGAATGCTGTTTACATCCTTCAGACTGCATGAAAACAATTTCGAGGCAGCAACGAAACAAATTGGGCGCCGCTCAGTGCAGCACTTGAAGGCGCACAAGCCACAGGGGCCGACAAGAGGTCAACGCTGCACTGCTGCAATGCAGGAGATAAGAAACCACTTTCGAGTTCGTAGGAAAAAACAAACTCACGCAACGTTTAACTGCAACGCCTAAATGCAAGCAGCCTGAGACAAACACACACACACACACACACTCAGGCCACAATCACTCAATAACTGCTCCACACTGCTCCACAACATAATATAGGGTGTTTTTTTTAGAGGTATAGAACTTCGAATTGAAATAAAACACAAGAAAATCGTTTTAATGTCCATCAATTTGGCTTTATTGGAAGGATAATTTTATGCCATTAATGTTTAAATATGATTTCGGGCATGTGGCCGCCGCGGCTGGCTCGAAAAAAGCCAATTCTACAGGTCCAATTTTCAACCACTTTTTCGAGCATTTGGGGCCGTATGTCGGCAATAACGCCACGAATGTTGGCTTCCAAGTCCCCTAACGTTTCTGGTTTGTTGGCGTAGACGAGCGACTTCACATATCCCCAAAGAAAATAATCCAACGGTGTCAAATCACACGATCTTGGTGGCCAATTGACAGGTCCATTCCGCGAAATTATGCGCTCATCGAATGTTTCCTTCAATAAATCGATTGTGACGTGCGCTGTGTGGCATGTAGCGTCGTCTTGTTGGAACCACAACTCATCCACATTCATGCCATCCAATTCGGGAACAAAATAGTCGGTTATCATGGCTCTATACCGGTCTCCATTAACGGTAACTGACTCTCCAGCATTATTTCGGAAGAAGTATGGCCCAATGACTCCACCAGCCCATAGAGCACACCAAACAGTCAGTTTTTGTGGATGTAATGGCGTCTCAAGGGTCTCATGTGGATTCTCTTCACTCCAAATGCGGCAATTTTGCTTGTTGACGTAGCCATTCAACCAAAAATGAGCCTCATCACTGAACAAAATTTTGCGATGAAAATCAGCATCGAGATAAATCTCATTTTCGGCCCATACACCAAAATCACGACGCATTGCATGGTCTCGCGGCTTTAATTCTTGCACAAGCTGGATCTTGTAAGGTCGCAAGCCAAGATCTTTGCGCAAAATCTTCCATAAAGTTGATGGACAAAGCTCCAATTGCTGTGCACGGTGGCGAATCGATTCATTCGGGTCCTCTTCAACATTTTGCTCTACAGCGGCAATTGTTTCTTCGGTGCGCACTGTTCGACGTCTCTGCGGATGCGTATTATCACATAGAGTAAACGTAGTGCGAAAACGACCCATGGTTAACCGAATTAATTGCTCTGATGGACGATTATGTCAACCATAAAATGGACGGAGCTTGCGGTAAACTTCGCGAACTGAACCATTATTTTCGAAATTTTGCAAGCGTTGTTCTTTTGTCAACCTGTTCATGATGAAATGGCAAACCAAACTGAACATAAATGACATTAGAGTTGCCAGATTTGACCACAAAATGCCAGTTTTATCTCTATTCGAAAAACAAACCTCTAAAAAAAACACCCTATACAACAACAATGAAAAAAGTGTGTCTTAAATTTGTAAAGCCACAGCAGCCGAAAGCAGTCGACATTGTTGCGGCCATTACACGCTCATTGTTGTTGCTTCTGTTGAATATTAAACACGGGTTTTCGTGCTGTGCTGCTGTCGGGGCTGTGACAAAAATAATTGCATGTTCCGAATTACCTTTTACTGTTATCAATTTACAGCATACCTGCACGTTGTTGCTATTATTATTATTGTGATTGTTGTTGTTGTTGTGGCAACATGTGCTGCCTTTTGCTGTCAATGCCTGTCATTTTGCACATCTTGCCGGCACTGCTTGTTCGTATTTTTGCTCGTTTCTTGCTTGTCTGTTAGGCTGTCAATTTGGCAGCAGCATCCGCAAAAAATGTTACATCCTTCACTCATTACACACAAACACTCTGGGCCCCTCATTATGTACACACATACATACATACATACACATATGGGCCGCAAACTGTCGATCAAAATAAGTACGTTCGGATGTTGCGTGTTGGTGCTTTCACATTTTGTTAATTGCAATTAATCGAAAAGGTACATTTTTTGTTTGCTTTGTGTTGGCACTTTGGCCACCACCTCCGAAAAAGTGGAGCACAACATGTGTCGGACGGACGCCAGTCGGTGGATGATGGCACTTGAGACTGTAGAATATGAGAAGCAAAGGACAAATGAGACAATTAGTAGTCTACACTGGAAAATTTAAATTCTTTTAATTTACAATAAAAGTTAAACTATGAAGAAAAGATGAGATGATGTTTATTTGGGAAGTGGTAATTATTTTGAAAAAAATTTAATAAATGCCATATGGCAACATGCTACTTTGTGGACGTCTGAACTCCCTGCGGTTGCAAGAATAAATTTTTTTGTTGGTCTTTAGAATAGTTTGAAGTTTTTAAAAAAATACGAAATTAATAAACTGAATATTTAAGTTTAAAGAAGAGAAGTATACAAGTTTTTTTAATGGTATATCTTGACATAGTAAAGGAAGAAGAAGCAGAAAAAATTAGAGAACTTTTTTATTTGACGTTTTCTTTCAATTTAGATACTTTTTTTTAATTTTGGCTGAAGTAATTGAAGAAATATTCAAATTTTCGTTATGCATAAAAAGTTTATTGTTTAAGTAATTATTACAGCCACAACGATGTGGTAGCTCTCATAGAAAAACACTCTAAAATACAGGGTCCGAGTATAAAAATTAAAAAATTTCTTATGGAATAACCACATAGAAGTCTAAGACGTAAAATTTAAAATTTTAACTTTCCTCAGTAAAAACCTGTAGCGAAAGGGTTAAGCGCAACAAATCAATTGAACTCACCAGTCCTCTTTTTTTAAATAAAATAAAATAAATTAAATAAATAAATTAAGTTAAATAAAATAACATTAAAAAAATAAAATAAAATAAATAAATAAAAATAAATAAATAAATTTTAAAATTTAAAAAAATGTTAATAAGTTTTAAGAAGTCTATCTAGTAATTTTTGTTCGAGAATAAGACTTAAGGGTCAACATAAATGCTAATTAATTCGAATGGGCGCAGATTATAAGAAGAATTTGGTCTAGTTTCTAGCTTCCAATTTGCTATCCGACTGTCCCACGACTGAACTGAACTCATTTAGGGGCTCCGTTCTTCTCATTAAGTCGCTGTTGAACTTGGCTACGAACACCCATTTTTCTCACCAATGAATTTACGTTGATCAGCAACTCTAAGAAGCTCTAACTGGTAGCGCCAGGCACCCAACAGGGTCTAGGCGCGGTCAACCTGGTCAGTCAGCTTATCTAACCTAACCTAAACTTGCTCAAATTTTTGTTGTAAAAAGTATTAGAGTTAGTTTCGAGGCTTAGCGTAAATTTTGGTCGAGAAAACAATTCTGGAGTCAATAGATTTGTTTGTAAAGTGGGGCAAAGCGGCGGTATGAGAGCAAAGAAAATATTTAAACCTTGAACTTCCCAGTCAGAAGTCCAAGTATTGGCGTTGTTGAATTATTTGGAATTGATTTTGCCCAACTGAAACTAATAAATTCCATAATTTGACTTTCTCTATTTACTTATATGTGTTAAGTCTGTGATGAAGCTTCAACCCCAACAAGCACTTTAGTCACTTTGACTGTAACCTTGAACATCGACATAGAAAATAGCGAATCCCTTACAACTTTATCGCTTAACTCAGAATACAATCCCGCTGCTTCGCGTGTAATTATTGCAAAATAATCAAAGTCAAATTAATTCCTAAACTCTGCACTAATCCCTAAATAATATTCGACATTGATTTACAATCGCTTCGCAGTAAACCCCTCTACGACTTACACCAATACAGTTCGATTGGTCAGTGAGTTAAACAGTAGAATGGCAGACATTTTATTCATTCTCAATCTTTATCTATTTTCTTTTTATTCATGTTTCATTGCCATACACAAGCACCGTGCAACAAAGACGATTAAAGGTCAGAGAGCGTTCAGATGTTGTCCACAATACAACAACAAAACATCCAAACCGTTCCCAAAACGTTTATAATTTTGTTTGTTAATTGACCCACCCGGATAAGGAAAATATTTACGCACTCATTCTCACAGCGCGCGGCATCAATTCTGCTGTCAATTTAATGGCCACATTTGCACAATTCAACAATTAATTGTTTGTCAAACAAATGGGCCATCGACGCCACAATGAATCCACTAAATTAAAGTGCCCCACTCGCTGATCAAAAATTAATGCCAATTTTTACGACTATTTACGACTATGGCGTTGCAACATATGCCTCTAATTTTTCAATAAAAAACCCCCACTCCATTTCGCATCTGTTTGCGGCTTTGTAGCAACGAACAGTGTTGAGAGGTTTCGTGTTGGCATTTTGCATTTGAAAGCGACAACAGTTCAACGATTGATTAAAAATGCAAATATTAGCAATAAGTTTGCTATTTCGGTAGCCAGCTTGACATGAGAATCGAGAGCCGTTGGCTATGCGGGGAAATAGTTTGAGTCTATTCCGTTTGATTGCTTTGTTTACGCGCTGTCCAGCGCTTCAGCCGCTCTTTGCACTTTCTACTTGCTCGCTTGTGGCCACAAGCTGCACGCAAATGTGGTTGCTGCGGTGCCGTCATGACTCCTATTAACTTTGAAGCTTATTTTAAAACCGCCGTCGCGCCACTCTTCATTTTCCCATATTTACGAATGTGTTGCGCTCGCTCAAAGCGTAAATATAAAAATTTGCACATAAAAATAACACTTCCTTTCGTCTCCACACACTCACACTCACACACGAGCATATGCGCCAGTAAGCGAGTTTATGCGCCTCGCACGCACATCCGCCAACGCACACACGGACAAGCTTCACCCCACAAGAACGACTCCATAATAATTTTATGCGCTTCAACTTCCGCTCAGCCAAGCCAGCTGCCCTGCTCGCCTTGCTCCACTGTGCACTGTGTGTTCTGCGTATTCTTCGGCGCCGCTGCAGCATGACGGACATCCCCCCGACAGCATTTGCTCTAAATTTTCCTTCCGTCAACGCTTCGCTCATCCCTCGCTCGAGTCCTTTCTGCTCCATGCATGAGTTCGCATGTGTTTGTGTTTTGAAGCTCATATTTTTATAGTTTGATGATGTTTTGCTGTTTCCGCGTTCAACATTTGAGAAATTGCTCAACGCTCGCGACCCCCTTGGCGACAAAGAAAATAAATAAAAAAAAAAGAAAAAACAAATCAAATAAGAACGAAAAGTGCAAAACTGAAAACGCGCTGGGGTTACGCTCGACGGCGGCGCGGCAACCATGTGGCGCCATGTGAGTGGTGGGGGTGGGGCGCCTTGCTTTCCTTTCCGGCTGCTCCTGAAGATGGCGCCGCCAGCGACAGCGAGCTGGCAATTCGGCAAAGACGGACGCGGCGTCGCGCTGGCTGCGGCAAAGCGTAGCCAGACATTGACAAAGCTGGCGACAAGGACATACTCGAGTAATAACATAAAAAGGATATTGTAGAACATTTTCATAAGCAAGTGCTGTCATGTACTCGCACTCGCACTCGCACTTGGCACTCGAGTCGACTCGAGTGGAGCGAACGCGGTGCGGTGAGGTGAACACACCCGAGAAACTTGTTTGCTGGCTGTTTTGGGGTTTCGGCTTTATTGCAGCTGTAGCTTTTTCAGGATTAAGTATATGAATATATTTTTTTTGTGCTTCTTAGTTTCATTGGCTTTTGACTGCGTTAGAAAACGGCAAACGAGCTGAGCAGAAAGAGCTAAGCGCCAAAGTTATTTACCGCTTGATTAGCTGATTTTATTATATGTATATATGGGTGTGTGTGTGTGTATAATTTATGATGGTTTATGCATTATGCGAGTTGAAAATATGTCATTACGAGGCAAAAGCATTGCCTTTTGAAGTTTTACTCTATTTGAGGTCATTAGCCGACGATGAAGTTAAGCATTGTGAGTTGAGATTTTGGTAATGTATGCATTTTTAATTATGGAGAATTTAAATTATTTACACAAAGACAGCTGTAGAAACCTGCGATTGAAAGAGTAAAAAATAATACAATACAATAAGAGTAAAAAATAAAAAAACAATAACGAGTTTTCGTTAAAGGTCCCTGGCGCTTCAAGTTAGAGCTCCTTAGAATTGCTGAACAATGTAAAAGTCATTGGTGAGAATGTGAAGACTTAACCCTTTCGACCCCAAAGTTGCCTGAGAGCAACTTCACCTATTTGTCTTATAGCAAAAGCTACGATTGATTTATGGATGTAATTTAAGTTGGCACCAACAAATAAATATTTTGAGAAGTGAATTCAAAGCAAATTACAAAAATTTACTGTTATCCCCAAAATAATTTCCAATAATTTGCAGCGTTATCAGGGAAAGTTTGTGTTCTAATTGAAGTCTACGAATTAGGCGCGTTTGATCAAAACCCTGTTTTTTTTATAATGGTTAAATAAAATAAAAAAATGAGAATGAGTACAGCTCAGTCTCGAGAAAGAGTTGAGTAAAGTTTTCCTTAAAGCCGAAAGGAATTAAATGAGAAAGGAAATCAAATGGGATCGTTGTAAAATATATTGTTGGCGGATTCATCCTTCTCCTTCAATCTGACTTAACTCTCATCTCTGAGTATTCATTTCGTTCATTCATTTCGTAAAAACATTTGCTTCCATGAACTATAATTGGCGTTGTCGTCTCGTCTACTCGTAAGTGGAGCAGGCCTTGGCGTAGTCTGGAAGGCTGTAAAGAAGTATAGAAGTGCTACTTATGGCTTCTTAGATCCAAGATAGTTGTTATTGAGGTTGTAATGCACTGAGACTAGAACCGATCAATTCTGACCCCTACTACAAACAGTTAGAGAACATCGCCTAGGCCAACCGACCTAATAAAATTTAGCAAGTTTAGGTGCGTGATGTTCTCTTCTACAAGGCAATGTTGGCCCAGGTAATGTCTCCTGTTGCGCCAAAGTGTAGTACGATGTAATTAAGAGTTTACTTTGCTCTTTCAAAGAGTCTTCAGACGCAAACCTGTTGTGAACCAATTGTTTGCTAGCGTTGAAGTGCCCGGTTAGAAGTCCAGATCCAAACGGAAATATCAAAAAATTGTTCATAAAATCAGCATGACAGGATTTTTGAATTATGATCAGACTTCTCATGGGACACATGGGGAGAAAGGCACAGAGTTTTTTCTCAGGGCATTTTAAGTTATGATGTCATGGTCATGAATACAATGCATTCAACTTCTGGAGGCTCTAGGAAATTTGTACAAAAGTTACTCAAATCATTTACTAATTCTTTATAAATTTCTGTCTCATACCATCTCTCTTTAGTTTTTCATTTACTAAGTTTATTTGTTTGCTCTACTGTTTTTTCTACAATGCAACAATGTAATTCAACCTTTTAAGGTTCGTGAAACGCTCTAGCAAATTTGCACAAGAGTTACTTTGATCCTTTTCAGGTTCTGTCTCAAATACTCTCATACTATCTCTTCCCAGTTTTTCATTTATTTATTTGATTTGTTTGCTCTACTGTTTTCTCTATAATGTAACCACTTCTTTGGCCGCTTCGATAGTTCAGCAGGTAGCGCGCTGACTTCTCATACCACAGACCCTATGTTCGATTCCCAGCTCAAACTGGTGAAACACTCGTCTAGTTCTATGAAGGAGATGAGAATTACAACAATCGCACAAGTGTGTAGGTCCCTTTCCTCCCTTCCCTCCATCCGTTTTAAATATGTGTTAGAACACATATTGGAAAAAAAGTGTCGCATACACATTTCAAACGGGTGGAAACTGTGGTATTACAACGAGCCTAATAGAGGCCTAAATGTGTCTCACACAGAGGCAGCCACTGCAACCTATCTACCTACCCACCCCTTCTTCTTCTCAGCCTCGAGCAGAATGTCTTAGTCAGACCAGTGCTTGAGGATTTGCCTCATCGGCAGTGGCTTCTTTTTCCCCTGCCAAATCTTAGCTTCCAAGTTACTGTCATAAACTCTTAATCGCTTCATTCTAATATTTCCTATTTACTTTTCGCAAAAGTTAATTTGTTAATTAATGTTTGCATTTCTAAAAAATGCACCAAACATGTTTTATTTTATTCTAAAAAAAACCCCTTTAATATTGCAAATTGAGCTCAGCTGAAACCCATATTTCACTTGCGCTCTTTTGTCCTCGCAACCGCGCCACTTACCACTTCTCTCGCGAGTGCTGGCAGCCCTCTTTACGAGCGCGCCGCACTTGTGCTTTTGTTGTATTTATTTACTTTCATTTGCCAACTGGTGCACTCGAGTGTCCTGGCAGCGCACACTGCGCTCGCTTTCATGTTCCTGCTCGCCATGGCTGACCGTGTGTGTGTGTGTGTGTGAGTGCTCCTTCATATTCATGGATGAGTCATGCATACGAGAAAACAATGTTGCCAACGTTGCGTGTACAATTTACCCAGATGTGCGCTGCATCGCCGACTGCCTTTGCGTTGCTTAGGGGTGGCTTGGCATGCGTTGCCCGACACCCCAAAAACACCCCCTCGCCTCCTCCCCCGAGCAAGCCACGTACGCGCATTCACTGTCAAGCGAAGCGAACCAGCGAGCGATTGCTTACAATTTTATTCAATAAAATTCGAAATAAACAAAGCGAGCACTAATGCGCAGCAAAATAAACCGCCAGAATCATTTCGTGCACTATATCAGGGGCGTAGCCAAGGGAGGGGTTTAGGGTGTCAGAACCCCCCCATAGCCTATAATTTGTCAACATTTTCAATCACTATGCATCGTACGTTCCCACATTAGCAAAAAGGTCTTTTCATCTTTAAATATTTAAAAGAATATTAACAAAACCCTTTTCTTACCGAAACTAATTTGTTTTTTTAATAGTCACGTTTAGGCTTAATACAGCGATTTGCATGTTCTAAAAACATGTCTAAAGAGTAGTTTAGTTCGTCGACCGGAATGTACTTCAGGATGTCGGTACAAGCCTTTTGGATGGTTTCTACGTTCTCAAAACGCTTGTTTCATCGGCAAATGCATTCTTTGAAAAGGTGAAATTCGCACGGTGCCACATCATGTGAAAACGAGGAGTGGTTGATGGTTAAAATTCGACTTTTAGTAAACAAAAAAATAGTCAAAACAAGTGTCAATAGATGGGATGGCATCCTTCGATAGCCAAATATGCTTCGGTTAAAGTTTAAACATTTTTAAAACAATAGTTAATATTGGATCTTTGTTCGATGCACATTTTTGTACGATGATACAAACATACTTCCACTTCAGATGCAATAACTTCGCTTTCAGTCCACCAAATTTCATGAAATTTTTACTAAAAATCAGGGAACAAATTTAATTTTTAATGCATTAAGTTACATAAGCCACAACAAAATGCCCTATTTGGAAAGTGCACTTTATTTTAAAAAACATGTAATACAAAACTGGCAAAAAAAATTTTTTTAAACCCCCCCCATGACCAAGTTCTGGCTACGCCCCTGCACTATATAAATATATATCAGCTGGCGCATAAGTTGGCTCTATATGTGTGGGTGTGCGTGTGGGTGCTTGTTTGGCTTATGCCTATTTTCATGTGTGTGCATATGTTTTGGCAAGTTCAGTGGCTGTGCGGGCTGCAGAAACAACGCCAAGTATGCCAATTTTCATATTTTCCGCACACTTTTTCATTCGCATCCATGTTCACGTTTGGCATTCGTCTGCGCATTCCCATTCGCCGCCAGCCGCTGCTAGCACTACTCGCATTGTTTACAGTTGTTACTGTAATGCTGCCATTTTTGTTGTTGCTATTGATGTATTTTTGTTATTACGCCACGGGACGAGAATCAATTGGGCCAAGATTGCTTTATGCGAGAAATGCGTGCTGCAGCCAGCCAGCCGGGCAATTAATTGAAGTGCGCCGGGCATGCTTTATGAGCCAGCTGGCACTTCTGATCTACATAAATTGAATGCTTTTTTGCTCTATCAAACAAACGAATAATCGAATTTCTCTCCGCCTCCTCTTGCAGATCACACAGATGACTCGAGCCTGAGCTGAAGTCAGCAGGTAAGCACAACTCGCAGCTCGACAAATTTAAACTTAAGCTAACCGAATTCAAACTTAGAGCTACGTGTGTATTTGTTTGACCTTTATGTGTCAAGTATCTACATTTGCGAAAGTTCGTTGCAAACTGTTCAAGTATTTATTTCCTCTTCAGCTCTTTGCGACAACGCACACACACACACAAAGGCATTTGTTGTGGCAAATTTTTTGCTACTTTACAAGTTCTTCGGCAACATTACAACTTTGCTGCATTGCAAATTGAATAACAATTTCATCTGTTATACAATTCACTTTTCTATCCACAGCACAAAGCAAGCCACAACATGCCAAACACAACAACAACGCCCCTCACCCGTTTTTTTTGTCCCCGCAAACCGAAAATCGTATTTAGAGAGTTTTTTTCTCAGTGTGCTTGCACACAAAGTATCTACGTTCGACATGCGACTACAACTACACACAGTTAACAGATTGTAGCAACAACCCCAAACACCCCAACCACAACAACAACAACAATAACAACAACGACATCAACAATGACAGTAGCAAAACAGACAACATACCAACGCCAAAGTACAAACGAATAAAACAGCACATGGAACACCTGTCAGGTGGCAAGGGTAAAGGCAACAATAACAACAAAAACAAGAACCCGCACCGCACAACCCAAAGGCAAGAACGGACCGACGGGCATGAAAACGAAGCAGCTTTGGCTCGATTGTGTAATGGCAGACAAATCCTGTGGAGTAAAATGAAAAATTGGTATCGAATAACCGAGCTGGAAATATAAAATTAAAAAACAATACGTGCGAATGTACAGTAAGTTACAGACAAATGTCGTGCAACAGAGGGGAATGGGGTGCGGAAGCGAGACAGAGCCGGAAAAGCATGGGACGGGCGGAAGAAGACTAAACTAAAGCTGACTTGAAAGCAGTGGAACGACAAATGAAGGATTAGTGTGGCGGGTTGAGTGAACGGGTGGTCGCGCGCGTCGAAAGTGAAGGGTCTGTACAGGTTCTGGTAAAGCATGTCAACCACTGAACAGCGCTGATTCACAGAAATGTTGCCTTGATTGAGTTCTGCGGCAATTCTTGGAGACCACCAAATCGGGGTTGGTGTGGAAACTCAAATCAATGGGAGCCTTTGAAAACTGCAAAAAATTGTTTTTTTTTTGTTAGATCAGATTAGATTTAAGAAAGTTTGTTCTACACTGGGACCTATTCGATCTATTTTGATCACCTAATAGTTCATAAGACAAGGACTATCTTATCTATAGAACCTCTGGCAGACCGATGTCTGCTATTTTATGAATATCCAAAGGAATATATTTGAGAGTTTTGGCTCTTATCTCAAATGTGCTTTCCTAGGAATTTATGTCTATTGTGTATTCGAATTTCGCAGTATGTATCAGGTGGAGTGATACTTCCCTACGCGCTGCACAGGACCTAAAGGTGCTTCATAAAGCAAAATCCATGTAGAACATATCGCACACCCACTTCAAAAGTGACACAACTCAAAATTTTTAATTTTCGGGTTTATGGGTTAATACTGTGCACAATGCATCTATCTACCAATAAGCAAAAGCTCAGCATATTTTGTTGTTGTTAACTGTTGCCAAAATACAGTTAGGTCTCTCTTCATGTCGAGAAGTTTGATGCTATTTGTCAGCTGCAGCTCAATGCAAAAGAGTCCTAATTCAAATTGTGACACTGTTGACGAAATACATTTTTGTTGAAGTTAATTTTAAGTAAAGTTGTGACAATTTTAGTAAATATTTTCAAATAAAAAAATTAATTTCGAATTTTCGAAATTTTTCTTTCAACTTTTTAACTGTCATTTATAATTATTAAATTCAGCAAAAGTGACATAACTTAAAATAATTCGGTAATTATTGAATTAAAATATCATCAAAAAAGTCACAACTCAAAACTTTGGATTTTCTAGTGTAAAATAAAAAAATCTTTATAACTTATCCTAAAGCATAAAAAGTAATCTACTAAACGGTCTATACGTTATTTTAAAAAAATGTTTATTCAGCTCAAAAACAGTATTTTGCGTTTCCTGAAAAATTAAAAATTTTGATTTGTGTGACTTTTGTAGTGGGTGTGCGATATGGCAATTATGTCTACGGTGACCACTAAAAGTGATCATTAGGATTCTTAGTTTACTCCTTATTACTTTTGGGATTAAAGTCCGTATGACAAAGTTTACATTTAGATGTTGTGTGTTGCTATCTAATGTTCAAACAGATCTTTGTATGCATCATATATGGTATCTATTATATACAAATATCTGCATATTCAACTTTCGAATACTTTTCGAATACCTACCAACTCTTCTATCATAGTTTATATAAAAACTTTTCAGTGTATATTTTTTACTTTGAAATAGCCTCCATCTTTTCCTTCCTATCTTCAACTTTCGATTTGTTGCCCAGAAATTCGAGAGTCTTATAAATTGTTTGCATCAATTTCCTGAATCAAGGCAAACGAATCATTTTCCAAGCGTTGATTTCCGTGAATCGATTCGAATAACATTGCCCTCGCCACAGTCACTGTCCATTGTCATCTTCAAGAACAGAGTGACAAGAGAGAAGAAAAACAATGATAACGAGGTGTGAGCAAGCACGTCGAACATCGGCAATGCAACTGACTGTCTCTGGTTGTTGGTCGACGCACAGTGGAAAACTTGGGCGAAACTATGTGCGGTTGTTGTAATATTTATTTGTTGTTTTGCTGTTGCTGGTGTTGCTTTTAATAATTAGTTATAATCGGATTTTTGTGCCATTTCGCTGCATTTATTTGTGCTTTTTAGAAACTTCTTCTGTGCCGGTTGGTGCATTTGTGCACTTTCAGGTGTGTGTGTTGCATGTCTGACTGGCTGGCTGGCTGGCTGTCGGCTTGAGTGTCCGCCTGCATGTGCTTTGCATGCGGTGCGTTGTGCAAGTGAATGAAGCTCACAATGTGAATGTGACTGTTGATGTGCATGTGTGGGTGTGGGTCTGGGTGTGGGTGGGTGTGTTTGCTGCGCTGTGGCAGCGTTCAACTCGGCTGCATGGTGCTGCCAGTCTGTGTGTGTCTATCTGTCAAATGTTTCGATGCTGCTGCTACAACGTTGACAGTTATAAGGCAATAGTAACAATATTGGTTTTGCGTCAACTCGAATGCAGTTGATTTGCCCCGCTTCAAGTTTCTAATCCACACACACACACACACACATGCACATACTTGCATGTTGCATACGGACAGTGCGCTTGGGAATCGAGCCGACGAGGTTGAACAACCCACATTGAGGTTGTTGTGTGGCCGACTGGTGCAGCACAGCCGTCGTTAGGAGAAGTTTTGCGAGAATTGGAATGGCAGCCAACTAGCACTCGGCATGCTTTTTTGCTCTGCAGAGCTTTAGACTACAGCAGAAAGGCTTCAGTACAGCATGGGCCAAACAATAAATAAAATAATAAACTGACTGTTATAATCATGAACACGAGTACAACCGATAAACTCACTAAAAGGAAAGATATCAAAAAAGTTTAGAACTTTTTGTGTGCTGAATTATTCAAAACATTGCATTGCGATCCCAATTATATATTCACTACAGAAGGAATTTGTTTCATTGGCTCAGTGCGAGCTTCTATTATCATTTGCTCTCGTAGTTTACTGCCCCCTCCCCCCCCCATCATCTGCCGAAATTGAATTGAATCAAACAGCCAGCATTTTTGTACGAAATAGCCAACATTCGACTGACGCATAGTAATGACTCATACAGCTACACTCACACACACACACACACGCATCCTTCGATGAGCACTTTCGGCCCGCCTTCATTGTCGTTGCTACCCTCTTCAGAGCTCAAAATTGTCAGGGCCTTTGCAGGGCCTTTGCGCTGGCCCATCACATTGGTCCTTACGGGCTATGAGGAAATCGAAATAAATTTCATTTTATGTGTTGCCGCTTTTTCTAGCTCAGTTTTTAATTTCCTCGCATTGGTTATTGGCGTTTTTGTCAAAGTCCTTTTCATTCGCAGGAGAAAATGAGACAAGTGGACAGTGGCGTGGAAAAAGTGCCTCTAACTGTTTGCATTTAAAAATAAATCGCCTATTAATAGCATTTACGTCCTTTAAAGATTTTTCTCTCTTGCAACTAGTTCGTGCCGCTTCCTTGCTTTCCTCCTTTCTCGCTGTCCATTTTTTCGTGCCAGAAGGGTTTGCCTGCGCTTATCTCAAATTTTGCTGTCCGTACAACAAAAGAATAAGCAGCATCATGGCAGGCGGGGCGAAAGCGCACAGCGCTGAAGTCAGCAACTTTCCGGCGCAAGGCAAAAAGCGGCCAAGGCAGCAACGGCGGCAACAACAAAGTACCGTCAGAAAAAAGGCAAAGAATTAGTTCGTGTTCTCCACTGTTTGACAAGCGTTTGAACTTGTGTTTGAAACACGATAAAATGAGCGCAAAAACGACAAGAAGGCACAAAGTGGAAGAATAATAAAAAACGACGACAACTGCGAAAGGATGCCACTCGAAATCAGACGCACACTAAGCAGCCCTGCTTATCACATTTTGACATTTAATCAGCCACGGCGCCGAGGCAAGACGACAACGCGCCGCACCACAGTGGTGGCGCCAGCGCGGGGATCTGCGCAAATTAGCATTTTTCGACGACGACGACGATTCGGCTGCAGTCTCGAATTGTGACTTGCGTGCGACTCGAAGTTTTCGGGGCAGCCGCACGCGCGCTGCTGGGCTGCCAAAGTTTTCGTTGGGTGCGCAGTCGGACGATTTAAAGTGTCGTTCGCCATTCGGCGAAATTGCGTGGGAAATTGAAGAACTTTTGGCCTTGGCTGACATAAGCCGCGCTCGAAATATCGACCGACATAAAAATAGCAAATAATAATAAAGTTTGGCCGCGTCCGTTACTGACTGCCGCTGTCAATTCCAACGATAGGCCGCGCTGAAGTGGCGGCATGTGCGAGCCTTACGAACGCGAAAGCCAGTGACGGATGGCTTTGGCAAAATCCGGCGATTTACTTGCAAAGAGATGCGTAAGACTACTAAAAGAATGTAAGACTGCTAACAAATTCGGAACGTGCGCATGAAATTCGCAAACTTAATTTGGCAAATATTTGCCCAACAATTTTTTAGCTATTTATAGCGGCGCTCCGGACGAGAGACATTGATTTTCTGTTTCACTTTTAACGATTCTTTGAAGAATCAGCTTTCTAAAATTCAGCTCAGGGGCCACAATTATCGGCTCCTCACGTGTGCAGCGCTGCGGCCGTGTCGTATGGCCTATAATTAAAAGATAAAAATTTATCACTGTCTTCGTTTGGGCGCTCTTTCTTTCCACCGCACAGAATCTTCTAAATTAAAACGTAACTCATTATCATAATTCCACAATTTTTCTTTGATCACTTCCTCCCGCTGTCCATTTTGTGGCTTGCTTGTGCACAGCTGTTGTTGTTATTGTTTGTAAATCAAGCAGCTCTTCCTGGGGCCCCTTGTCTTTGCTGCAGCACACACGCATTCTTCCATCTTGTGCATTCGAGGTTTGCGGCGCTTCTTCCTTTCACCTTTCGATTCCGAACACTTGCGTGATCCATGAAAAAACCTCACGGCGACCCAAAGAAAAGCGAAGCAGTTAAGTATGTAAAGAGCATTTCTGAGCTGCGTATGGGAGATTTTTCAATCAGTTAATCGAACACCTGAACTTAACGAGTGAATTTCTGGTTTCGTGTTTTCCTGCTTTATGCGGCCTCGCCTCGAGTTGGGGAGAAACTGACTGCCAAAGGGAGACGACAAAAGTGTAAAGCAAACGCAGCAAAATGACATGAAATGGAATGGGAGCCGATCGTAAATTAAGCCACCACCAATGCAATGACTCGAAGAGCGGCCAAGGGCCGAGTCGGATAAGCAGGGCTTGACTTCTTACAAATTACGCACGAAAGCCGAATTTTCGTTTTTTCCCTTCTTCGGCGTCGATGCAGTTGATGTGAGTGAGTTGGCACTGTTGTTGCGTTGATTCAGGTGTAGCTTTTGGCTGGCAACGAAAGACTGGACATGCACTGACGTTATGATAATTCGGTCTTTGGTTTTCCGTGCACTTTGAGGGGACACTTTAATAACAGGGCGCACTGAGCTGCATTGAGATTTCTTCGGCTTAAATGGCGGCGGCAGCTGTTTTGGGGGCAGTGATTAAGCCTTGCCACATGCAGCACTGCGGCGACGGACAGCGCCACGCATCCGTGTAGGCCACAAGTCGGAACTTGGTTGAATGCTAATGACAGGGGGAACGTGAAAATGGCATTTCATGCTTGTAGCAAGGGTAGCGAAAATGTAAATGGACAGTGCGCACAAAAAAGGGTTGCCACATTTTTTTCAGCAGTTTTTTTCAAGGGTTAGCAGAAGCCGAAAAAAGTTGTACATGCGTAATTAAAGTTCCTTACTTCGTTTACCACGTCGTAAACCTTCATGTGGGATATGTTGAAGCTGCTTATTTTTTAAAGCTTCACAGCAATTTGAGTGCTGCAATTTTTGTGGGACCATAAAATGAATTTGCTTCTGGACATAAACTTTAGGTTGCGATTAGCTCGCTTGAGACGATAAATACGGAATATTGTTGAGGTTTACAGCGAACTACAAATGTATTTTATTTATTTTAATACCAGTTACTTTTACTGTGCTTCATTCTCTCATTCATGACACTAAAAACTAAAAACATTATAAGTACATATATGTGATTTTATATAAAACAGACTTGGAAATTAAGATTTATGGTAATTCTACACAGCAAATTGCTATAATTTTTATAGACAACAACTTTTTTCCTGCATAGCCTTGCTTTGTCCTATGAGTGCAAAATCTTAGAAAAGAATATTATTTTATTTATTTTTTATTTATGTAATAAAATATCATTTTATAATTATATTTTTATTTTTATATGTAATTTTTTTTATTTAATATAATATAATTTTCCTTACTATATTGATTTGTCATATTTAATATCTGACTCATGATTCCAATCAATGGCCACTTCCACTCTTAAATCGTCAATGAATTTTGTCACCGCCCAAAAATTTCACTCCACAACCGTTTCGGTGACTCGAAAGTGCGATGTCGCTTTAGCACGAACTTGTTCAACTTTTACTGTTAACCATACCAACACTTCTGCTCGAACGATCGATGCAATAAAAACACAAAATTTTGTATATATTTACCCTTTTTCCTGCGAGATATCACCTTCGCTTTTGTCATGAAAATTTTTGAATTTATTGCATTTTTTTTATTTATGTTTAAGAGTTTATGTTCGTTTTTGTTATATGGTTTTTTCCCGATTTCAGATCTTATTAACATATTTTATGCTCAAATCATACAAAACCACATACACACGCACACGCACATTCTTGGTCATATTAACAGTTTGGCGCCCACACACAACTCGGCCACTTCAGCCGGCAGCTGAACTCACAGCGAGCCAGCGAGTCGGTGCTGTCCGAGCCGCGCTGCATGCGGGGGCTTTACGAGCTCAGCTTACGGCCACAACAACAATGAATACGTTTAGTATTGCAAGTGTTTGTCAAAATCATCGATTCACAACAATAGCAACAAATCATAGAAACTTGACGGAAATTACCTGAAGTCGCCTGAAATCGAAAAGACAACGAAATAATCGACGACATGTTGCGTTCGAGCCGAGATTTTTAAAAAAATAAGTTTAGATTAATTTTTGCCAAATTTGGTCGGGCGACAAAAGAGCCAAGCGGCAGCCAGCAGCAGCTCGGCGTGGCAAGGAGCAGTGGCGTTGTTAACAACTTCATTACTGGCCGTTCGACTATAAATCACCAACACAAAGCCCACGCCACGAGGCGGCGCGCAATTTACATGCAAAGTGGATTTAGTTGTATTATTTTTTCGATATTTAATTTAAATTATAAGTGAAAAACAGCCAAAAACGCACACACAATGGCAGTCAATGGAAAATAATAACAAAAATAATAACATACCGAAAACAAAAGCAATCAAACAATGCAGCAACAACTATGAAGTGTTATGACACGACAAAGCGCGCAACAACCGAAATCAAGCGTCGAAAAAATGGCGAATAGTGTGTGGCTTTTATTGATATTTTGCTGGCGCCAAAAGGTTAATAAATTTCGATTATTTTTTTAATTTGGGCAACTTTGTTGTGTGTGTGTGTGTGTGCGTGTGCGTGTGCGTGTGCGTGTGTGTTGGTGTTGGTGTCGGTTTCAATTTCAGCGCAGAGAATCGAAATTTATGCGCTGAAGCGGTCGTGGCTGCGCGGTTAGGTAGCTTCAAGCTCCAAATTAGTCTAATAAATGACATCGAATTCGGATTTAATTAATTTTGATGACAACAGCCATAATGTTGCTGTGCACAGCACCCAACCAGAAAACAAACAAACTCAAAATGGAAATGTATGTAAATGAAAAGCGAATGAAAACATTACAATTTCCCCAAACAGAAATTAAAGAAAGAAAGATAACATCAATGGAAAAAGATTGGAAAATTGAATAATTTTTGTGCAACGATGAAAATGTGAACAAAGGTTGACTGCGTGGAACAGCAGCGAGCAATAATGGCGGCGCCAAAGTGTGTAATATGATTTTAGATGTAACAATTTTCCATGAATTGAAAAAAGTGATAGGGCAGAAAAGTATAATTGTTGGCTAATTTCATTAAAAATCTGCAGTTTTCTGAAATTCATGTTGCAAAAAAATTGAATGGCCAATTTCGCTCTACAACTGCAACTTACCACTTTAAAGCAGCACAGAAAAACATTATTTATTCGCTTCGTTTCCTGTTGACTTTGAAAACTCACTCACCTCGTGCGACTCGAGTTCCAACACTTGGCAGCATTTCTTGTTAGTTTTGTTTATGGGATTTGGCAGCTTTGCTTTTCGCTGCGATTTTTCCCATCTCGATTTAGATATGGTCGCAGTCGTCTTTGCCCGATGCGAGCGCAAGGTCCAGCTGCTTATCGCTTGATTAGCATTTTTCTAGTCAATGTCAATGCGCCCATCTGCCGGTGTTACGTGCGCGCTACCGCTGCCAGCGACGCACATACTCGCGCGTCTAAAAATACCTGCGTCGCTCCACAAGAGCCGCACAAACTATAAACTACACAGAAATCGGCAGCGGGCAGCGCTACGCACTCGGATTGTTGCTGCCGCACAAACCGACCAGCCAAGCGGACAGATAATTGTTTTGTTGTATCTTATCGCATAAATCGCTCATCGCTCAGCGGCCGAGCCGTGGCTGACTGCAGCGCTGCAATGTGTGTGGACACTGTCGCAGGAGCGGCGGGAGGCGATGGTAGAGGGGCGCTTGTTTGACGGCATGAATGAAGTCAACTGCAATGCTGCAGGACCTGATTTCGATTCAGATTCTTATTTTGATGTGGAGCTTCCCAACGCGAGCAAGACTCCTTGTTGCTGTTTTTGTAGTTGTTGCACGCAGTCAAACAAACACGATTGCCAGTCGAGTTGTGTGTGTGTTGAACAAGATGCCATTATAAGAATCTGCTTGTTGGCCGGCTGAATTGGCCAAGAAGCAGCACGCCAAAGCGAAACGAAGCTAATAGAATAGCGACGAGTGGGGCGCGGTGCTCGGCGAGGCAGGCAGCGAGGTAGCGCAAAATAACACACATTGATCAGTTAAGCAGCAGCAAGGCCCCGACGAGCCTGCGGCCACAAATAGACACTGGTCCGTGTGTGGCGGCACGAAATGTTGAATGGACCGCAGCCGACTGGGGCCGCGACGGTGGGGGGCCGAGGCGCATTTGCAGCGATAGTCATGGCCAATTGGCTGCAGCAGAACAGGTGCAGATTCCTTGTGCTGTTGACTGTTGCTTGATTTGTTAGTGCTTGTTGGTCGTTTTGTGGTGTTGCGTTTGATTTTACAAAATTGCACAAAACGAACAAAGCGTCGCGCATTGGCTGCATTGCGTTGCGTGCCGCTGCCACAATAAAGTCGGAGATTTCTGGCAGAAGTTCACACCAATTTTGAAGAGTCTGAACTTGGCCAGAAAGTGAATTTTCACTCGTAATGCAAACGCCTCTGCAAGTGCCGCAAATGTGCCACACGTTGACAAGTGAGCAAGTCGACTGACAGTGCACGTTGCACAGCGGATGTGGTTTTGCTTCCTTGCTGCTGCGGCTGCTGCACTTTTGTCTTCGCTGGTTGGCGATACGTCCAACACCATACATCAATAAAACCCACCTGGTGCGGATAACTCATTCTGCTTGTTCGTTCTTTATGCGCGTTCAATATTATTGGACGCTCGTTGTTGCTGCCGTTTGAAGTGGCTGAGACTTGCAAAAGCGCCCGAGGCAGCGAGCGAGTGCGAGTGCAACAGTTGCAAGCAGACACTGGCAGATTTAATGCCATTTAAGTTGGATCATTTAAAAGTGTTGAGGCTTGTGGCGCAGCAGGAACGTGCAACCTGGCTGCAGTCATTGATCAACATTGAAGGGAAGTTATTGGCAACTCTGGCCAACGATGACAATTTGTGGCACAAATGCGACTTGTAACAACCAAGTTTGTGCAGATCCAGAAATTGCAGTTTTAACAAATAGATTTATAGATAATAGTTGATGCGAGAATGTTTGATGCGTCTATCTTTGTGCTTGACGTATGGTAGCTTAATGAAGCCTAACGATCAGTGTTGTAGTTTTTATCAGACTTGTTGAATATCTCTTGATAAGAGGTTCTAGAAATCCGGATCTTGGAAAATGAAAAGTTCCTCTAAAGAACAAAGACCACATTATCTGCAAAGAGGCGCTCTACAAAACCCACAGTGATTCGACTCCATACAACCGCGGGACAAAATTAGAAGGAGTGGTCCGTTCTTCATAAAATTTGGTATACTAGTTAATCATGGTCTGCTGAAGTGAAATCTCCATTTTGTTTTTTTTTTAACTTTTGTAGTTTGGCAATGGCTGAGACCTAAATTTGCTATTTTCGTCATTTTTGGAAAGCTATAACAACAAGTGTATTGGCTTGATTTTCCAGATTTTACATTTAATCAGTTACGTCAACATTGATAATTACGAAAAGTAGCAGACATTGTATGAAGACCCCTTAGTTTTGCAATAAAAATTATAATAATAGATGTATGTTTTGAATTAATGCAGATTTTTAAATTTTGCATGCAAATTGCATACTTTTAGGGCGGAAAAAATTAATTTTGTAGAAAAATAGGTGTTTAGGCCACTTTTCAAATTGAATTATTTTTTGAGATCGGAAGATATCGGAGGATCTAATTACATTATCCGACAGAGAAAGAATGCTTCTTAAAATAAAAAAAAAATCCAGGAACATACTTTCACATACTTTTTAGATATTTTCCTTCAAGTTTTGCTAATTTTGAATTTGGAAAAATATTTTAAATTAAAAGTGAAGTGGAAGCCTCAGCTTTGCAAATTTTGAGAAAACATTAAAAGCGAAAATGGCCACATCATTTCATAATCTATATTGAGAGTTTTAGCAACTTCTTGGTAACCATGTATTTTTACAATTTTTTTTTACTTAATAGACTAAAAAACAGAAAATATGTGTTTAAAATTTTTTGTGAAAAAAGTTCCGACTTTGAGCAGCTCTTGCACTTGCACTAATTTTTTCGGACAGTTTTTTTTGGGTTTTCTTAGTTGGAGTTTTACCTTTGAAATGACATCAAAATCGTTAAATTCTGAGACTATAAATTTTTTGAATTTTGTCTATGGAAGGAATCAGTGTGCAACCCAGTAATAAACTTTCACATATGGAGACTTTACTCCGGAGACATCTCCTGGGACTGGTAGCGATAGGCTTCTAACTCACTCTGCCAGACCTTCAATCAATTCAGACATTCCTGAGGCCCAATGTTGCTAAGCAAATTGAAAAAGGAGAAACAAATAATACCCATTTTTCCTTCTTATTTTTACATAAAATTATTTTGCTACAATTTTGTTATTTCAAATTGATTGTCTTCAATCAGTGTCTCATTATAAATTTATAAATTTCATAGAACAAAGCACCTCAACATGGCATGCAAATTTCACAAAAGCACGAAACCAAGATTTCATTAAGTGGATACTGAACGGTTTTTGGATAATCCGCGCGTAGGCAGAGCGACGCAAATCCAATGCGCCATGACAACCGGCGGGCGTGTGTGACACACATTTCAGTTCATCGACACAGAAGATAAACAAAGTAAATACCGGCAAATTGTTTGCCGCTCTGAAAGCAACCGAATGTTTGTATCAATTCGCATGTAAATTGTAATTTCCTTCCATAGCGAACAATCAGAAGAAAATTATTAGAAAGAAACACAGCTGAAACCTGAGCAGATTACTGACTTCCGTTCGGCGCGGCTGTGTTTATGCTCGCAAATTCTGTGAATTAAGATTAACATAAAATTATAATTGCTTTTTATTACCGAACAACAACAACAACAACAACGCGAACATAAACAGCAATAGCAATAATAACAGTAGCACAATAACATTGAAGCCAACAATAGCCGCCATTAGCGAGCACAGTTGACCAAATCACACGAATTGTGTGCCGGCGCACACAGAAATCTAAATCCAAAACCAACAACAACAAGAACCAAAAGAATAAGAATGTAGAATAGGCCAAAGTCAACACACACACAGAGACTGGCACAAGTGAACTAAAACAAATGCAATTAAATCCAAGTAAACCAAAGTGTGGTGTAAAGTATTAAAAGATTCTTGCGGTAGCGCCGAATCTTTCCGCCGAAATCCCAGCGCTGTGATTTCTTCAACCTGCCTGCGTTCTGACGTTTAATTCATGTCGTTTTGGCGTTTGGTTGCGGGCCATTTTCGACACCAACCAGCCGAGCCGCCGTTCAGCGCACTTGTGACGAGAGGAAATGGGAAATCAAGTCGCCGCCACGCGGACGGATACAGGTAGTTGCGCCGGCCTGCAGTGGCCCGAAACAGATTTCCCAAAAAGCCAAACTGTAAGCAACACGCAAGAGAACACAAATCGTTAAATTGTCCACAGCGTGAGAAAAGCCGCAGGAAAATTCACCTGCGAGCCGCGACCGCAACGGGTCCGCGCTGCGCACGCAAGTCGTACGCGCCGCGATATTCGGCGCTAATGACGCAAATAACTTTATGAAATGAAATAATGACTTTGGTTCTTTGTTGTGTGAAATGTGCGAGCGAAAAGGAAAGCGAAAACGAAAACGCGGCCAGTGTTGCAATTGTGTGCTGCGCACCTGCAGCGGCGGAAAATTCAATTGCCCGCCGAGCCAGCAAACAAACAAAAATATATATTTAAAGCAACACGCATGCAGCCTTTGCAATGCATATCGGCGTGAAAATGTGGCCACTTAAGGTTTCCACTAAATGTTGTTACTTTTTGCGGCTTTGGGTTTTTTAGTTTTTTGCTTTTATTTTATGATTTTGTAAATTTTTTTATATTAACTTTTTATTTGCTTCGGTGTATGTTTTGTGCTGTTTATTGCATTTTAACCGCAGTTGTGGTTATTAAATTGCGCGGCATTGGGCTGCCACATGCTGAACGCTGGTCAGTTGGCATATGGTGCAATTTTTAATATGTAACACATTTTGTGTTGCAGAGCAGCGCCAAAACGAATTTAATGCATTGAATTCGTTGAGGCAAATTTGATTGAGCAATGCTGAAAGTGAATTGGGGCCATAGAGATGTTACTTCGACACTTTGCATGCGTCTTTTTCCACTGATAACAGTGAGCTAAGACGGGGCTTTTCTACTTCTTAACTTTCAGACTTTTCTACTTCTTAACTTTAGTAGAAGCTGGCCAGAGGGATTTATTCTCCGTGCTGAAGAATTTTTCCAAGTATACTCAACTTGTGCTTTGCGCTTGAGAGGGTCACAGTTTGTGTTGATATGGAGTGGTGTCAGTCTCAGCCAGTGCCATCTTTTATAGAAAGCTATATATTCCCCATAAATATTTCATACTTAATTCTTGCTTATGGATGAAAACATATTTTTCTTACTTTAAACCAATAAAGATAGAAGAATAAAATTTAAAGCTACGATACTACAGACTGCGATTCAAAACGTGTATTTTTTTCTCACCTTACTGACATATTTTGACCTGGAAAGTTTAAAATAGAAAATGTATGTAAAAAGCTAAAATTGCTATCTTGCTTTTGATATCCATATCTTCAATCTTCACTTTATCCTCGTGTCCACTGAGGTCCTAAAGCACCACTCTTACTGTGATTCCTAAAGAACTGAGAGTAGTGCCTAAGAACTTTGGGTTTTAAGATTACCTCATAAAGTTTTCAATTGACTTGGGCAAATGTTGGTTGCTCAAGCTCGAAGTATTTCAACTAAAATGCATATATTGTATGTGGGATTTCACGCAAGGAAGGTAAAATTGTAGATGACTAATATGGTTCAAATGGTATTGGGCTCAAAAGTTGTGTACAGGACCTCCAAAATGAAATCTTATATGCGCCACGGGTGTCTTACTGACTTAACTGGCCATAATCACCACTTACCGGGTTACGGCCTGCCGCAAAACTTCTCTCCAGCGGCCTCTGCTTTGCTCGCGTCTTCTCCAGTTGGTCACACCAAGAGATGATAGAGCGTCCTCAACTTGGTCCTTCCAACTACTTCAATGAACACCTTTTTCACCTAAGCTTCATTGTCCATGCGGCAAACATGGCCAAGCCATTAATTCGCTGTGCTACGTCCATGTTTTTAAACAACTCATACAGCTCGTTGTTGGTTCATATGCGATAGTCGACCCCAATAAGAACAGGGCCGAAGATTTTGCGAAGTATCTTTCTCTCAATAACCGCTATGTCATTTCGCGATAGTGTCCATGCTTCTGTGGAATAAAGCAGCATGGACAGAATAAGCGTCCTATAGAGTGAAAGTTTTGTCGATCGAGAGAGGTCTCTGCTACCGAGACCGTAGTAGCACCCATTGGCAAAAGAAATCCTTTGCTTTATCTCCAGGCTGACATCATTGCTGCTGTCACTAAAAACGAATTTTCCTCTCTTTTTCAATCTCAAAGAGTTTTGTTATTATAGATCGTTCATCATTTGAACCAAACAAAGTCCATTCGTAGCGCTCGCTACTGTGTATGGTTCCGCGTTAACTCTACCTCGACGCACTGTTGCATTTGTATTCTATCTTTCTATCAAAAGTATTCTGCTTTTCTATCTCTAACATGGCTTTCGTAGCAATTTATAAATCCTATAATTTTCTTCAAATGAAACCATCGCTGCTCCTCGCTTTTCACTTTAATTGCCTCGATTTGCTGGTCGTAAATTGTGCACCAATTGTCGCCAAAATGCCAAACACTCATCGACGCCAATTGCATCCTCAATCAGCCGCTTACGGCATCACTCTAACCCATTTGGCACCTATTATTAAAATACAATAAAATTCAATTACCAGCACGAGTTTTTATTGTTGCCCACAGCCCACCGCTAGCGTGTCACGTGACCCAATTTTAAACCATGAGCTGCTTTCGGCAGCCGTTAATAAATATTTGCCGAAAGAAAACTGCACATAGACAGCGAAAAATGGCCGCTTCGAAATAGTCGCGCAGCGAGAGGAAAGTGTGGGGCCGCAAAAAGGTTGAACCTTTCGAAAAAGTGTTTCCATTAAATTTGCATAGCGCATTTGCCACTTTTTGCCAAACCAGTCGAAACGGGGCCAGCGATTTTGCCATGCGGCGTCGGTAATGCGTTGGGCGTAACGACGGCAGCTACGCTGTGAGGCTGTTACAACGCCTCCGTATTATCCCGCCATAACCATAATCATTACCGCTGATGGGTATTGGTGCAGTGGTGTGAGGACGTGGGGCGCTTTGTGTGTTCTCGGCGCCTGCAACAAGGCTCGGCGATCGTGAGCCGTGTTGGTTTTTTGCGCCGACAACGCGCTGAATGACAATGTGTGGGGAAGGGGCTGAAGTTGCTGATTGGGCGCAGTATTGATAGCGAATTTATTTCACTGATGCGTTCACTTATTTTACGACGCAATTTCAAAGCTGATTAAGTGCGCCCGACAGCAGAGGCGTTGGCATTTTAATCAAATTGTTATTTTTAAAAATCATTAGCGCTTGCTGAGGTCCTTGGAATGCATGAAATTGCTGGTTGCTTTAATAAATTACAGCAACCGGCTGCAGTGTCGCCACATTCCGCCAACGAATTTACCGAATTTGAGATTTTTATAAATTTTTCCAACTAATTTACGTTGAACTTTTCACCTTAAACTCTAACCAAGCGAAGTTATCGCAACTGTGGTGTTGGCGGCGCTGACGGCCAGCACAACAGTATCGCGTTACCATAACACGCCGCGGCGTCTAAGCCGCCAAACTGAAATTTCAACTGAAAGCGCGGCTAATTTGAAGCGACGGCGCGCCGCAACATTGGCGTAATTTGAATTTAATTCCACTTTTTAATGTGAAGCCACATGCATGTAAATATGTGTGTGTGTGTGTGTGTATGTGTGTTAAACACAGCCACAATGAGACGCAGTGCCGTATCGTGTTTGCACTTTGCTGGCCCAGTGGTTGCGCTGCACAGCAGCAAAAAAGTGTCCAGTTCGAGTTTGCAACAATCGTCGTTGCACTCCGTTCCACCCCCTTCCCTCCTCCCCTCATTTCAACGAAACACCAACTTCCTTTGCTATTGTAGAAAAGGCAAATTATTAAATTGCGCGCACATGTAGCGTGAATTTAGGCGCCCGAACCACAGTGCCACAAAACAGCAACAACAACAAACAGTAGCAAAGTCAGTGCCAGTAGGTGATCTCAGTACATGGCAGCGTGTAGTTAAATATAATGAATACCAACTTTTCGGTAATTCTTAATTTTCAAATTGTCTTTTTGTGTTGTTGTTGTTGTTGCCGACATTGCCGACATCTCTCGAACTCGTATTTTCGTATGGGGTCTTTTTGGTTTTGGCGTCGTTTGGGGGTTTCATGCTTTTTTTGTGTTGCTGTTTTTGTTTTTGTTGTCATTGTATGAGTTTTTGTGGTTGTTGTTGTTGCTTTTGGGTTTATTTTTGCCAGTTGCTTTTTGTGTTGCGCGTTAATGGCGGCGGTGACGCTGGTTGCTGCGGTTGTAAATGTTGGCGTCTGCACATTTGCGCAATTGTGCAATTTCAGCGCGCTCACACTCACACACACACACACACACGCATACACGTACATTGCGCATTTACATGTAAAGTGTGTGCAGGCGCGTCGTCGAATCGTACGCGGGGCTGAGTGTTGCGTCAAAGTGGAAACTTCCGTGAGCTTAGGTGGCCCTTGTTGGCCCATATCCTCCGAGTGCGCCTCTGGCCGCGTCTGTATTTGCGTGCGCGCGAAATTTGTTGGTTATGCGGCAAATGTGCGTCGCGTCAATGTTCGGGTTATGTGGCAAGGCCATTTCTACGCAAATGTGCTGCCATTTCAGGCGTTGATGTTGTTGTGGTTGTTGTTGCGTAAGTGTTGTTGTAGCTAATGCTTTTCAAATGCGATATTAATAAAATTTATTGGTGCAACCATTAAAGCCAAACCATGTCGGATTTCGGTTGCAAGCGCCGGGAGGGATTTTTGACGTTTTTTTTAGCCTTGCACATTATTACAGCAAATGCGTGTAGACATGTAACCGTATGACACCACGACTGTTGCATGTACGGCAGGAAAGGTGATGTGAGGAATGTTTAATACCGAAATTTTATAATAGAAACGCGGTTATCCAAAGTCTTGTAATCTGAATGTTGATCTTGCAGTTGCAACAAATAAAAGGTGGTAACTCTATTTGTGAAATTTCAATGCTGTTTGTGCATTGATTCTATGCTGAAAATCAAATCAAACAAAATCGATTTTGAAAATTCCACGAATACTTTGCCATTCTTCAACACTTCTCTTTCACTTTTCGGTCAGCAGTCACTTATCGTCGTTCGTTCTGTGTTCTCTGTCATTGCAGCGTTAAAAGCCAGAAATCAGCACCGCACTCGAATCCATCAACCATTCAACGCACCCCATCAACCGGGCCAACATCAACAGCGATGGCAGCACTTGGCATTCCATCAACACTCCATCACTGCATGCAGCGGCTGCTGCTGCTGCCGTTCTTTGCCGTCGCCCTCAGCACGTCCGGCAGCGGCGTTGTCCGTGCCAAGCATCTGCCAGCGAGCAGTGGGAGTGCGCCCGTCGCGGCGGCCCTCACTGCCGCATCGTCGTCCTCGCTTTATGGCAGCTATCAGAATCAGCGCTTCGCCATGGAGCCGCAGGACCAGACGGCGGTGGTGGGTGCGCGCGTCACGCTGCCCTGCCGCGTCATCAACAAGCAGGGCGTGCTGCAGTGGACAAAGGACGACTTCGGCCTGGGCACTTCGCGCGACCTGAGCGGCTTCGAGCGCTACTCGATGATTGGCAGCGACGAGGAGGGCGACTACTCGCTGGACATCTATCCGGTGATGCTGGACGACGATGCGCGCTATCAGTGCCAAGTGAGTCCGGGCCCCGAGGGCCAGGCGGCCATACGCTCGACATTTGCAACGCTCACCGTGCTGGTGCCGCCCGAGTCGCCGAAGATAACGCAGGGCGAAGTCATCTACACGACCGAGGATCGCAAGGTGGAGATCGAATGCGTGTCGGTGGGCGGCAAGCCGGCGTCCGAGGTAAGTCACATCACAAAGCCAATAAGTAAGCAAAGCCAAAGGATATCGGGAAATGCAGCAATTGTTGGTGTGTTCGGTGCCGTGTTAGGCATTGTTGCTGTTCGATTCGGTGGTGTGTTTAATTGGCATTCGCATTGCATTGTCAAGTCGTCACACACACACACAAACATTATCAAACAAAATCCGCAGCAAAGCGATATTGAATTCCATTCCGGTAGGGGAGACGATGACGGAAATGTATGGAGCGTGCAACCACTCGCGTTGCAAGTACACAAGCGCAGCATTTCGTGCAGCCAAGCCGCATCGTTGAAAGAATCCTTTCAACAACAATGGCTCCACCATCGACATCGCCATTGCCACCATAGCCAACAGCAACAAACACTGAAGCGCACAAAAGCCTTTGTGTACTTTGTCCCCCGCACCGTCGGCACACCAACCCTCTTGCCGCACCGAAACATCCCCAATTCGCGCGAATGTCATCCAATCAAACTACTTCCCGCTCCCGTCACCTATCCACCAATTGCCGCAATGCGCTCGCTCCGAAATCGCGTTTATGCAATTTTCATTTTAATTTCTGCTTGTTCCCCCATCCAACACACACCGCTGCATTCAATAATCCGCAGCACAACATTCGCTCACACTCACTCACGCTGCCGTTCGCTGTCTTTGCAGATTACGTGGATTGATGGGCTCGGCAATGTTATAGCGGATAACATCGACTATGCCGTCATTCCGCTGCCCGATTTGCGTCGCTACACAGCCAAGTCGACGCTGCGTCTGACGCCGAAAAAGGAGCATCACAACACGAATTTCACGTGCCAGGCGCAGAACACGGCCGACCGCACATATCGTTCGGCGAAAATACGCGTTGAGGTAAGCTGCGTCAATGCACCATGCGGATGCGGACAGACAGACGCAACTGCAGCTAGACACAAGCCCGTCGAATATGCGACCAAACAGTTGACGGCAGAAGGGTGCTGGTCGTAATGTAAAAATCAGTGAAATTGTAGCGCAACAATTTTGTTGCGCTTAGATGCGAAAAGTCGCACACGGCACATGTGACGCTATGTGGCAATATTTGTGCCTCTGCGCGTGTGTCCGGCTGGGCGGGCTAAGCCGCGGCATGTGCACAAATACGAAAGTGTCAGTGAACGGCAATTCGGTTTTTTGGTGTAAATAAATTTTTAAGCGGATTTGCAGGGGATTCACTACAATCGCCGACTGCGCTTTGAGCTGTAATATTTATTTTGTTAAGTCAAAAAGGGGCTTAAGTGAGTGTCGAACGGACATTTGAGCTGACTTTCACTAATGCCCAGCGATGCTATGGCAGCGTGTACAATTTTTGCGCGTTGTCAATGACAATTCATGTACAAATTTTATTGATTAACAATGAATCGGTGAATTGGTGTTGCCTAAGTATTCAATTTGGGGAATAATGCGACACTATTGGACGTGACTGACATCAGGCATCTTTGTAGAATTTGTAGAGATTCGAACTTCCAGTAAAATATCTTTCATGAAGACAGGAACAAGTCATATCATAAATAATATTTCTCATCCTTATGAAGCAGCAAAAAACCACTCCATACTCTTTTCAACTTTCATACTTGAGAACTCTAATATATCATGGAAAGGGCCCAATTAAGATTTTCGATAACACTGTGCGACAATTTTGGGGTCATGGAATCTGACCTGGACCCGGCCACCACTGGTCGATAGTACTGGTATAGAGTAACAAAAGCCTAGCTGGGCCGTCAAAGTTAAAAAAATCGCCTTTTTCTGGTTTCGGATACAAAACTACTTGTTTTTTCCAGGTCAGAAAAAGCTGTTGCACAGTGTAATGATTTGCTAATAAATTTTACTACTTATTTACCTCAGTCCAACCGAAGCAGTCCAATACTGTCTTAGTCACAAAGTAGTCACAAATGAGTGCAAATTAGCGAGATTTGCTGTTCCAAATATGCGAACCGAGCTAATGAAAAACTAGTTTGCAATTACCCACTGATTTGTTTATGTTTGTGTTCGTCTTTCCGCAGGTTAAGTATGCGCCGAAAGTTAAAGTGAATGTCATTGGTGGCGCGCTGAGCGGCGGCCGCATACCCGAGTACGCCCAGGTGCGCCTCGAGTGCAAGGCGGATGGCAATCCCGGCGATGTTCGCTATCGCTGGTACATCAACGACGAACCGATTATTGGCGGACAAAAAACCGAAATGGTGAGTTGAGCGCGCATCAGTTGGGCGCATTAGCTGGCGGCCGCGACACTGAGTGGGCAGCAAGGCGGGGCGGTTAGCAGTGATTACGTGTACGCGCCATGGCTGATTACGTGCGCAAGAAACTAGTTCAGCTGCATTTCCATCCATCAGCCGAGATCATAATTAATTGATGCGATAACAATGCGGCTGACTGGTGGATTGTTTTGCCCAGCTGCTGCAATCTGAGCGTTGCAGCGTGCACGGTGCGAAACGCTTTGCGGCGGCCTGGAATCTTACATTCAGCGAAAACACTAAATGCAATTCTGTTCTCGCAGTGCATAAACGCTTCCTGGGTAGTTGGTCGCTGGTAGCTGGCAGCCACTTTGCGCGCTGGCGAATGCTAGCAATTATAAATGATGCTTCATAGCCAATTCAGCGCACACACGCACTGCCATTTATTATAGCAACAACAACAACAACAACGAGAACAAGAATGAGTGTGGCTGCTGGTGCTACTTATTGCCACCACAGCTGCAATTACAACTACAGCAACTGCTACTGCGGCAACTGCTGCCACTATTTCGATTGCTGTTGGCCGCCGCAGAGCCACTTAGACAAGTGGCAACTCGGCCAACAACAGCAACAGCATCAGCGGCAGCTGTAAGTGCAGCAGCAGCAACAGCAACAGTCAGTCAACGTTTCATTCACGTCAAATGAAGCCTGAATGTGGCAGTCGACAGTCGGCAGCGACGTGGCGCTGCAACCAGTTAGTCAGCCGGCCAAATCTGGCTGCGATTTCCCATAATTTGTTATGGCCGCATAGAATGCAGCACAGCGCTGATTGCTGGGAGTGGAGTATTGGCGGCAGTGGGTTTTTTTTTTTGCATCAGCGGCGCTAACGTTGCGTCAACGCTGGGGCTGCATTTAAGCGCTTTCGTAATCAGCGCTCGGCGACTCATTCAAGCTGGTTTTAGAATAGCAAAGGAACAAGTGCAGCCATTAGCAGTCACACACACACACACACACACACTCGAGTCGACTCCACTCATCCACGTTGCACTTATCCCGCTCGTACATAATTACGCGTATCGCGGCCGCCCTGCTAATGCCACGTCGGCCACTGACACAAATAAAAATTGCAACATTTTAACAATTTTACATCGTCGTGCCGAACATTACATTTCAGGTTATACGCAACGTGACGCGCAAGTTCCACGACGCCATTGTCAAATGCGAGGTGCAGAACGCCGTCGGGAAGAGCGAGGACAGCGAGACGCTCGACATAAGCTGTAAGTGGTCGATTCTCGATTTTGTTTGCACCCTTCGCCTCTATTTGGCGCTTCGACTGACACTAATCTGGCGCACTTTGTGTTTTGGTTTTCCCTTTTCGCTTCGTTCCTGCACAGATGCGCCCACGTTCCGCCAGCGGCCGCAATCGATTGAAGCTGACGTTGGCAGCTTGGTGTCGCTTAGCTGCGAAGTTGACGGTAATCCGACGCCGGACATTGTCTGGATCCAACATCCGAGTGATAGGGTAAGTGTGCGGCCAATTGCTGCTCTTGCATTGGGCAACATTTTGGGTGTTTAGTTGGTCATGGTTGGGCGGCAGTTCAATTCATTGTCCACTAATGATGGGGTTGCGTGTTCTTGGTTCTTTTCTGCAGGTCGTGGGCACCAGTTCGAATCTGACATTCAGCGTCAGCAACGAGACGGCGGGTCGCTACTACTGCAAGGCCAATGTGCCCGGCTATGCGGAGATTTCGGCCGATGCCTACGTCTACCTGAAGGGCTCGCCCATCATCACGTCCTCGCACTACCAGTACGGCTTGGTGGGCGACACGGCGCGCATCGAGTGCTTTGCCAGCTCGGTGCCGCGTGCACGCCACGTCTCGTGGACCTTCAACGGGCACGAAATCAGCTCCGAGTCGGGCCACGACTACTCGATACTGGTGGACCCGGTGCCTGGCGGCGTCAAGTCCACGCTGATCATCAGGGACAGCCAGTCGTACCATTACGGCAAATACAACTGCACTGTGGTCAACGATTACGGTAACGATGTGGCCGAAATCAATTTGCAGCCACAAAGTAAGTGCCCGCTATTCTCAAATCTTTACATTATATACATGACTATTTATATATCCAGCACATATTTGCCAGTGATTATTTTCCAGTTGTTGAATTAAAATTCGTTTTTCTTCTGTCTTACTTGCATTTGCAGAGAGCGTTCCATTGCTGATGACAATCGTCGGTGGCATCTCGTCGGTGGTCATACTGATGGTGCTCACCATACTCGTCATTGTCTACTTCAAGTGCAAGAAGCGCACCAAGCTGCCGCCTGCCGACGTCATAAGCGAGCACCAGATCACCAAAAACGGCGGCGTCGTGTGCAAGATGGAGGCCGGCGACCGCACCTCCAACTACAGCGACCTCAAGGTCGACATCACTGGCGGCTACGTGCCGTACGGCGACTACAGCACCCACTACAGCCCGCCGCCGCAGTATCTGACCACCTGCTCAACCAAGTCGAACGGCAGCTCCACCATGCTGCAGAACAACCATCAGAACCACCTGCAGCAGCAGCAACAGCAACAACAGCAGCAGCTTCATCACCAGCCGCAGCCGCAGCATCAGCAGCCGTCGCAGAGTGTGCCAATGACCTTCCTGTCGAACGGCAGCGGCGGCAGCCTCACGGGCAGCATTATTGGCTCGCGCGAGATCCGACAGGACAACGGTCTGCCCAGCCTGCAGTCGACCACTGCGTCGGTGGTGAGCTCGTCGCCGAACGGCAGCTGCAGCAATCAGAGCACCGCGACGCACGTGGTGCCCAGCTCGGTGGCGCTCAGTGTGGATCCGCGCTACAGCGCCATCTACGGCAATCCGTATCTGCGTTCGTCCAACTCGTCGTTGCTGCCGCCGCCGACCGCCGTTTAGAGGCGACGCGCCAACAGCTGAAACGTGAGTGTGTCGTGTGTCGTGGGGAATGTGGGACAGGCGGGACGGTTCAGTTCGTACATGCACACAGACTAAACATTAATAGTGCAGCCTAAAAGTATGTTAACGTACACACACGCAACTCCAAGTCGAAGTGAATGTTTCAAAGACTGATCTCAAGCATTAAAAATGATCGTTCATTGACTGCAGCGCGCAGAAAACCTTTCTCTGAGTGATGGCACACAAACACACACTCTCTCTCACACACACACACACACTCTCTCGAGCATGCAGCTCCCGAGTGAATTATTTCGCACAACGAATCCGCCTCAGCAGCATTTGCGTTAAATCGAACGAAATTTTCCGCACAAAAGCCAGTGACTGGATTGCTGCGCTGCCTGGGCGGGCAACTTGGCATTTAAAATTCATTCTTGCATCTTCCCCATGCGGCGCCATAGCCTGCCACAGGGACAGAAAGAAGAAAGCAGAGAGCAAGCGACATTTGTCAGAAAGTAAAAAGTGACAAATGACACTTGCAAATCTCGGCACTCATCTGTGCGGTCGTGATGGGGCTGGCAATGCCGACAACGCTGCGAACGCGCCTACGTCTGTTACTGTACTAGGAATTCCGGCTTATCCCATGACATCAAATGTAACAAATCGCTTGAATGCCTTTGTAAAGTACGCACACACACACACGCACATACACGCACGCACGCACGCATGCATCGACCATATATTGTGCGTAGGCATTTCTGTGAATTTGAATTTGTATATTTAAATTGGAGCGCACGAAAGTGAGGCCGAAAGACAGACAAATGAAAGGCATCGGCATGCGGCGCAGTGAAAATGCAAAAAATCGGGGGTGGCAATTTGTTTGATGTGTTGTCGTACAAGGGCGCAAACAGCGGCCACCGCCACACCGCCACCACTAGCAACAACGACAATGTGTAGCGCACAAAAGACACGACCTGCCAGCTGAGTTCTGGTTGCCAAGCATTGTTGTTGTTGTTCTATTTTAAAAACCAAGGTGTGTCGCTTTTCAGCATTTCCCAAACGCTAAAACATGCAGCAGCAAAAATGTTAAACTATGCACAGAGCGAAATATTTATGCAATTTCTAGAAAACGATTTAATATTTAAATTTGGTTTATTTGTTTAATTTCAAAAAATTAGTCATAGCCATTGAAGCCATGCATGCAGGAATGCTTCCGAATTTTTAGACAATTAAACATTTTCTGTTTGTGTGAGTGTGTGTGTGTGTGTGGAAAATACGAAAATGCATTCACTTTGAGCATACAAAAATAAAATCACTTTGCAGTTCAAGTCGAAATTTGAAAACCAAATACCTATAAATTTAAATAAAATAAAATATTTTAAGAGACATCGAAACGTTTGCGAGCGCTTCACCCAACGACTGCAAAGCGCTGCTTTTACTTTCAATTAACAAAAGCGTTATTCATCATCAGCCAGCAGGCAATTTGATACAAATTTACCATCCATTCGAAATCCATTTGCAAAACTTGAAACACTGGTAGCCATTAAGTGTGCAAAAATACTCACAAAAAGGCATAAAAGACTAAAAGATGTACAGTTTCATTATCCGTTCAGTCTTCGTTTTATGTCATTTCGACACAAATACACTTTGCCAAGACGAGATCGAATAATCCAAAAAACAAACAAACACTGCTGCAGCATAGACTCGAGCGTAATGGCAACAACAACCACAACAACTATTGTACTACCACTATTTTAAAACAATGAAAAGTATTCAATTTTCAATTAGATCGAAGATGCGTTGCTTCGCTGACAAAAGTACGGCCGATCCATAGTCCAAATTGTTGCTATACAAACTAAAATTTTACTACTGAGCATCAAACCGATATCGATATTGTTAGTTGTAGCGTAGTTAAGTTTGGCTTAAGTTTTAGTTGACTAGCTTAGCAAGTGTTGCTTAAGTGAGCAGAAATAATGCCAAAGTACCTGATAGCCGATAAGTTTTAGCCTTAGTTCGATTGCATTGAGACAGACGTATTTTGTAAGAGGTTTTAGCCTGTAAATAGAGAATATCTGATTGTATTCGTAGCGATACAGCTTCATCGTTTAGTGTCTTAACCATTTTTCAATTAAAACTTGTACTAATGTTTACTTAATGCACCACCATACAATTTCCCCCAACCCCATCCATCCATCCATCCATCTTCTTCCAGTATCCCATCACATCCCCAACTGCAGTCCATCCCTGTTCTGTGCGCACGCAGAGTTCAGTTCAGTTCATTTTCGCATAGAATCTCAGCCGAAATGTTTTACCGTATTGTCTGTAGTATAGAATATCTGATAGAATATATAGTAAACTGCTTGGCTGCTCACCGCAATTGTGCTGCATTTCATCACAACGACAATTACGGCCGCATCTGCATAATGGCCGAGGCGAAGTCAGACCCAGCCCCATTTGCTTGTTCACAGCGGCCGCGCGTCTGTCTGTCGGCGTTCAGAGTTGCCGCTGCCCGCTGATTGCGACGCTGGCATTCGGTTTTAAATTAGCGAGCATTATTCGAAGAGTTTATAGCGTATTCGTATATATTTTTATAGTATTTTGATAGAGTGGCGAATGTTTTGCGCAAACATTTATTTATCTGCATACGATGCATCTAATGTGCGGAAATGACTATTTAAAACGCGAAACCCCAATGCGAGTATGAAGTAGAGAGATATAAATTGCTTATATAGAACAGCAAACGTATATAAAAGCATATTGTAAACAAACAGTGCTGAAATTTTTTTAGACAACTAAGCGAAATTTATATGAAAATGAATAAAACACCTATTTAAAAAATAAACTCAACACTTGTGGTGTTTAATTTCTGCGAGTGCGGAAGAGATGAAAAGTTCTGCGCAGAGAGAGAGAGAGAGGAGAGCAGACGCGCAAAAACATTACATTGCCATTGGCGGAAAAATGATTTTTGTTTTTTCAAGCGCAAAACTCACATGAACTATGCATGAGCTGATGTAATCGTTTGATGAAAAGTTTGAATTTAAAATGCAAATTCCAACTCGACTCTACATCAGATTTGGGCAGCGCACAGCACGAAGTATGAATAAATCAAGGCTACCCCGAAATTGTAATCATCGTAGTAGAATTCCCGACATTTTGCAAACCTGTGGTTGAAATTATTTTATGGTACGCGGATCGAAAGTTTTTTCTGTTTTGCAAATATGGCTTTAACCTTTGCAATATTTACTTGGCCAATTGGGATTTGTCCTTAAAGGTCGTTATGGAAATGTGGCCCATGTTAAAAATAGATTAAAGGTTTTCAATCAAGTCAAGAACAAACTCTCTTGTAGGTAGGTAGGTAGGTGTGGCTGCCCCAAGAAGAGCACACTTAGGCCAAGACGGCCCGTTGTGATACCACATGCGATCGAGCATAAAACCGCTCACTCGTTGAACCAGTTGGAGCTATTAAAGAAGCTTAGTAGACTGCGAATGGTCTTATCAGCTAGATCACTTAGACTATCGAAGAAGAAATTGCCCAAATAGGTTATCCTTCTTCTGGGTAGAGCAGGACCGTTGCATAGTAGGTGAGGTATATCCTTCCTTCTCTTCCTTCTTCATGCAGCTGCGTCAGAAGTCGTTTGAAACAAGCATTAAAAGCAATAACCTGATAGAACACCGATCATAGTTCTGATCTAGGCTTTGTTCAATGAGAGGAGTTCTTTAGAACGTCGAAGGTGGCGTGCAAGGAAACTTGTGTTGCCTTCAGCCCATCTTAAATTAGTGTCGTGTATAGAACTCGTATGGAGGGTTAAGAAAGGGACACCGAGTGCCGTCATATTTTGACTTGACTGCTCGGTAATGCCATGCCTAGCGAGCTCATCTGCTCTACAGTTCCCTGGAATATCCCTATGACCCAGAACCCAGCATAGGTGAATTTGAAGCTGCTTGGCAGTCTCGTTGAGAGATGCGGCAGCTGAGGACAGTTATTATGACCGCAGAGAGAATTGGCTATAAGATAGTATCAGGATATCCCTTGTCGATATCCCGTTTACTCTGAGCCAATCGGAGGCTGCGCAGATTGCTATGACCTTGGATTGAAATACACTAGAGTAACCTGGCAGACGGAGCTTTAAGTTCAGATTTAATTCTTCTGAATAGATACCCAAGCAGTTTCGATCCGTCTGTATAAATATGGACAACGCCGGCTTTGGACATCGGCTCTTGATGTGATTGAAACATGATAGTCCTTATCAAAAGATAGCCTGGGTGTCATGTAATCTACGTTCTGAGATATGTCGTTTGAGAAACTGAGAATTGTAGAGTGCCCAACTCTCCATTGCGGGGAAGCTCGCATCCTGGTGGCGGCATTGACGGCCAATTGCCTTCCCAGGATGGCAATTTCTGCCTTCCCAGGATAATGGAATTAGGTGAAGCACATTAGTAGCCCGCAGGGCCCCACTTATACATTACTCTGCGGATCCTTGAGTTTTGGTGAGTATTTTGGAGTGGAATCTTTTGGCCAATGAAGGCCACCAGACAAAAGAGGCCTAAACACGGCAGTATACAACCAGTGTACAATATGAGGTCTTGTGTCCCATACATTGCCTATCATCTTCTTGCAGAAAGCCAGTATTTTTTGCTCTCTCCATGACGTTGGGTATTCAGTTGAGGTTCCTGTCCTTAATACTTACTGCATCAGAGAAATTCAGAGTGATCCCTTGCAGCCGCAGGTATCAATCTCTGGCTCAAAGTTTTCGATCAAACTTTTGGTATGACTTGAAATTTCTTGAACTAATCATTTTAAATCACATAACGTAATCGCTTTGCCCTACCTTGGAAAGTAAGTATTTAGGTAAGTAAACTTTGAGAATCCATTATGAAAATTTCTAGGTAACATATAAAAAACAATATAATAAAGCTTTAACTGACATGAACACAAATAACTTAAAAAAATAAAATAAAATTCATAAAAAATAAAATTCATGAACATCAAGCCTTCCCTTTCGAACTAACCTCACTTTGGTATTCAGCAATGAATCTAACAGAGAATCTATGTTCTAAGTATATGAAGATTTCCGTTTTTGGTGCACGTCTCTAAGAAATTTCTTTCCCTTCAGAACTTGTTTCCCCTTCGAACTCATCTCACTTTGTTATTCAGCAACGCATCTATCAGAGAATTTAAGTTCTAAGTATATGAAGATTTCCGTTTTTGGTGCACATCTCCCAGAAATTTCTTTCCCTTCAGAACTTTTTCCCCTTCGAACTAACCTCACTTTGGTATTCAGCAACACGTCTATCAGAGAATTTAAGTTCTAAGTATATGAAGATTTCCATTTTGGGTACACATCTCTCAGAAATTCCTTTCCCCTTCACTGGAGTAGAAGGTGTTTTCTATTTGTAGATAAATTAAAAAACAAACATGATTCACCGAATTCCAATATACACCTTGAAACAAATTTGTATTTGCATTGAGAATTGGCCTATTTGATTCACTTAAAGTCCACCCTTCGAGATGTGAACGAAGCTGGTGCCAATTGCTGCACGCCCCATCGCGCTCGCCACCGGTCACCGGTGACATGCAAAAGCAAGGTCAACCCTTGGTCGGCCGTACACACATCACACACACACACACACTACCCCGACTACACTACAAACGCTGCCTTCGAGTCAGAGTGATTCGAATAATTTCGGGGCGTAGAAATGTTATGAATGCAGAATGTATCCGTTTAATCCGAGTAAATGCCGCTGTCACATGACTCACGAAAACCTTAAACTCAAACGCAGAGTCAGCGTGCATTCATATGTGCGCGTGTGGGTGCGTGCGTGTGTGTGTGTGTGTGTGGTTCAATGGCAGCGATTAGCGACACGCTCCGCTCAAAGCCCAGCGCCCACAACGGATGACCGTTTTAACCCTGTCAGAACCCAACGCTCGGCAGCTTGTCTGACAAATGCCTCGCCGCGTCGAGTGCTGCTGCATAAAAATTACAATTTCATTAAAATGCGCTAACTACGCGCAGCGACGGTCGACAACGGGGGAAGTGAGGAAACTTTGAGGATTTATTGGTGCGCGCAGACGCAAACTAGTGTGAGTGCCAGAGTGAATGTTAGTGTGTGTGTGTGTTGTTGTTGTGGGCCAATGTGCAGCTAGCTGTGAGTGGAGTGGGGTGGCTTGGCGTGTGGGGTGGTGTGGGTCGCAGCCAATTAGTATGAGTGCGCGCATTCACTCACACACACACACACACACACACACACACACACACACACACACACACACACACACTTGTGTACGTATTGACACCCGAATGTCCTTTAAGGATCACCTGGCTGCGGCCAATGATAAGGCTGCAAAAGTAGGCGGAGCGTTATCACGTATCATGGCGAATCTTGGCGGACCACGCGCTAGCAGAAGGAAGTTACTGGCAACGGTTACTACTTCCATCGTACTCTACGCAGCACCGATCTGGGTAGACGCAACGCTTAAAGCCACGTATATGTCTGGTATCAGGGCGACGTACCGTCTAAGTGCATTACGAGTAGCCAGTGGCTTTCGTACAATATCTGACGACGCGATATTGGTTATTGCAAGCATGCCCCCGATAGACATCTTAGCGCGAGAGCTCAATCGCATATACACAGCGGGTGCTAGGGCATCGAAAGCGGACGAAAGGCGGTGCAGCGTACATGAATGGCAACAAAGGTGGAACAAATCGGAAAAGGGAAGATGGACGTTTGCCTTGATTCCTCACATCGAGGTTTGGACCAACCGCAAACACGGAGAAGTAGATTTTTATCTCACGCAGCTGCTAAGCGGGCATGGGTGCTTTAAGCAGTACCTTCACCGTTTTAAACATGAGGACGATCCTTTCTGCCCTCAGTGCCCCAACGAAATCGAAGACGTTCAGCATGTCCTGCTATGCTGCCCACGCTTCGCTAACGAGAGAGGCTCTATTACGGAAGTCTTCGGTGAAGCCCCCACGACGGCCAACCTGGTACCCCAAATGTGCGATTCACCCGGGAAATGGGAAGTCGTACAGACGGCGGCAGCCAGAATCATGACAACACTTCGGTGGATTGAGCGCCAACGCGCGGCGCAACGACGCGAAACCATGGGTTCAGTGACCCACCCCCATAGCGGACGGTAACGGACTTGACAGACCAACAACAGACGATTGAGCTTTAACGCTCAGACGGCCTCCCGACGAAATACTTAGCGGTAGTTCCGGGAGGAACTTTCCGTCGGACAAGGGGAGATGTTTGGCGGGTTAAAGTCTCGCACTGACGTAGGCTTTTGATGCTTTTACTCCTCGTTAAAAAAAAAAAAAAAAAAAAAAAAAAAAAAAAAAAAAAAACACACACACTTCCGCTTGCCCAATACTTAATGTGTCCATAATTAGCTGCTGAACGACTGCCAATTGGTGGCTGGCACATTGGGCCGCTTTTTTGTTTGGCAAAGGGACGGGGAACGGCCGATATCTCCATATGCGGAAAAAGTTATTAACTAAATATTTACTATTTACGAGTGGTTGCACAGCGACGTGGGTGTATGATTTTCATTTTTGTTTGCCAGCTCACAAATTTCCCCCTACACAACAACATTATAAATCAGCGAATGGGCCAACTTGCCATGCGGCCAAAAGAGAAGGAGAAACCAAAACAAAAAACAAAAATTACTTGGAAAATGTTTAGTTATAAAATCGCTACGTCATGTGACGATGACAAATACGCTGCACTTTTGCGCAAACAATTTTTTAACCAAAAATAGCTGCAAGCCAACTAACAAACTAACAAACTAGGCGCATAGACAAAATCCACCCACACACGAATAAATAATAAACAAAAATCGCATGAAATGTGCGTCACAGAACGCAGCGACAGCGACGGCCGGCTTGCGTGCTCATTGCCATTATGCTGCAGTTCAACTTTTGGGACAACGGCGAGGGTTCCTCGACGACATGTTCCTCGAATACTGAATGCTTGGGTTGGTCATGGAAGCCGGAAAAAGTTGAATATGACAAAATGGATTCACCGAGGGGGTGCGAGATGACGAACCGCTTGTCACAGAAATTCACGTTATTGCATTAAGTATGAATCAGCGACGACTTTAGCAACCGCAACCTTTGCAACCAATCTTTGAAGGATGACGCACGATTCTCACACCCCAGTGACTGCCAGACATACAAACTAATAAAAGGTACAAATCGGTCAGCCTGCGATGTGACAAAGGGACCTCATAAAGGTTGGCCATCTGTGATCATCAATAGTCACCAAGTAGATGAATATGTCTGTGATTGTCCACTAAGTAACAGACGAATAGAATAGCAAGGCACCAGAGTATTTGGATCTACTTTTGAGAGTCAAACGTACTTTTCTTTAAATCTGAACATTTCTTAAACCGGCGTTGGTGTGGTGGAAAAAAATTACGTTATTGGTGTGGTGGGGTATGACATACCCCAAAACTTGATATAGGAGCAACCTCACGAAACAACACAAATATAAAATATAAATATAATAAGAAAATACAAAAGCACTTCATGTGCAAGCAATTTGTAAAAGAAAATACCAAATACGAGTATAACAAAACTAAACGAAAAATACTGATATTTATAAGTTGACTTCATATAATGGGGTTTAAAACAAGTTCTTTATATAATTTTCCAAAACAAATAGTCTGTTTTAAAAACGAAATACATATACATAGTTATGTGACATTAAATTTTTGGAAGCTACCCTGAAAGAGTAGCGAATTACAGGGTCTCAAAATTAGCGCATTTTTCGCAAGTCGTATGAGGTTTTTGCTCTTGGACAAACCGAACATTGTGTGCTGTACTGACGACATTTTGGTACAGCTTCGCCTTATTTCAAGGATTTACAGAATCATGATGATGTAAAAAAAACAATTATATTTTTTGGAACATATGATATGATGAAAACGATTTTCGTATGTGCTATTAAATTCAATGGAACATACGACATTCGTTTTCTACGGCGACGAAATGCGAATACTGAACTGGGAGCTTTTCTTGCACTTAGCAGTTGGACAGTTGGTATTTGCCTCTTATTTTGCCGTACGGTGAATTTTTGATTAAATCGATGACTACTAGACCAGAAATATCAATTTGAATTCAAAATCATTTACACAAAAAGTTACGTTATTAATGTGGTGAGGTATGTCATACCCCAACGAACTTTAGCGGGATGTGACTGAAATCTGGTCCTACTCAAGTTGTTTTTGGATAGCAAATGTGTATGGTTGGACTGTTATAAACAACGACTAGAAGCGATAGTGCCCACCTAAAACTGATATCCGTATTATTTACAAAAATACAACCTCTGGGGTATGGTATACCCCACCACACCAATGCCGAGTTAAATGCAAAAACTTGGAGGTATACTGAAATTCCTCCCGGAAACTGTGAGTCCATAAAGGATATACAGTAGATGTCTTAGGCACAGTTCCGATAGAAAAATCTACAATCTTCTAAGACAGAAGCCAGCTTTAAGTGTGCATGTGTACCTTTAGTTCTAGAAATAAACATACTTCTCTATAAAGAAATCAATTTGCTGAGCTCCTTTTGTTTTAGTATTTTTTTATTGTTAAACAATCAACAATGACTTTGTTATTGGCTACATTTGTTTGGTCCCATCTCATTCCACCGAGCCATTACTTTCATTTTCATACAGTCATCAAAAAGTTGCACAATTTCTGTAATATCTGAAGTAAGTTTTTCCCGCAACACTGAGTGAAGAATATAATAAAAATAAAATAATAATTTTTTATTTATAAAAAAATTTCTTTTTTGGAGCAAATTATGCAAAAATAGATCAACGCTGTCATCTCAGTGGCCCAGGGTAAGTGCAGCCCAAAAGGCTCTGTGTTCCATCTCCTCTGATGGCTTAATATTTTACATATTTTTAGAAATTGTTTACAATTTTCGGTACCTCCAATTAGTTCTCATACTGTCAACATTACCCAGTTCAATCCATTATTTCGTGAAAACTTCCTATCGTTCATACTCCAATCAGTTGTGATGAGCAGCACTCAGCAAATTCTCCTTTCCAGTAGTCATACAAGCGCAACAACAATACAGTTGCAGTACAAACTAGCGGAAAATCTGGCAGCGCTCATCGAAGACACCAACCTAATCTGGTATCAACTCCTTCAACCTATAAGCTACACCAGTGTTTTTCTCAGGGGACGACAGATGGCAAATTCACCTACTCTGGCATAATTTAAATTAATTATTGTAATCAACTCAAGGCGTTTTTGAGGCCCTCTCGCAAGGTTAGAGCACTCAAAGGTGTTTAACGCCAGTTTTGCAGCCAAATAATGAGTTACGGATGTAATAATTTCAGTCTAAAAATGTATTTCTTAGCGATAACCTGCAAACTCACCTCATACAAACTGTTTCAATCAGTAATGTTCCAAATGGATTTTAAAAGCATTAAGCTTAGCGCGCGAAAAAACTTCAATCTCGTAAAATTTTCAAGTATAAAATTTAATAAATAAATAATAAATGAATACATTAAACAAATATTTATTACACCGTACGACAACAAGTTTTACACACGAAAAAATCGATATACTCGCAAAACTAGCTGTCAAATGTAGTAAAACTGCGTTTTTAGTTTTTCTCTCTGACGTCAGGATTTTTTTTTAAAAGACTTTGAAATTTCAAGGACATGTTTATTTAAAAATGTTTATTTTCAAAATTGAGCGCAATGTAGAATAACAATATGGATATCAAATGAAAGAGAAAATTCCCTAGAATTAAAAAAAATTAGTGTCCGACCGAAACCACTTTTTTGGGCCGAAACCGAAACCGAATATTCGGTTTTTTTTTAATATTCGGCCGAAACCGAAACCGAAACTTTCTAGTTGAAACAAAAATCACCATATCAAGCATTTTTTTTTAAACAAACGAATTTTACATTAAGTAAATAAAAAACAAACAAACAAACATAGCATAAATAAATAAATACTTATTAATAAACACAATTTATTCATTTTTTAAACACGTAAACATAAAAAAATCACCCTTTCGTACCTTACTCACTAATATTCAAAATTAAATAATTTAATATTATATGCTAAAAAAAGAAGTTTATTTACATTGCTGGCATCTAAATTATTCCTCCTTTCACTATATATCTGCTACACAATAAAATGTAAAAAATATTCTAGAAAGTTTCGGTTTCGGCTATTCGGCCATTTTTTGGCCGAAACTGAAACCGAAACCGAAACCATTTATTTGGGCCGAAACCGAAACCGAAACCGAATATTCGGTCGGACACTAAAAAAAATTTAATTTTTTGGTGTAAAGGGACGAAGAGGTATTGAAAATGTACTTTTAAAGCTTTATCCTTGAATATCTTTGGAAATTGGCAATCGTTTTTTGTTTAATATAGGTATATTAAGGACTAATATCTACACTACCACATCCTTGAATTTCGTCCTTCTAACTTTATTAGTTTAGGATATCAAAAATGTAATACTTCTCTTTATAGGATACGAATAATTTCAGTATCATGAAAGATGTTGAAATCGTATTTATAGAACCATTTGTGCACTTAAAAAGAACAAACAACAATTTGTTTTAAAATAAATAACACTGTATAACACAAAAAAAATAACAAGGCAACCGATTCTGGTAGAGGGGACCAAAAAAAAAATATACGTGTATCGGCGTTTTGGAAGTTTACGTCTGCATTTTTTTTAGGGGGGGTAAAAGTTTTCCCTTTTTGCACATTCTTGAATTTTAGAAAAAAAGGGTAAATTTGACCCATACAAATAGGACTACAGGGTTAAAATGCTCCACAAAAATGTTCTTCGTAGTATTTTACATCAAATTACTGAACACATCATGTACCTAAAATGTGCGGTTACATGGTTTTCGTATGCCGATTCACCATAAGAATGTGCAAGAAGGGGAAAACTTTGACCCCCCCTAAAAAAATGCAGACGTAAACTTTCAAAACGCCGACACACGTATATTTTTTTTGGTCCCCTTTACCAGAATCCGTTGTCAGAACCTTGTTATTTAAAAAAAAATTTGATTTTGTTGTGCAGTGTAATTTATAAAATGCATATTTTATGTTTGTCGTACGATATATCTTTGTATTATGTATGATTTACTTTTCATTAAAAATTCACTTGCAGAGTATAAATAACTCCAATCAAATTGATTCATAAAACGTTAGGAGGTGCAGTTGTAACCACTTAAAAAATCCACAAAAAACCCTAAATAGACAATACGAAATTACTTCAATATGCACTTTGTAAAACCAGAAACTTTACTTAAATCCAAAACTTTACTTCCCCAACTCAAATAAACGTCAGCAAAGTTCAAGGGGTCAGCAGTCTGCAGGACAACGGACACTCCTGCCGCCAGACTTTAACGTGCAAATGCCAACAGTCAACACACAGAAAAAACATCGAATAAATAAGCAACAACCGGCCGACAGTTGCAAGTGACAGTCAGAGCAACGGCAATAAAGGGCAGAATGAGCACAAGTCGCCGGCGTAGTCATTTGCTGCAAGCTGCACGCTGCAACCTGCCAGCAGTTATGCCACTTGTGACGGCCGCTAATCCTCTTCGCCTTTTCGCATTGTTCCTGCAGCCAGCAGCGGCAGCAGAAAAGTTGTCTGCACCTTACAAATAAGCAGCGAAAATGGCGTTCGTGTGTGTGGTGAGTGCGCGCTTTGCTGTGTTTGTGCTTCCTATGCACAGCACGAAAGGCATTAAACCTTGAAAAACTTCCGTGAAGCGGAAGTGCAACATGGTCGTCATTAACATGAAGTAACAGACGCTTTTAATTGCCGCTTCCTTTAGACTTTTTCTTGCATTTGTTTGCGATGTTCATTCTGCTTTCTTTTGGCCGTTTTTTGTTTGGTTTCGTTGGCACTTGCGCTGCGTCGAGTCGCCAGTCGGGCTGTGTCATTGCCGGCAGCCAACCGTCTTGAGACCATTTCATTCGCCTCTGTCTTTTTGCACCACCCGAGCGTCGAGTGGCAGGAAATTTGCTTTTTTGCCGTTGCATTCTTTGTTAACTTTAAGTACGCACAACATTTGTTTCATAAACTGCAAGTAATGCACTTAGATGCGGAGCACAGTGCCGCAGCCGGGCACAGCGCAACGACGGGCCCGCAGATACTTTCGTAAGCAATCAAACAGCTGTCACTTGCATGCACGAAACTCGAACCGAAGCAATTTGGTTTATTATTATATTCAAACGTTCGAACTCTGCCCCAGGCAGTCAGCGAACACAGCTCAACATTAAAACAGCTTCAACGAATGTGGACTTATAAATGTAATTTTGGTTTTTCCAAATGCAACAATTTGGCTTCACCTGCCCGCTTCTACTTCAGCCCACCGGTCACCTCGATGGAAGCGCCATTGACGTACGACGACTTTTCGGAGGCCAAGAACACAATCACCTCCGCAACTTCTTCCGGGTGCCCCAAGCGACCCATCGGACACTTGGCCACCGCCTGCTCCTTGACGCTGTCGGGCACCACCTCCACCATCGGCGTGTTGATGAAGCCGGGCAGTATGGCGTTGACGCGTATGCCGAACTTGCCGAACTCCTTCGAGGCCACCTCGGTGAAGGAGATGACGCCCGCCTTGGTGGGCGCATAGTTGGCCTGGCCGACGTTGTTCATCTTGGCCACAATGCTCGACATGTTCACCACGCTGCCGTTGCGTATCTGGTGCTCGATCATGGCGCGCGCGAACTGCTGCGTCATCATGAACGTTCCTTTCAGGTTCACCTTGTAGACGTCGTCGTAGTCCTTCTCGCTCATCTTCAGCAGGTAGTCGTCGCGCGTGATGCCCGCCGAGTTGACCACAATCGACGGCGGCTGCTGGAAGTGCTCAATGCTCGCTGCCACCGCGCTGGTGATGCTCGCCAGCGACGTCACATCCACCTCGAGGGCGGTTCCGTGCTCTGCAAGAACAAAATGTCACGTGTGATAAAAACGGCTGACTGATAGCACGCCGGCACTCACCGTGGCCAATTTCGCGGATTGTCTGCTCGGCCGCCTGGAGGTTGCAATCGGCCGCAATGACCTTAGCTCCATCGCGTGCCAGCGCACGGCAGGTGGCGCGACCGATGCCGGATCCCGCACCTACGTCACGCACACAGCGCGCACCAAAAACAAGAAGCGAACGAGAGAAAGAGCACAGGTTAGTCGGGGCGCTGAGAGCGACTCGTGTCTGCTATCACTAAATCACCAGTAACTATTGCCAATCTTCCAAGCAGCGACCCGGTCATCGCGTAAATTTTGCGGGTGTTTTTTCGATTAAGTAAGAAGGAAATTAGCTAAACAACAATTACGATGTGTAACATCGACGGAGTGGAGGAGGAATTTGCTCACTTCACGCACGCACTCTCGCACCCAATCAAAACGACTGGAACCGGCAGCAGCAAAATCCAATGGCACACAAAAAATATTGATGCGATCGCGACTGGCACTGGCCAACGAGTGGAAGACAAGCTCGCGTGATTCTGCTCTCCAAAGTGTTGGTGGCGCAGAGCTTTTGGCGGAACAGCTGATACGGCACAACGGAGAGCTTGTGCGTTATCAATGGGTTGAAGGGGGGCTGGGAGGCTGCTATAATTTTTTTTTATTATCGCATGTTGTGGCGAGTGCTATAAATAGAAAGCAAAGACCGCCTAAAAGTAGACAATGGCGAGACGAGATATTCGATGTGAGGCAGTCGAGCGAAATAAATACGATTGCTTTGGAGTCTCTAGAGGGAAATAAAAGTAGCCACCAAAAAGCCAAAGCCAAATAAATTGACTGAAAATAAAATTAAAACAAATTAATGAATGAATGATGAAATTCAAATAAAATGGAGACCCAATTAAAGGAACATCAACCAAGATGTTGGAGTTGATTTTAGTGTTGTTCTTGCAAATTAAATTGGATTGTGGGTGCTACCAACAAAAAGCTAAAACAAAAAGGTCACAAGACATGAATAAAGAACAAGAAGATATATGGGGCATTTCACGTCAAGCGGACAACCCAAAAAAAGTGAGGTCATGAATTTTGTTTATATTCTGGTCAGTTTTACTTCTAGTAGACGTGGATGTGTACACCCAATTTTTTTTGCGTATGATGTTTTTTTGCTGAGTTATGAGCTTCTAAAAATTGACTAAACATAAAGTCATGAATTTTTGGATGCTTATTATCTGTATCAATTAATTTGTAAAAAAAACTAAAAAGTATTGTTTCTGATAGTAAAAAAGGTGTTGTTTTTTTGTTTTTGTCGAATTCTAAATTTTAATTTTTTTACGTATAGTAAACCGGAATTGAAAATTTCACATCGATGTTTGAGTAACTGCGACACTTTTTTTTTAATTATTTTAACGTAAATTAAAGCTTCAAATGTACTCATTCTCCACAAAAAAAATTAAAACGTGATCTCCAACCGTTTAAGACTTAGAGCACATTTTAGTGTAAAAATCCATTATTTTCAGCTATGTGTATGTACTGTATGTGCTCTAAGTCTTAAACGGTTGAGGATCACGTTTAAATTTTTTTTGTGGAGAATGAGTACATTTAAAGCTTTAATTTACGTTAAAATAAAAAAAAAGGTGTCGAAGTTACTCAAATATCGATTTCAAATTTTCACTTCCGGTTTACTATACGTAAAAAAATTAAAATTTAGAATTCGACAAAAACAAAAAAACAACAACTTTTTTCCTATCAGAAACAATACTTTTTAGTTTTTTTTACAAATTAATTGATACAGATAATAAGCATCCAAAAATGCATGACTTTCTGTTTAGTCAATTTTTAGAAGCTCATAACTCAGCAAAAAAACATCATACGAAAAAAAAATTGGGTATACACAACCACGTCTACTAGAAGTATAACTGACCAGAATATAAACAAAATTCATTTTTTTGGGATGTCCGCTTCACGTGAAATGCCCCATATACAAATTCCATATAAGGGAATACAGAAATATTGAGTAGTAGCAGGACCTCGCAGCTTTGCACGCAAGTTCAAACTGAATTTAAATAAATAAATAAATAATAAATAAATAAATAAATAAATAAATAAATAAATAAGTAAATAAATAAATAAATAAATAAATAAATAAATAAATAAATAAATAAATAAATAAATAAATAAATAAATAAATAAATAAATAAATAAATAAATAAATAAATCAATAAATAAATAAATAAATAACTAAATAAATCAAGTTCTTCTTAACTCTTAGTTGATCCCGTCAAATTTTTATGAAAAAATTCGTATCTAATTACTTCTCATTTGAAATGCTTTCAACACATTTGAAGTCAATTAGCGCATCAAGTCATATTTTCTCATACAAACTCTTAACCCATCGTTGACCAAGTCAGGTTTTTATTTTCGAAAAAATAAAAAACACATGTCAAATTATTTCTCACTGAGAGTACTTTCAAGTTTAAAGTCAAAAGGCCCATAAAATCTTGTTCTCCATACAAACTTTTAACCCATTGTTGACCCTTTTAGATTTTGATTTTCGAAAAAATGAAAACAATCGAACTATTTCTTATTAGGAGCAGTTTCACCAAGTTCGAAGTTAATAGGCTCATTAATTCATGTTTTTTCACAGTTTCCCCATATAAACTTTTAAGCCGCCGTTGACCTCGTCAGTTTTTTTTTGGAAAAAAATAACAAAACCCTTATCGAAGTATTTCTCACTAAGAGTACTTTCACCAAGTTTGAAGTCAAAATATGTAAAAATCATATTTCTTCATTCAAACTATTAACCGTTGGTTCACTCCTTGGTTCACAGCTTTGATTTCCAAAAAAATGAGAAACACGTGTCAAATTTTTTTTGATTTCAAGTGTTTTCACTAACTTTGAAGTCAAAATTTGAGGGTTTTTCATAGTCTTTCCGTCTACGAATCTTAATCCTTGGTTCACCCCGTTAAATTTTGATTTTCGAAAAATTTTAAAATAAGTGTAGAATTATTTCTGATTTGGAGTATTTTCACCAAGTTTGAAATCAATAGGCCTATTATATCAATTTTCTTAATACAACACCTTAACCCATGTTTTTCCCCTTTAGACCCCGTATCTCAAAAAAATACTCAACCCATCGTTGATCCATCGTGGGTCAAAAAATCCCGTCTTAGCGAAGGTTCATTATTCAAGATATACTTACAGCTCCAATTTCATATTTGTAGCTTTAGCGGTTTGAAAAAATAAAAAACACATGTCAAATTATTTCTCACTGAGAGTACTTTCAAGTTTAAAGTCAAAAGGCCCATAAAATCTTGTTCTCCATACAAACTTTTAACCCATTGTTGACCCTGTTAGATTTTGATTTTCGAAAAAATGAAAACAATCGAACTATTTCTTACTAGGAGCAGTTTCACCAAGTTCGAAGTTAATAGGCTCATTAATTCATGTTTTTTCACAGTTTCCCCATATAAACTTTTAAGCCGCCGTTGACCTCGTCAGTTTTTTTTGGAAAAAAATAACAAAACCCTTATCGAATTATTTCTCACTAAGAGTACTTTCACCAAGTTTGAAGTCAAAATATGTAAAAATCATATTTCTTCATTCAAACTATTAACCGTTGGTTCACTCCTTGGTTCACAGCTTTGATTTCCAAAAAAATGAGAAACACGTGTCAAATTTTTTTTGATTTCAAGTGTTTTCACTAACTTTGAAGTCAAAATTTGAGGGTTTTTCATAGTCTTTCCGTATACGAATCTTAATCCTTGGTTCACCCCGTTAAATTTTGATTTTCGAAAAATTTTAAAATAAGTGTAGAATTATTTCTGATTTGGAGTATTTTCACCAAGTTTGAAATCAATAGGCCTATTATATCAATTTTCTTAATACAACACCTTAACCCATGTTTTTCCCCTTTAGACCCCGTATCTCAAAAAAATACTCAACCCATCGTTGATCCATCGTGGGTCAAAAAATCCCGTCTTGGCGAAGGTTCATTATTTAAGATATACTTACAGCTCCAATTTCATATTTGTAGCTTTAGCGGTTTTTACTGGGCGATGATGATTCAGCCAGTCAGTCAGTCAGGACAAACAATTATATGTATAGACATGATGAATCAGTCGGTCAGTCACTCAGTCAGGACAAACAATATGTATTGAGATCAGGGGCGTAGCCAGAACTTGGTCATGGGGGGGGTTTAAAAAAAATTTTTTTGCCAGTTTAGTATTACATGTTTTTTAAAGTAAAGTGCACTTTCCAAATAGGGCATTTTGTTGTGGCTTATGTGACTTAATGCATTAAAAATTAAATTTTTTCCCTGATTTTTAGTAAAAATTTCATGAAATTTGGTGGACTGAAAGCGAAGTTATTGCATCTGAAGTGGAAGTATGTTTTTGTCATCGTACAAAAATGTGCATCAAACAAAGATCCAATATTAAAAAAAACATTTGACTATCGAAGGATGCCATCCCATCTATTGACACTTGTTTTGACTGTTTTTTTGTTTACTAAAAGTCGAATTTTAACCATCAACCACTCCTCGTTTTCACATGATGTGGCACCGTGCGAATTTCACGTTTTCAAAGAATGCATTTGCCGATGAAAAAAGCGTTTTGAGAACGTAGAAACCATCCAAAAGGCTTGTACCGATATCCTGAAGGACATTCCGGTCGACGAACTAAACTACTCTTTAGACATGTTTTTAGAACATGCAAATCGCTGTATTAAGCCTAAACGTGACTATTAAAAAACAAATTAGTTTCGGTAAAAAAAGGGTTTTGTTAATATTCTTTAAATATTTAAAGATGAAAAGACCTTTTTGCTAATGTGGGAACGTACATACGATGCATTGTAATTGAAAATGTTGACAAATTATAGGCTATGGGGGGGGTTCTGACACCCTAAACCCCTCCCTTGGCTACGCCCCTGATTGAGATTATATGAACACAAGATCCAACTACTAAGGGTACCGGATAACAATAAAGCGAAAAACAGAATGAGATAAATGGAAACCTGAAACTGAATTCATTGCAACATTTAAGTCATTTAAATAGTGGTGTAAGGTTCACAAATCAAATCAAAGCATTAAAAAAAATACAAATTTGTTAAATTAAACATCAACTTTTTATTTCAAGTCGATATCAAAAACAGTTTGAAATTTGATTCTAGTCTGCAGTACATATTTCAGTTGGTTGGTTTCAGAAGAAAAACACCCTCCACATCGATGGGTTCTTTGGCAGCTGCCCGGTCCGGGACCATGTCTTCATGCATCAGAATGCTAACTTCCTGCACGGAAGCCAATTCCAATGGCACCAATGTGAGTGTCTGCGAACGCAACTGACGCTTGAGTCCGGCTTTTCGTAGTAGTTTCTTCAGATATCGTTTCGGCTTTTTGACCAGTTGACGCTGCAAAATGCGTTTCACTTTGCGCCAGGGCCGTTTCTGTGAGGTGCGCTCATCACCATTGGTAGCGTCAGTGTTCTCGTCCTCGTCCTCGCTCTCCGGTATCACTTCTGCACGGTCCTGTCGCACTTCAACAAGCTGATATTTGCCCTTTTCCAGCAAATGCTGTATTTGCTGCCGCTCTATTTTGGCCAAATCATCATTGTCCACGTAGTCCTCTTCCTCCTCCTTGTTGGCCTCCTCGGGCTCGCTTGACCACATTCTCAGCAGTGTTATGGTTTTTTTGGGCGCTTCGTTGGCGGCCGCAGACTGTCTACGCGGTCGCTCGGCACTGTTCTTCAGCAAAACATAGCGGCGAGCCAGTGGGTGCAGTTCCACTGTTATGAAATTTAAAAGTCACTATTAAGGCTTTACACTATGATGAAATAATTTACCTTGGATTGCCATTAAGCAGATCCAAACGGCAACGATCAGCCGCACACTGCGGGCCATGTTCTGTCCCATTGCGGTTCTCAAACGGTTTACACAAACGGCTGCCACATGCAACACGCTAACGAAAATTGTATCAACATTGGCACTAAACGACGACTTATATTTGTCCGCATGTGGCATACAACTGGCAATTCACGCAGCCTCGGGCCTCAACGGGTACAATGAGTCTTCAAGTGGCGCAGCCACAGGGCGCGCGAAAGCGGTCGAGTGTGCAGGACGGCTGAGTCTTTGGCCATTGACTGATGGCACATAGAATCTCGAGGCATAAACTGTCGACATCTGGGTCGAGTGTCTGTCAATGGAGAGAGCAGTGATTTGCGTGTTGTGATCAATTGGTTGAACACTTTTTCATTATTCATATTTTTATGCTCATATTTCTGTGCAAGTTAACCGTTTGAGTGGTGTAAATTTAGTCATTGAGTTCGTAAGAAATAAAAATTTTTGAGAACATGTTGACCCAAAACACGATCTCGCTGATTTTGATGCCTTCACTACTTCCTTTCCAATCTAAAGTCTTCTTTTCTATAGATTTTTGAATGAATGTTCTCGAGTGCGGTTCCGTGATAAAAAATGCTTGTGTTAAAAAATTCACTTGCAAGAAACTCCAGACCTCATAATAAGTTATGAAGCATGAAATGTTTGAGTTATACTCATCGCATGTTTTGTCTATGTATAAAATATAACGGTTATTGTAACTTGAACAACTGTCAACATTCAAATATTTGATTGTAAATCTTGTAGCATCAACATTTTCTTCTTACAATAACCTAAGCCACGTTGCTGTTGATTTTGTAATAAACAAGTCGTTGGTTCTACCATCGACAGAGAAAAGTTTAAACGACTCTAAAAACGATTTGAAAACGAAATAATTGCGAAGACATTTTTATAATCTGCAAATATTCTCAAAATTCTCAGATTACTAGAAAACCAATAATGGCACCATTTTCAGTAGCAAATTTTTAACCTTCCAAATTTGATTTCAAGTCGCAATTGTCTGCTAACTCTACCAACACATTGCACACAAATTTTATACATAGTAAAGTAGACACTAAGGGTTGGACCAAAGTTATCGCAACCCATTAGATTTCCTTATTTGGGCCCTGAAATCAATCATAAATTTAAACGTTGTCCTCAGGACAGCATTTCCAAAGGTTTCCCTTCATTTGGTTCTAATCCCTCATTCCATTCGTTCTTGATGAACAGCGCAATTTCAATGTTTCAATAGATTTAATAAGTTTTATTGTTGTGAATAAATAAAATAAAAAATCATAAATTATTGCAAGTTTAGTCCATTTAGTGCTGCGAGTTTTCCAAATTCAACTGTAAACGTGAAACGATTGCGTGGCTTCTGGTGCAGCAGATGTTGCAGTGTTTGAATGCCATTTAAATGCCGACAACGCGTCGCTTGTTCTTGCCACCTTTCCTCCGGCGCACCCGTTGGGCGCGATTCGGTCCAAAGCGCCGTCTCACTGGCCGACTGTTGGTGTTCAGCATCACCTTTTGGCCGTTCTTGAAGTAGCGTCGGTACTGGGGCGGAATGCGAACGCTGACCACCTGTCCCTTCTTGCCGTTCTTGCGGCGCAAATTCACGCGGTTCGGCTGCCTGGTTGCCTTGCCGTCGGAGGTGCCCTTAATCTGCTCATCGGTCACGACGTACTCCTGGGCGCCGGCGACGAGTGCCTCTGGCAATGCTTCCTCGTCGATGGCAGCTGCCTCCGCGGTAGCGCCCTCATCTTCCTGGCCGTAGCTCTCGCGGGCGCGGTTGGTGGGTGTGGTCGTGATGGTGCCAGAGGCGTTTGGAATGGTGCCGGTGGAGGTGAGCGTTGTGGACGTGGGCGAAGTGGGCGAAGTGGCTGGCGAGGTGCCGCCGCTGCCCGCGCCGCCGGCAATGATGATCGGAATGATGGGCTGCGTCTGCTGGCCGCCAAAGAAGTTCTTGAAGAGCAGGAATTTCTTCGCGAACAAGCGGCCGCTGGATGCGTCGCCCTCGTTGACGACATCGTCGGCCGTCTCCTTTTCGTCGACGACCTCGACATCGGCCGCGGCGCGGAATTGCGGCCTGAGGCCTGCTGCCAATGATAAGAAGATTAGAAATCGGAAATTCAGCTAGCGACACCGCTCGACAGGCGTACCCTTGGCAGGTTCCGGTTCCGGTTCGGGCCTGGCTTGGGCGGCCAGCACGAACGCGCCCAACAGGACGAACAGCAGCACGGCAACCTTCATTTGGAACTACTTCTCCTTCGTGGGGTTAACGGTCCAATGGATCAGCGAACGGCGGACGAAAGGCAAAGAACTTTCCAAAGTGCGATCGGCTCGATCGTTAATTAAACTGTGATACGCAATCAGCCCATGTGGCGGCTTTTATACTCGTTGAATTAATTCCGCAATTGAAGAATTGCCCGAGAAGAGATTTCGTTCAATTGCAAACAGCGCCGACGCCGTACGGTATGTGGAGTAAGTGCGCAGCGCCCTATGGCCGCTGGACGACAGCAAAGTAGGTCTTCCAAAAGAAATTGCCGAAATGGCTGCCAGCTATTTGCGCAGCCAGAAGCGTGGCCGCAAGCAAACCGATCGAGCTCGAACGCGGCTCAGCAGTACATCAGCAGTTCGCGTGTGTGGAAGCGTCGAGCGGCATGTGGTCGCCCGCCGCGTGCAATTCGCAGCGAATGTGCCCGCATTGGCGGCGCGTAGCAATAAACAGCAGCATCATCATTGCCGCGGACGCCTGCGACGTGTATGTACACACGCTAGGCGAGGCGAATGTGATCGCACTCGAACGGTTGGCCCAAACAGACAGCGTCACAGTGCGTATCAATATGCACATAATTAAGCCCGCCACTCATGCTTATGTGCTTTCCTTTCAACGGAATTGCCCCCAATGCGTGAAGCACTTCAGAATCGAGTCTGAAGTGGACACCAGCAAACTGGCGAAATGCAAAAGTGAAATTCATGTTGGCTGTGGTAGCGCGTCGAGGTATTTAGAAATAATTTGGCCCATTCCGCTGTTAATTGGGTTCAGCTCTTTCACTCCACATGCCACCCGACTATATGGAAATCTAATGATCATTGAGTACCTGTAAGAAATTCGCACAGCTCGCAAAACGAATGAGAATAGAGTGGAAACACGTTTGACAAAACCAAAACAATCGTTTCGCCAGAAAATATGAGACTTGTGTGGACATTTTTCTTGTACTGGGATTGGGAATACATTATTAGCTAAGTGTATATCAGCCAAAAAATATCACCCATGCATTACATATTTGATACAACACCATATAAGAACAAACCTCTTCAAATCAGTTGGGTATTCCTAACCCAGCGTCGAGTTATCTTCAAACAATCCGATTGTCATTTTGATATTCATGCGAACTTCAAAGTGGTTCATTAATGCTATCAATCAATCAATCAGCTAAACGAAACAGGGGCTTATGTTGGATGCCTCAGCTACCTCCCGAGTCAATCTAACTTAACCCAAAATTAGCTATGACTTTAGTGTTGACTTCAACCATTTTTTTTTGTTCCTTGTTCACTCCTCTCGGGAGTATAGGACCTCCACAAGACATTGTGGTCACGTTAATCGGTTGTAGTTTTCTGTCAGGGTAGGTGATTAGTCTGACGCAGGTAGTCCTAAGTGATAAGGCGTCTATCGCTGCTTAGAAACGATGCCTCCGATGTTGTGAGTTACCGCTCATAGCGCCATATGTTGTGTAAGGGAGGTGACAGCAGAATGCTTGGGAACTTCGCTAAGATCGGTTTGGTGCGCTACCCTCACAGGCTTTGCTGGTGCGATATTGTGTTTTTGAACTGGGGTATGTTGCTGTGCTAGGGAATATTTAGAAGACAGGAAAAATTGGAAAAGTTTTAAGAGTCGAAGAGTAGGAGTCGAACCCACGACCTCTGGGATGATAGGCTAGTAGACTCACGCTGGCTATCGAGGCTGACTCAACTAGTTATACTATCCTAACTGCTGCAAAACCCACTCTATTCACCTCTGCGCCAATTAAGTAGTCATAACAAATGTTATCAACATTTTCAACATGTGAGATTTCTTTATCTAATCTTTTTAGAAAAAACGCGGCCTAACTCATTAGACATCGCTCAGCAAATATAGAAGCACACTTCACACTCCCCTTTCTCGTACCTTATAAAAAATTGAACTATAGCCCAATTCAACGCAACTGATAAACTTTCGTGTTCGTATTTCGTTTTATTTGATTGTAAATTTTAAGTCAAGTTCGATGGCTCTGACTCAATTATTGCATGGCTCAAAGTGCCATCAATCTGCGTGAGTGATGGCCCCTTTGATGACGTTGAGTGCGATGTAAAGCTTTTGGTTTGGTTACTGATGAACGCGATAGTTTTGGTGACATTGATCTCGCACTGACACTTGGTGCGACGTCGGACGAATAGTCGGACATTTCCGTACCGCTGCCGGCTGTTGGCGCACTCGAAGTGGTCGCTGTTGGGGCGGACGCTGTGACCGCTGCATCAGAATTTGGTGCTGCAGCTATGGAGTTGTCGGCATCCGGGTCGGTATCGTATTGGTCATCGAGCCCGCCGCCAATGTACTTGTCATCAAAGTTATAGTCGAGATCGTCTTTGAAGTCGTCGTCATCGCCATAATAGTCATCGTCGTTGTCGTCATCATCGTCGTTGTCAGCATTGATATCGTTTGCGTCCAGCTGGCTTACGGGTTCGTAGTCTGCATCTCTGTTGGACTTGTGCCGTTGTGCTAAAAATGCAAAAACCAATTTTTGTTATTTGTGATGAACACGTCTTCACTCGGTTCTTACCGCCGATTTCAACGATGGCCACCAGTAGTAGCAACACGTAAACTATTTTCATTGCTGCGAAGTCGCTACTCGCTGCGAGACTAAAGAAAACTTTGACCTGGAGTTCTTTGCCTCGGTGGATCGCAGCCAACTGAGGCAAAGTAGAACACAGACTTTGCTTATATATGCAAGTATATAAAACATATCATATACTTAATTAATTGAAAAAAAAAGGGAAGAAAGCTATTCGGCCAGACTCTCTCAGCCGATTGCGTTCTGTTTGAGAATGAAGAATTGATAAAGACGAAACATAATCGAAAATTCGCATACTGATTGGCAAAATGCTAACGCCGAAGAAGCAAAAGCAGCAATTGAAAAAAATAACAGAAACGTCAAATGCAGAAGAAAGAAAACCCCAATGTTTCCAATGCATAATAATCTGTTGAAAATTTATCAAATCTTGAAAGCTGTTCTAACCCAAAAATGTAACCATGTAGTTAGAAAAGATGTGCCACTTAGCATTTGTGGACATTTTCTTTTTTTTTCTCATGTCCGACCCGACCAAGGTTCGAGTCCTCGTCGAAGCCAAATGTAAAAGTAAGTAAGTCAGAGCAAACGATTGTTTCGAGGATTATTTCACTTTCTTTGATTTTTCTTTTCATCTATCATATTTTATTTACACTTTGTCATTTTGCTCCTTTAAACCACTACTCGCATTGTGTGCCTTCTGCGTCCGCCCTGCTGTCTGATTCTTTGCAAGCGTCTCCTCTTGGCCATCTCTGCGCGTTGGCTCTGCTGTTGTTGTCGTCTGCGCCGCTTGCGCATTCGCAGCCGTTCCTTCCTCTCGGCTCGTCGTTGTCGTTGCCTTCGTAGCCGGTCGCGTTGCTGCTCGCGTTTGCTGGACCGTCGCCGTGCGCGAGTTCGGTGTCGTTGCGATTTGTTGCGCCGTTGACGAAGCCGCTTCAGCTGCCTGTAGTACTGGCGACGACGACTTCTATCCAATTTTCTGCGTCGCCGCAATTGTTTCCGGATGCGGCGTTGTCGTCGTCTTCCGGCAATCTGTCGGCGGTACCAGTCGGAGGGGCGTGTTTGCGATGCTCGATCCATCTCGACATTGTCCAGCTCGGTGTCAGTTGCAACATCATCGTCGTCGTTGTTGAAAATAATGTTGTTGTTGTTGTCGTTGTAAGTGAGAGTGAGGGGCGCGTTGGCAGCGATTTCGTCATTGTCGTCGTCGTCTTGGTTGCCATACTCTTCACTGCCATCGGGATCGTCACCGGCGTTGCCGGCGCTGCGCGATGTGAGTGTAGTAAGCGGCGGCGAGGTTGTAGTTGGCGGCGAGGTTGTAATTGGCGGCGAAGTAAGTGGGGGCGGTGATGTTGGCGATGTGGTCGTGGCGGGCACATTTCTGGTGAGGGTTGGCGTAGTTGTGGTCGTGGGGCTCGTGGGTGTTATGGTTGTTGGTCCCGTGGTTGTCGTGGGCGACGTGATGGGTGTTGTGGTCGTAACTACTGTCGCTGTGGTCGTGCTGGTGGTGCCCTTCAGCGACAAGAAGTTGTTGAGATTGATTGGGACAGCGCGTCCCTGGCCAACGTTGCCGCCAAACCCTCTGCCGGCTGTCGAACGCTGCCGTTGCTGATCGAACAGCTTGTAGCGGGCATCGCGCTGCGGCTCAACGCGTGCAGCTGCAAAGAGTCGGAGGAAAGCATGAACTAGCGTGCCAGCACCAGCACCAACGAACGACGATCACTTACAGAAGCCAGAGTTGCATTGCAAGGCCAGCGCCAGCAGCAGCAGCAGCCGCACCGCACCGCGGACACATTGAATCCTCATCGGGACGCGATGAAACTGCTGTCTGCTGATTTGAGCGATTGCAGTCTAGTGAATGCTATTCTTACTTCTAGCTTAGAGTATTCAAAATTTTCTGCATACTAACATAGAACGGTTTGCCACTTTTATATGGCCAGCAGTTGGCAGGGGTCAAGCGCGCAGCTGGTCATTAGTCAAATGTTCTCTGAGCACACAGCTTCACAGTTTACTAATGATTTACGCCGTATGAACATATCGAACAAAAAGAGAAATTAGCAAAGCTCAGAAACTACAATTTTGCGCCGTGTCAGCATCGATTCAATAATTCACGCTTTTCTAATAAAAGATTCGTTTGAACAGGGGGTCAGGCCGAAAGTAGTTCACTACGTGTTAAAAAGAATAAACAAATACTGAAATATGTTGCAAGTCGGAATCAAAGTCCTTGGCTTACGTCTGAAGCTTGTGTTTACTGATCTGACGTTAAGAACCTAAGGAGAATTTCAAGAAAATATAATAAATGTTAGAGGAGCCTAAGGCTTAGCTTTATTAGCTGAAAGGATTTCAAAATATTGTGGAATTATGTTTTAGTAAATAAATAATTCCAACTCCTCGTAGAAAAGAAACTGGAAACAGCTCAAAGTGTTCCTCTTTTGCCGCTAGAGGCGTCAAAAATAAGACAAACATTCATTTATTTCCTCTTTCAAAAACCTTTTGTCAAACAAACAAATCTCTCTCTCTCTCTCTCAAATCTCTTCCTACTGTTGAATGATGCTTCCATACAAAATACTTAGACTATTTTCATGAAGTCAGCTGCTCAGGTGCCCATCTAGAGAGATCAGATGTGAGATGGACCCTTTACGAAATCTGCTTCTGGACATACCAGACTATAGTCAATCCTGAAGACGCTTTTGCAAATGAGTACATAGTAGTTCAGTTTGTAGTGAAACATGTTTCGGAAACTGTTTAACCGATATGAATACAAAAAGCCTAAGATTTGAGAGGACAGATTTGCCAAAATTGCATTTAGAAGCGAGCATAAGACGCCTCATTGAACAGAAAAGACTGACGAGGCGAGAAAATTACTTCGAAATACCTTAAGTGCCGACAATTAATATGCAATTTTCTGTTTCACAAAAACCGATTTGTGATTGTATCTTACAATCTGTTTGTTGTTCAAGGGCTCAAAACTTTTGTAATTAAACAAAATAAGTGCACTTTATGATGTGAAGCTTTTCGGATTAAAGTCGCTTCTGAAAGTAATTTTTGTTTCTAGTGAACAACAATTTCGAGGTATTAATAGTATAGTAAAACTATATACATAGTCAAACCATCTATAGTCAAACTATAGTTAAAACATAATCAAGAAATAGGGGAATTCTTTGTAAGGTGCCACTCTTTGTAAGGTGCCACCCCTGCTCGATTTCGACGTTCCAGCAATCCAAGCGCAAAAATTCCTACCGTAATTTAAGGTATATATAACAACATCAATTTTAATGTGGTTTTTGAGGGAACAGACGCAATAACACGGTCTGGGTAAATAAAAGTGTCAAATTTGGTTAAGAAAAAACATAAAAATGAAAATGAAAAAAAAATGAAGGTTTTTCTTGCGGTGAAAAAGTAACCAAAAACTTATAAAAAACTAAGGTAAATATCAGTGTTGGACTTAATTTTTAATGGTTTTTTCATAATCCGAAATGATATCCGAGCATATCGTAAAAGGAAAAAATTTATACAATGATTTCCAAAATGGCATAAAAATGTAAAGTGCCACCTTTTTTTCTTTGTAAGGTGCCACCCCCCTTTTTTTTATTGTTTTGTTGTCCTATATCGGTAAAATGCCTTTTTGTTGCTCGGAATCGTCATTAAAAGGAATTTAAAGTGTTCTTAGTCAATTTTTCTCTAATCCTATCATGAGGAATAAATGAGTTCAGTTTTGTTTATTAATTTCCATACAATTATTCGTTTTATTCGTTACCATTCAATTTGCATTTTGCTTTCGGTCATTTTCTATTCAATTCAAATTAAATTCAATAATCTTTCGTAAATTTTCTGAATCATGCATTTTTACTTGAATTTTTTACGTTTTTAGCGGTTTTTTTAGGGGGTGGCACTTTACATTAAAAAATTTTAGGGTGTCGATTTTGAACACTTTGGGAAATTAGCTGTAAAATGTATTTACGAAAAATTCAAATGAAGTGTTAACTTCGATCATAGCTCTTTAAACCCTCTTTCCAACGGTGTATTAACATTGGCGATAAGTTAATTTTCTAACGAGTTATACGCAAAAAAGCCATGGGGTGGCACATTACAAAGAATTCCCCTATTAGTTGTGAAATCCACGCTTTGAAATTTCAACTATTCTTAAGGTCTGTCTGAGCGAACTTTTACAAAATTCGCAGTATAGCAACTGGCTGCAGCGTATTAGTTCTTCTGCTATATACGAGTACATTTTCATCTTTATCTAACGTTATGTAATTTTCATCTAAAACAAAAATATTTATTTCAAAAGTTTGAAATTTGTGTCTAATACTTCATTGGTATTAAACTGAAAGAAATTCTTTTGGTAAACTTAATTCTAATTTGGATGATTGAAGAAATGAAGGGAACTTATAATCGAGTAGCCATCATTATTCATGTTTTTGTGTACAAAGTTGGTTCTGTTTTCTTGATATTCAATCTTTCTGCTGTTTGGTTGTTTCCTACCTTTTTACGTATTTTATATGTGTTGAAGTTATTCCTCCTTTAATTGCTAGCAATGACTCCAACACGACCTGCTCTGCCGATAATTCTCCCATCCCAACTAGTTGATATTTTAGAAACAGAAATTTGCTCTTAACAAGAACGTCACGACAATCGCTGGGGACACGGCGAATAGTTCAATATTTAGGTTGGGCCAAATCAATGGCTGGATAAGACAGAGATATGCGAAAAGCAGATGGTCCTAAGATGGAGTTGAAATGGTGCCAATGAATCGCAACTACTTAAAGTCCTTTCCCAGTCACATCACATACATACATATTTAACCCTTGTGTGCGCACCCAGGTCTGGCCAGACCATATTGAACTTTGGGTCCACTTTTAGTAAGGTTGTAGTAAAGCTATCGGGTTCATATTTCATGATATCCTCAACTGATCCTTTCTAAGCACAAAAACCAATACATGAACAAAATTTTTACAAAAACAAGGCGATAATCGTGCAAAACGTATTTATACCCCTTAGTTGAACCCCCCATGGTCTGACCAGACCATGGTGTATTTTCATACAAATTTGCCAGTTATTTTCAGTTTTTTTGTTATTTTCGACGTAATTATTATCAGAGTTGTTTATACATTTTTTTTTCGTTTGTTCTTTATCCAGTCCCCTACGGAGCATAGGGCTTCAACTAGACTTTTCCATCTGACCCGATTTGGAGCCCTTTTTCCGTGCCATTCCGTTAATTGTGACATAAGTTAGTTGGCGCAAAATTTGCGTGGTCCAAGTGATTTTCATTCACTTTGGCCTTTATTTTCTTTTGGGTTAGTAAATTATAATTTTTGTTGGAAAAGAATGTGTGAACATAGTTAAAATTAATATTTATCCATTGTATTTGTGGTTGTATCCGTGTTTTTGGTGTCAATTCAATTACATTTCTGAAGCGAAGGAAGTATTTGTGCTCTGGTCGTGTCTGATTTTTTATCAATTGGATTGTATGTTTTCTGTGACAGAGATGGAAGGAAGCAAATGCTATTTTGAGGATAAGGTGTACATTATTTTTGAACTTCAACGCTGGAGTTAAATCAGAGAGGACGATTTCTCTAAAAAAATAGTCTAAGCAGTAGCGAAAACCAATGCTTTGGAGCAGAAGAATTAAGATATTTATTTATTTATTTATTCTGTCTAAGTCATTAATTAAATAGTTTGAATAAGCTCAACTTAAATGTTGAATACTTATCACTAAAGTTTTACTCGGAAGCATACAAATTGCACAAGCAAATAATTCTCGCAATTGGCTCATTGAATGAATACGTAGTTCTGTGGGATGATTTAATGAACCATCTGTACTTTCTAAAGTTTATGGAGGATTCGTTTGCTGCTGGAGGTAATAATAACGGTGCTGCAAATTATCTTTTGGACCCTGAACAAACCGAAGCTTTGATGCTGATGGAAAATATGATATTTCAACGTGGAGATAGCGATGACGAAGGCGATATCCGACCAGTTCAGCATTAACAATTACATGTTGAGCTTATTATGCTTGAACGGAATGTTTTTGTTTCTTGGACAGATGGAACTAAGTGGCCAATAGAAGATCTTTTTTGTTATTTATAGCCTTTTCTTATTTATTCCCAGTGTTCTGTATTAATCAGCTACCTTTTCGACTTCAAAGCATAATTGCCAGAAATAATAATAGATACTTATATGTATCTTAAAATACGATTTGTATGTGTCCAATGTAAAATCTCAATCTGTTTGAGTCATTAATCTGCATTATATCGTTGCAACCACTGCATTCAAGCAGTTGAAGCATATCCATAAACGACGAATTTTACGTTTTTAAATTTTTTTTAATTTTTTTTTCCTTACTGTCGTATATTTTTAATTTCAAAATGTATTTATGGAAGTTGAAATTCGGCATGTATTTTATAAATGAAGTATATTTTTACCTTTTTACCTAAATAAGAAGTAAGCAAGCGAGAGAAATTATTGTGTTCACACTGTGGTGGAAATAGTCAGTGTTTGGATGTCAGTAGTTCGGGGTGACCTATTGTAAAGGCGGGTCGCGCCAAACGGAGGATGGCTTAGGAGCCGATGTGTTGAGCTAGAGTCTAAGAAAGTAAACGAGCAGTTTGCCTCTTGTCATTAAGCTGATTTTATTTTTTGAAAAACAAGGTCTTATATACTAAAATTTACAACGATTGTGCGGAGGGGCAATTCCAGTGCTCCTCCTTCCATTTCCAGTCGATTTGCATCGAACCAATCACAGCGCGGGTCAACTCTGACGACGCGGCACTTTCTCTAAGTGGGCCAACGCTCTGCGTCGACCTGCGGTAGGTCGGGTCGTATTGCAATGCGCGATCGGTGCAAGTGCCCACATGTGTTGTGACATGTGTCGCTTGTGCAAGTGCAGGCCACTTGAGTGACGCCGGCGTTCTTGTGCATGCGACACTTGACACTTGCAAATGTAAACAAAGTGGCGCGCGCACCGATTGATGTACGTTGGTCTTGTCGATTGGCTTGTGCGCTATACTGTTGGCATAAGTGGTCACGCGGTACCACTACACCCTTACCCTTAAGCGAAGAATTATTCCTTGGAATAATTCTTAGAATCTCGGGGGGGGGGGGGGGGGCATTGGAATTGCTTTACAATATGATGGGGCTTATTATCAAATAAATTTACAATGTGATATTTATCTTATATGATTGTATGTGTTCTTATATTTTTGTTGGGTGTGCGATGACAAATTTTGTCAGATCGCATTGCATGGTTAATATGTAGCGGAATCTATTCGATACTCTTAATGGTCCGACTGTGTCAATAGTGATGGTTTCGAAGCTTGTTGTTGGCGTGTCTGTTTTGACCAGTTTTTCTTTTGTGTGCCTAATTGTTTTGTTCTTGCTGCAGGTCAAGCAATTGTTTACGAATTCTTTTACCATTTGTCGCATGTTTTTCCATGCATAGCGTTGTTTTAATTTTAAAATTGTTTTTCTGATTCCTAAATGTCCGGCTGTGCTAGCGTTATGATATTCGTCTATTAGTTTATATTGTTGTAGTTTACTTTGAATATGTCGTGGAGCGTTGTATATTAGTATTTTTATAGGCGAGCATTTATCTTTATTTAATTCATTGTATTTCTTCTTGAATGCATTCATTGTAATATTTTCAAATTTAAAATTTTCTCTGCAAAGGGCTAGCTCCTTTATATGCAGGTTCTTTAGTGAGCTGTGTAGTTTCTCCAACATTGAATCTAGATTCAAAGGGTCATCGCTACAAGTCACGTGCACTTCATTATTATCAATATGTATCATCGGCCGATGCTTTTCTTTAATTTCAAATTTCAATTTTTTCATATTTTTCACGTCGTTCATAGAGGTACATTCCCATATGTAGAGTTGATCGGGCTCTTGAGATTTGTCCTTCCTATTGTCGCGTGTAATGGTACCCTTATCTTCATTAATATTCTCATTTTCAGTAATGCGCGTATCTTCAATATTCTTTCTTAAATTTGCTGCCTTGCTCCTTGTCATTGCTAGAATTTCTTTTCGTTTGCCGTCATTTACGTTATCTTCCTGTGTTGGAATCATTGCCTTCAGGGTGTCGCTGTCGATTTTTATGCGTGATAAAGCATCCGCGTTTGTGTTAATTTTTCCTTGTTTGTATATTATTTCGAAGTCATAATCAGATAAGTCTAATCTGATTCTTGTCATTTTCGACGATGGGTTTTTATGAGAAAATAGTGAAACTAGTGGTCTATGGTCAGTTACTACAACGAATTTTCTACCGTAGAGATATGATCTGAAATAATTTATTCCCCAGTGTATTGCTAAGAGTTCTTTTTCTATAATTGGTTTATTTATATCGTGTTTTTGTAGTGATTTGCTTGCATAAGAGATTGGTAGGTCTTGTCCTATTTCACCTTGTGATAGTACTGCTCCTAAGGCAAAGTCTGAGGCGTCTGTTGTTAGTATGAAGGGTTTGTTAAAATCTGGATATTGTAGTACAGGTGGATTGACTAATTTTTCTTTTAAATTTTTAAAGGCTTGTTCGCACTCGTCTGACCAAATGAAAGGTGTCCCTTTCTTGAGGAGAGAGTTTAAACATTTGACGATATTCGCAAAGTCAGGTATGAAACGTCTGTAGTAATTGCAGAAGGCAATGAATCTTCGTACGTCATCTGCGTTTTTTGGCGTGGGGTATTTCATAACTGCTTCGCATTTGGTTGGATCTGTCTTAACGCCTTTGTCGGTGATTAAATGGCCTAAATAGATAACTTCTGGTCTAAGAAAGTGGCATTTGCTTGCGTTTAGCTTCAGGTTGTATTGTTGCAATCGGTCAAATACTTTGATTAAGTTTGCGTTGTGATGCTTTAGTGAGCATCCAAACACAATAATGTCATCAACGTATAAGAACGCTTCTGAGCTTAATCCGCTGAGAGCTATTGTCAACATTCTTTGGAAACTATTAGAGGATATTTTAAGTCCAAAAGGGAGTCTTTTGAATTGGTAGTGTCCATCTTGAGTTGAAAATGCTGTGGGTGGTCTTGAACTTGGTGCTAAGGGGATTTGGTGGAAAGAACTGGTCATGTCCAAAGTTGAAAAGTATTTTGCTCTTCCTAGGACGTCTAGAACGTCTTCTAGTCGGGTGAGTGGAAATTTGTCGTTAATTATTTTGTCATTGAGTTTTCTGTAGTCCACAACTAGTCTCCATTTTTTTGTGTTATCATCACTTTTCTTCGGTACTAATAGCAGAGGTGCATTATATGGGCTTGTTGAGGGTTCTATTATGTCGCTGTCTATTAGTTTCTGTACCTGTTGTTTTATCTCTTCTTGTTGTGTTTGTGGTAGCCTGTAATTCTTTATATAAACTGGTGTTGTGTTTTCTAGATTTAGGTGTTGTTCATAAAAATTGTTTGTAGTGAGTTCTTCCCCTTCCAAATGAAATATTGATTGGTACTGTTTAAAAATGTCCATTAGTTCTTGTTTAATTAGTGGGTCAATAGTGTCTAGCTTTAGCGTGGCTATTAGTTTTTCAAATCTGCTATTGTTTGTGCACTTATTTCTATGTTGTGCTCTTAATATTGTATAGTTTGACAGTTTTTCTATTTGTGGTTCTATGTCTTTTATTGTGATTGTTTTGTTAGTTGTTGCCTTGCCAATTGCCTTTCGCTGGTGCAATGGAGTTGGCTAAGAATACTCCGTTTGTGAGTTCTTTATTTAAAATGACGGTGTCTTCTTCTAGGCTTAAATTTATTGGTACTATGATTTCACATCTGGGTGGTATTGTGTGTGTTTTGTTGTGTGGGGTTTTTGTTGTGATGGGAAATACGTGTTCAATTTCGTTTATAATAATTGTTAAAGTGAGGGTTTCGTAATCTATTTTACACATGTATTTGAGTAGAAAATCTCTTCCTAAAATTCCATCTGTGATAATTGGAAAATCGTCGTTGACCATTTGAAAGGTTAGTTCAGTTTTTGCGTCTCTTAAGGGAAATGTTAGTTTAAATGTTCCTATCGAATTGATTTCTGCAGGTGATATTCCTGTTAATTTGCATCTGTTTTCAGTGTTAATGTCGAAAGTGTCGTCGTTGTTTACTTTGCAAATTGATACGTCTGCTCCGGTGTCAATGAGAAATGTCATGGGTTTGTAAAATTGATTGCATTTGAATGTTACATAATTGGTTAAGTTGTTTGTTATTAAATATATTCGTTTATTATTTGTTCTTCTTCCCCCGGAGGAGTCGAATTCTGTTCCTCCGGGTCGCCCTCGTTTCCCTGTATGTAGTTTATTCGAGTCGGGCGTCCTTGTCGGTTATTAATATTTTCTGCAAGCATTTTAATTGCTGTTGGTAATGACCGTGGATCGTTTCTGTTGCTTCGGTTCTTGTTTTTGTAGTTTGGTTGATAGTGATTTGAGTTGTTGACATCTCATCTCACTGCTGGTTAATTTGCATTACTTCTATTCTACCATGCTTAATGTATAGTGTAACGTAATGACAAATTTGCAAATGTTTCTCTGGTGTGTACTTTGGAGTTGACTATAAGTTTGGTATAATGTTGTTATTACGTATTCTTGTGTACATTTTTTTTTTGTTTTTGTTTTTTATTTTTGTATTGTAAAATTATGAAAATAATTGTAAATGTAAATGAAACTAATTGTAAATATATAGAAAGATGTTGTTGATTATTAAGGTGCACTTTTCTTGGGTCTGGACCTGTGTATCCTTCGGTAAAACGTTCTTCAAGTCTTGTGTGATTTCCTGCACTCGGTGCTGTGTTGGTGGCTTGCAAGTGAGCGGCTTAGTTGGTTTACGGTGGTGACGAATTTTACGTAGAACCCTTGCGTCTGGGCGGTTGCGATGGGGTTTCATCAGGTGCGCAACTTTGGTAGTTAGCTGTTTGCGTAGCGCTTTGCTGTCTGTAAATATGAAGGTGATCGGTGCCATTGTCATCAGTGCTTGCGTTTTCATCATTGCGAGGTCGGATGTGTGTCGTCAGTTCGTGTTGGGCAGGATCGGTGTTACGGTGGGTTTTTCATTAGTCTGTGTTTCAGAATCAGAAGATGTGGTCGAAGTGTTTCTCAGTTTAGTTGTGAATTTTGTAAAATTTATTATATGACCATCATTATCATTTTCGGTGGTAAAAAGTAGCAAAAAATACTTTTTGTTTTTCTATTTCTTTTTGTTTAGTTTTCTTTGCTGATGCATTTAAAACAGAATCTCAGGTTTGGTCGGCAGGATCGCCATGTGGCGGAAAAAATGTCAGTGTTGCGGTGTCAGTAGTTCGGGGTGACCTATTGTAAAGGCGGGTCGCGCCAAACGGAGGATGGCTTAGGAGCCGATGTGTTGAGCTAGAGTCTAAGAAAGTAAACGAGCAGTTTGCCTCTTGTCATTAAGCTGATTTTATTTTTTGAAAAACAAGGTCTTATATACTAAAATTTACAACGATTGTGCGGAGGGGCAATTCCAGTGCTCCTCCTTCCATTTCCAGTCGATTTGCATCGAACCAATCACAGCGCGGGTCAACTCTGACGACGCGGCACTTTCTCTAAGTGGGCCAACGCTCTGCGTCGACCTGCGGTAGGTCGGGTCGTATTGCAATGCGCGATCGGTGCAAGTGCCCACATGTGTTGTGACATGTGTCGCTTGTGCAAGTGCAGGCCACTTGAGTGACGCCGGCGTTCCTGTGCATGCGACACTTGACACTTGCAAATGTAAACAAAGTGGCGCGCGCACCGATTGATGTACGTTGGTCTTGTCGATTGGCTTGTGCGCTATACTGTTGGCATAAGTGGTCACGCGGTACCACTACAACACTTACTATTTTTTTTGACAGGCTTACACACACAAACATACACATACAAACACTCATACATACTCAGATATATATAAACTCATTAACAAAAATGTAAAAAAATTAAATTAACTAGCACTATTCTCGAATATCCTCTTTTTTGCACCATGGTCTGGCCAGACCATGGGGGGTTCAACTATGAGGTTTCAAGTGGGTGCGCACACAAGGGTTAAATATGTATGTACATATATGTACATGTATGTGCCCCATATGATTTTTTTCAAAATCGAATGCGACATTGAAATTGCGCCAAAGATATTTACATATGTGCATAATAAACATTTCACATGGAGCACATTTGTAGGTGAACGTCGCAATTATGTCAACGGCCAGTTTGTTGCCGGTGGCAAACATGCCAAGATAATAAAATAATTTTCACATTACATTTCAATTAAATGTCTCATACGTTTCTGTTTATTTGTCAATTCACAATGAAAGTAATTTGTGTCGTTTGTGTTTTTTACTTGACTGTAATTCTCATGATCCTTCGGCCGCCTCCACCACGACGTTGCGCTCGCCGTGAGTTCCTGCGCCGTCCGCCACCGCGACGTCCGCCACCGCGACGTCGGCCACCGCGACGTCGCCGCCCGACTTGGCCAAGCCTGGCGCGCAGCTGAGCATCACGTCGTCGCTTCGATATTTCGGCCTTGCGCCGATTCCGTTGGCGTCTCCTGCTTTGACGCTGCTTCGATTGCATTTTCTTCAGCTTTCTGCGTTGTCGAAGCTTCTGCTGGCGGCGAAGTCTACTCGTTTTCTTTTTGTGTCGGCGGCGTTGTTTGTTATTCTTGTTCCTCTGTTTGTTAGATACGCGATTCCGTCTGCGCCTTTGCATTTTTTTGCGCCGTTGTGAATTCTTACGTCGCTTCAAGCCTTTACGGCGGTTTCTTTGCTTGAGGCGCTTCCGCTGATTTTTTGCTTTGTTTCGCTGGCGACGTTGTAACGCCTTCGCCTTTTGGCGCTGGCGCTGCGTGCGACGGAGTTTTTGCTGCAAGCGGCGATTTCTCCTCTGACTACGCTGCCAGTTCGAAGGACGATCCCGTGCAGATCGCCCCTCGTTTATTTCATTGCCGAGACTCTCACTCTGTTCGAAGCTCTGGCTAGCTGCTTTGTTGCTATTCGAAGCTCGCCGAAGAAGAGGTTGAGCTCGCTGTTGCTCCTCGTTATCGCTGGCATTGTCGTCATCATCATTGTCATCCTTTTTATCGCCGTTCTCGTCATCGGCGTTTTGATCGTCGACTTTGTTCGATTCACGGTCGCTGCCGTTTTGGCGGCCGTCATCGTCGCCTGCATCGTTATCGTCATCATCTGCACGGTAGCTGACGGAGTTGTAGTCGTCATCATCATCATCGTCATAATCATCATCATAGTTTTTACGATAGTCAGTGTCATCACTGCCATCACGAGCAGCTCGTACGATAGGGACAGTCGGAACTGTGGGAGCCACTGTCGGAACTGTGGGAGCCACTGGTGGAGCCACTGGTGGAGCCACTGGTGGAGCCACTGGTGGAGCCACTGGTGGTGTGGGGGTCCCTGTCGGAGAAATTGTCGGAGTAATTGTCGGAGACACTGTCGGAGTTACTGTCGGCACCACTGTCGGCACCACTGTCGGCACTGTCGGAGTTACTGTCGGCACCACTGTGGGAGTTGCAGTGACCGTAGGTGTTACTGTTCCTGTTCCTGGCACTGGCGCTGGAACAGGAACCGGAATTATAGACGTAGGGCCCGGTACCGGTGATATTATTGTTGTTGTTATGGGAGCAGCTGTGGTGGTGGCGGCGTTGCCCTTCAATCTATTCAAAAAACCGGTGGAAATAACCCGCGCCGCGGCGTCGACATCTTCGTATTTGCCCACCGAACGTCGCCGTTGACCGAACAGTTTATATCGGCCGGCGCTGTGCTCGTCTCCTCTCGCGTCTGCAAACGGAACATTCCTTAATCATCGCTAAAGTAATGGAGAGGTGGTCGCTCTTTGGCGGATGTGAAAATTACCTGACGAGTGCAGTGCTACTGCGGCCAACAGCAGCAGGAAGCCGAGCCGTAGAGCATGCATCGGCGGATGAATAATGTGTCCGCAAGTGGTTTCGAAGGACACAATTCGCAAAAATCTAGGTTCGCTCGTACACTGCCCGTTTGCTCAGTTTATTTTCGCTCCCAGCACTGAATTTCTGGACTTGACTGCGCCTTTCAATGTCACAGCGACCGCCTTTTATATGGTGGCGGCGCAGGTCGTGCCAACTGTTAATTAATGCAATTTTTATATAGTCCAACGTTGATACAGGCACTAAAGATCAGCGTACATACACACCGACATACCAACCGAAGTAAGCAAAATCGCCAACACAAGCAAATCTTCTGCGAGCAGGCCAACTGACCCCTAGAACACAGCCACAAGTCGCATTCTTGTTATGCTGCTTTGTAAAATAAAAATATTTACGAACCGAAATTATCATAAAATTTACATTCCAATCAAACGCTACACGAATTGCGGTGAAAGCAACACTACGCAAATATTTGCTATTCACCAGCAATCTATATACATCCATCAACAAGACTGTGAGCCGCAGACTGAAGCGAGAGAAAGGACTTCCACACACAAACTTTCGACTACGCCGAAGAGCAAGCACTGCAGCTCTCGACCAACGCACACATTTTTCGTTCATTCGGCCATCTACGAAGCAAAAGACCTCAATTGTTTTAAGAGTCCGGTATCGACATTGTCATCGAAGTTATTATGTGGCATCAAAACGAAGTCTCTCTCTTCCGGTTCGTCGAAATCGTCATCGTCGTCAAGGTGGGCGCGTTGCCTCGGTTTTGGTGAACGTACGATTGGGGCAGTGCCAGTGGGTGCAATTCCTGTTGTTGCGGTTGTCGGAGCGGGCAAAGTAGTCGGCGCTGTGGCCGTTGTGGGCGTGATTGGTGTAGGTGGTGTAGGCTGTGTAAGTGGAGCAGTCGCAGTGGTTGGTGTCGTGGGCAATATGATCGTTGTGGGGGTTGTGGGAGTGGCAGTCGGAGGCGATAACATGGTGGTCGTTGTAGTGACAGCAGCGGCCGTCGTAGTTGTGGTCGAGCCCTTCAGTGCGTTGAATCGATCGATGAGCCTGGCCGAAATCACGAGTCTACGGCCAGACTTCGTAGCATTTTCGACCACTTCTGGCCTGCTCCTTGTGGTGGACTTAATCGGAAGATCGCTGCTGGATACCTTTGCCTGTAAAACCAATGCATCTGTGAACTGCAACTGAGATCTCAACGCCACAGCAGCAACGCACAGCGCTAGAATGACAAACTTGATGAATTGCATTCTGCGGCTTTGTGCAGAATCGGTGCAACAGGGCTACGATTCCTTGTGTATAAATGTGACCTGCTTAGGAGGAAAATCGTTTCACATGCTTCGCTCCAAGTTGAAGTGCCTGGAGCACACAGATTGCCCAGCCCACTGGCAAGCATATTTTTACGAGCTACCGAAGGGCGAGCCGCCGCACAGTGGGGCGTCCCCAAATATCGCATGGCCAAAAATAGTAAACGTGGTTTAATTTTGACGAAATTTGGTATCCGCCCATTTTTTAGCGCAATTAAGAAAAATACGAAAACTTGTGAAAATTGGACTACTGCCACGCCCACCCCCATATTGAACAATTATTTGTTATTCGATAACTTGGCCACTACTAACACTAGAAAGATAAAATCTATAATTGTGCCAAAAATGGGCAGTCTACCATGCCTACTTTAAAAGTTCGTATAAGCCTCAAATGAATTAATCGGTACTTATGTATATTTTGCCATTTTTTTAAGTTTTCGATGTTTTTCATGTTGGCCCCTCTTCAATTCGCTCTTAAGTTTATTTTCCACAAATATTTGCATGCATTTGTAGTGCCAGCCGGTCGAATTAAACTACGCGACGGCAGCTACACATAAAATAGCTTACGAAATTGTACAAAAGATGCCACTATAAAAAAATGAATTACATGCGGGTCTGCAGGCCTCTGCAGCTGAAACTTTGCAAACGTGTTCTACATACTTGTAATTTAGTGAAACAATCGAAATTGGAAAGGCTCCCTAGGGCTTTTCGAGATATTTAATTTTGAAGTTTGCACTTAAACTTTTTCTAGGGCTCAAAATGGCTCTACGTTCAAATAACGGTAGTTAGCGAACAGTAATAACCAAAACAAAAAAAAGCCATTGCCTGACTATAAAAAACTAAAACATAAAATAAAAAATCAGGTATATTAAAATAATAATTGTAACCATAAGAAAAAACATCTTTAGTTTTGCAAGGTTAAATTTCTATTTTTCCTTAACCGTAGATCGAGCTTTGTATCAAAAATTATACATTTGGTTTTTTGTTTTGTTATAACCTTTTTCAGATTATAATTAATTAAACCACTCCTTGTAACTTTGTTTGGGTTGGGATTATGCTTGTTTAAAACGATCTTTCACCCTTTTTTAATAAAGAGGCCGTGAGAAAATTGAAAAGTTTATAATTCTCTCCTTTGTATCACTTTTGATACATATGGTATTTCGAATTTTTCTATGCCATGGTGAATGTTATTTGCGTTCTGTTTCTTCATATGGCATGTAAAATTATTTGCTGTTGGACGTGTAAAAACAATTCTTGGTTTATATATATTGGAATATATCGATTTGTGTGAAATTTTGTGGATTGTTGAAGTAATGTTGCGTCCAAGATTTTTGACGTTGGAAGAACTAGTAAATGACGTCTTAGATAACAGTACAGAGGATGAATTCGAAAATGAAGACATTTCCAAGGGGACATTGAAATAGACAGTGAAAGTGATTAATCTGATTCCTGATGGGAATATTGGCAGTAACCCTGGTGTTGACTCGAAAGACGGAACTATTTGGAGCGACAAACCATACACTAGTGGTCGGTTGAGGAAGAAAAATGTCACAAATTTGTGCCGATTCGTACTCTTTGGGATGAATGGGTTGAGCTACTTTCAATATTCTACAATCCTCACGATTCCGTGACTTTTGATGAAAAATTACTGGTATTTCATGGCCGCTGCAAATTCCGGTAGTACGTTCTCTCTAAACCCGAAATATATGGCTTATTGTTCATTGTTCAAATACGTGCTATGTATGGAAAATACAGCACAATGCATCACGGGCCTAATATTGTCAACGATTCAAAGATATTGCCAGAAATTATTTCTTTTTATAACACAACGAAAGGAGGTGTTAATACAGTTGACAAAATTTTGGACTGCTACAGATGTAAATGGCTGTGTTTTCAAATATAATCGATATTGCGGCGCTGAATGCTTACACTGTTTACAATGAAATCAATCCTAAATGGAAACAGACCAAAAAAAATCAGAACGTAAGCCATTCTTGCATGAGCTTGCAATTTCGTTGGCTTCACCTTATATCCAGAACAGAAAGCAACTTCCAAGAAACGACGCATCTAAGGAGTTGCTTTCGAAACTTTTACATTGCAATTTTTCCAACTCTGAAAATAATGAGAATGGGCTTCGTAACAATTAACAACTGATAAATCATCCAAGAAGAACTGAGCAAGGTGTCCTAAATGCTACTATTCTGGAATGGGCAAACATAAATGGACCTCCTTATTCTACTACCTATGTGAAAAACCATATTGCAAAGACAAAAATATTTGCATAGATTGCACTAATAAATGCTTACTTTAAAAAGAAAACACATTTGTAACACAATTCCCTAAATTTTCTCATTTTCCATATAAATTTTAGTATGTATCAAAAATGATACATACAATAGGATTCCTTAATTTTTTTTCCTTAATATTTTTTCAAAAAAAATATTTTAATTTTTTTATTTTTGGCCACGGACTTTGGCTTCGGAATCGGCATAAAACTGTAGGTCCTTTCCAACCTTGTAAAAAATCCGCACGCACAACACGGATGGTTGCGGGTAGCTAGGCCTTAGTCTCGTAATCGGGCTGTCGTGCCAGTCAATTATTATTATTATTATTATCGAAGGGCGAAATTCTTGTTCTAGGCTTACGCTCAGAATTCGGTCGACGCTTTGCATACCGCAGCCATAATTAATGCAGAGGCCCTTTGTCAAACTGCGCACTTCTTGCTTGCTATGACTCGCTGTAAGTCAATTTGCATACATAAACCGATTGTTAATTAGGAAATTTGAATAACTCGAACTGGAATCGGGCCTACAAAGGTCTTCTGCGAACCGTGTACGTGGTTCTTAGGGCGAAAAGGTGGTTGCGTAAAGAGACTGCAGCGCGTTAATTGGGTCATCGTCGCCGCGTCGATAAGCCTGTTAAGTGTTATTGTTGGGGGGGAAAAAAACTAAAAATCGGAATTATCCAGCCGATAGGCATTGTTAGTTGACGTTGATCTATTTTCCAATTTGAGTAACGGTATTTTCGCATGCTGTAAAGAGCCAGATTTGAATACTTAAGTAGCAGTGAATCTGGAACATAGACAACGTAAACAATTTAAACTATTTCAGAAGAAAATTTGTAATATTGGCGCTTAATGAGTTGATACTAGAATGCCGAATGACCTTCCGAAGGTTACTTTCTGCAAAGAAGCCTAAACCTTGGAGCACAATGAAAATTACATAAGCAAAGCTTTCTGATAGATCACAAAAAGTCTTTCTGTTCCAACTTTGAAAAAACTTTGCAGACTCATTACCGTTGCCAAGTCCGGCTCAAGCAGAGAAGTGGAAAACCTCAAAGAGATCGGAATTAGTTGCAACTTCATTATGGTTTTTTCGACATGTATTTTCTTCATTCAAAATATGTGATTGCATTCGTTACTGAACCGGATACTGTGTACGAATTGGTCGAAGAGGCGCTTAGACGTTGAGTCGCACTATGCGCTTGCGGCGGCCACGGCGATTTCTGAAACGTCTCAAACGCCGCTGATTGTTCGTTCGGTGTCGTCGGCGTTGTTTTTGTTGTTGTCTGACACGCTGCTGCATTTGCTTTCTGCGTCGCGCCTGGCTCCTCTGCCGGTTCTGTTTGCGACGCCGCCGTTTCTGCGTCGCCTTGGTCTTCTTTCGCAAACGGCGCAGTCGACGCTTGGCCGCCCGCTGTTTGACTCTCTGCTGACGTCTCTGCCGTTTGGTCATCTTTTTGTTGCGAAAACGGTTCCTGCGCTTGCCGCGTCGTATCTTCTGTGTGCGCTTCTTCGTTTGGCGTCGCCGCTGTTTTGCCTGCTTCCGAAGCCTCTTCATGTGCCTGCGTTGCTGGCGCTTCAGGAGCTGGCGTTGGCGCATGCGCATCTGCTGCCGCCTCCACTCGGAGGGGCGGGCGCGAGCAGCACGGCCCAACTCCTCGCGGCGTTTGTTGAAGCTAAGTGCGCCGTTGTCGTCGTCCTCCTGCGAGTCGTCGTTGTCGTCATTGACGTCGTCATCAGTACTGCTGTCGTAGGCCCCATTACTCTCACCTGCGAACTCGCCATCGTCATTCTCGCCATCGTCGTCGTAATCCTCGTCATAATCGTTGACGGCGCGACTTGCGGTTGCGGTGCCAGTCGGGTTTACGGTGCCAGTCGCAGTCGGGTTTACGGTGCCAGTCGCAGTCGGGTTTACGGTGCCAGTCCCAGTCGGGCTTACGGTGCCAGTCCCAGTCGGGCTTACGGTACCAGTCGGGCTGGTACCAGTTGTAGGCGATGTTGGGGTGATTGCAGTCGGGGTTATAGGCGGCGTTACTGGGCTTGTGGGCGTTATTGGGCTTGTGGGCGTTATTGTTGTCGGCGATGTTGCTGTCGGCGACATATTCGTAGGCGGGACAGTAATTGTAGTTGGACCGCCGTTGGTTGGCGTTGTAACTGTGGTCGTGGTAGTAAGAGGTGCTGCCGTAGTGGTGGTGGTTACGCCCTTCAGCGTATTGAACTGGTTCATGAGTTGGCTCGTGAATCGACCCTGCGGCTTTAGAGTTTCCGATCGTCCAGCCGATAGATTGCGCGGTTTGAACAGCTTGTACGGTTGGTTCTTCCGCGAAACATTTCCGGCATCTAACAAGCAAGGAGGATACTATGAGCATTCCGACTGGTTATGGGAATGTGCACGTGTGGTACTCACCAGCCAAAGGCAGCGTCAGCGCCAAAACCAGCGCAAACGCTAGTCCGAGACGCATAAGGTGCATTTTTATCCTTCTTCAGTCCCACTTTCAAAATTTCGCGAGCGAATGCCTGCAGCATACTGAGTTTGGAATGGTTCTAAGCCCTTTTATATAGCAAGACTTAACTTTCTAGCATCTCGAGTAGAAGAATGTTCTTGGTTTTAGCAAATTACGAATTTCTCTTCAAGGCCTGCGGGCATGTCAAAGTTCCACGCAGTTCACAGCAGCCAGACACATAGCGAAACAACGTACACGTGTAATTACATTAACGGTTAAGGTGACCAGCTTGCAGCTTAAAGTCTTATTTTCAAAATGGTTTATAAAGGCGTCCGCGAAAGTTCGAAAAGTAAGCAAGCCAAGTTAGTTGATTCATTCTATGCGGTGGTTACGACGCCCGCCACGACTTTGTCCCGAAGCTCGCCACTTGTTCCGGGGCCCTCTGCGGTGTCTGCGTTGCACCTGCTGTCTGCCTCGCGCTGTGTTCCTTTGAGCTGCTCTGCGCGTTTGCTTCCAGCGGCGACGTCGCTTGGCTTTTTGCCGTCTTCTCTGCCTTTGGTTGATCCTTCGGCGACGAAGTCGGTTCCGTTTTTTGTTGTTCCTGATTTTCCCGAGGCGTCGCTTAATGTGGCGTCTCCATTTCTTCGGCGGCGTTGTTGCTGACGATGTCGTGTGCTCATTTGCTGGGAACGCCAGTACGATGGACGTGTGCGTCCCAACTCCTCGGTCTTCAGTTGCTTCATAGTCGCTGTCCTCATGGTCGTCATTTTTGCTCTCGCCATCACGTTCTTCTAAACCACTATCTTCTTCGTCCAACCTTTCACCTTCATCCTCATTCTCATCGTAGCCATCATCGTCACTGTCGTTGCCATCCTCATCGACTTCCTTACTGTCATAATCACTGTCTTCGTAGCCATCATCCTAATCGTCCTTAGAGTTACCTGCATCTCTGGCAGATGCACGTGTTAGCGGAAGGGTGAGGGGGCCAAGGGACCGGCCAACTAATGCCGGTAGTCTCCTAGTACTCACCCACCGACTGCAGCGTCAGCGCCCAAACCAGCGCAAATGCTAGTCCCACCACGAGCTGTAAAAATTCGGAACAAATGTCGGCAGCAAACTGACACTGGACTGATTCTATGCGATTTTATATACATGTAAAATCATGCCTGCGACATAAGTTGGTTGCGTGCGCCAAATGATATTTTTTCTCACAAACCCTGAAGGCAGACCAAAGGTACGGCGGAATACGGCGCAGAAGCCATTCGGCTAATAATCCTATGGACGCGGCCACAAACCGGCTGGTCAGGCACCGAGTTGCCAAAGGAGAAAATCGAATTCCGAGGTAAATCGAAAATTTGCTGGCAAGTTGTTGGCAAAGATTGAAACTAGTTAGTTGGTCAGCTTACGCAACGATTAACAGAACGCTGAGTATTGTTCAGAGCGGACGAATGATCCGTTGATTGATCACCTTTCACACACGCATCCAAACAGACACACGCATCCGTACACTCTGACACCGAAACTTAATTGTTGTCCAACTGTGCGCGCTCACCCCGACAGACAAAGTGCTTATTTTCACGGTTCATTATAAACTTTTGCGAAATTCACCAAATTTTCATACCCGCTGAAAAATTGTTGAACACTGCGCATTGAACATTCTACATTGAGTTCAGAAGTATGTCGAATAATTTCGTTTGGTGTAAAATTGTGATTGTAGCATTTACAGTTAAAAGCGTTTAAATCAGTAGGTGCTGATCTCTTTAATACTTTCACCTGTTCAGAAGTTTGAAAATAGTTTCCGAATGTCTGCAACTTGCAGATAAACCTAATCGACGCCAAGCTTGAATGATTTAATGAAAAAAATTAATGAATGAATGTAAAGCAACATTTTCTAGTTTGATATTAGTTGAGGCGGCTTTTGAACCCACGACGCATTGAAATGTGGTTCAACACTCTAACCAGTCTTCGAGTAGAGTAAACATGCGTCATTAACACAACGGCCCCACAACAAGACTTAGGTATCGCATGCCGCAATCATCCATGTTGTGCGTGTTAGTTTGTACGCAGCTGGAAGGATGATGGATATGAGTGGAGCCGAAGAAATAAACCCTAGCAGGTCCATTTCTTAAGTACTCAGGCTAGGTAGCCCATTGTACTCAAGGCTGAGAAGAGGATAGTAAAAGTATGAGGGGTGGGGCATACAAGAAAGTGGCTGAGTAGGGAAGCAGCTGCAAGGACCCAACCGTTCTATTCGGGACAAAACGTTGTCTTGAGGGCTCTTACTCTCAGCAGCCGCTAAAAGAAAAACTATTATTTCTATATTGAAGCCTCAGAATCGCAGTTCAAAGAACTAACCAGCTAGGCCACGACGCCATGGGTAAAGTACCCAGCCTAACTTTAACCCTGCGTGTGCCTGGCGTAACAATATGGTCGCAATTAACCCTAATTCCCAGAAGTGAGCCGCACAGTCTCACTAAAGATTTCAAATGGTGATAAATCCAAACGATTTTCGATTCCATTATTTTATGAAATCTTCTAATGGAATGTTAGAATTATATTTCATTTATAAATGTAACATTTTAGACAGTTTTTGTACTTTTTAAACAAATGTTTTCAGTAATTTAGCTCATATAAGCCTGACAGTCTAACTTCTGGGTTTACGTTACTTTTAAAATTCTGGGAATTAGGGTTAACATGCACACAACAAATTTTAATTTTGTAATTATGTTTCATATTAACTCGTAAAAAAAATGTTTTCGCAAAATTTGACAGAAAAAGACTTCAGGCGCATTCGGGTTAACGATTTATTTTGCGACTATAATAATAAATATAAGAAGATATAAGAAGAATAATAATAAATATAAGAAGAATAATAAATATAAGAAGATTTCTTTCCAGAGGGTTAATTGACACAATTGAGGTATGAATAACATATTTTTTATTGTGAGTTTTATTCAAAATGTCGGGGGTCATCCGGGTGGGTATTTGGTAAACGATGTATACACGAATCTTTGGCAAATTGTTATATATATTTTGTTAAATTTGTATTTTTTATTATTTTTTTATTTATTTAAAAAAAAATTGTAAACCAAGTATTCATGTAGCAGGAATATAATTATCTATAGTGTCCGACCGAATATTCGGTTTCGGTTTCGGCCCAAATAAGTGGTTTCGGTTTCAGTTTCGGCCAAAAAATGGCCGAACGGCCGAAACCGAAACTTTCTAGAATATTTTTTTACATTTTATTATGTAGATGCAGATATATAGTGAAAGGAGGAGTAATTTAGATGCCACCAATGTAAATAAACTTTTTTTTAGCATATAATATCAAATTATTTAATTTTGAATATTAGCGAGTAAGGTTCGAAAGGGTGATTTTTTCATGTTTATGTTTAAAAAAAAAAATGAATAAATTGTTTTTATTAAAAGTATTTATTTATTTATATTATGTTTGTTCTTTATTTACTTAATGTAAAATTCGTTTGTTGAAAAAATGCTTGATATGGTGATTTTTATTTCAACTAGAATGTTTCGGTTTCAGCCGAATAATAAAAAAAACCGAAATTCGGTTTCGGTTTCGGCCCAAAAAATATGTTTCGGTCTGACACAAATTGCCTAGATCCAGTTGGGCTAAAGGAAACAAAAGACGAATGAAAAGGGTGTTGAACAACTATTTCAAGTGGGAATTATAGAGGAACAGAGCCTTCAGACCATGTAAGAATTAAAAAGTAAATATTTTTGCGTGCATGCCTCATAGTCTTCGCAGTTGTGAGCCATACATCACCAAAGGATTTCATAGATTTTCGGTGAAATCAAATATTGACAACACTTTACTTGGAAGATTTGTCAAGAGAAGGCAATGTTTTATATTTTGAGGGACACTTGTCTTAGTAAGAGTGACCGCCGTAGTTTCGTGTTCGGAGTCCCAACTCAGTCAACACTATATAGAGAAACCGCCCTCTCAGCAAACGGTGAAACTCGCCGACCGCAGTCGGCATGAAAATGCAAGTCCATGTTTTCATAGAATTTTTATTTACTCAAAAAATAAATAATAAATAATAAGATAGATCGCGCGCACTTAAATTAAATACATTTATTGTAAATTAACGAGCTAATGGCTGGGCAATTCGACGACGGGAGCTGCTGGCGCCGCAGCATCCTGCGGCACATTGTCGTCGCCGATTGGCATCGGTTGAGCGCCGCCAGGCGCCTGCTGTCTCGCCGTGTTCTCGTCGGCCAGCTCGTCTCTGTGCTTGCGCCTGCGGCGGCGGCTCTTCGTCTTCTTCTTCTTCTTTGGCGACGATTTGCGCTTGGATTTGCGGCCGCTCTTCCGGCGCTTGCTGCCGCTGCGCCGCTTGTTCGAGTTGCTGCCTCTGCGCCGCTTGGTCGAGCGTCGGTTGCTGTTGCTCGCCGGCCGCACTCCGGTCCTGTTGGTGTTGCGGCGGCGTTTCGACTGGGCGCGCTTCACGTTCTTGCGCCGCACCGAGTTGCGGTTCGAGTGCTTTCGGTTCGTGCTCTTCTTGCGATTGGCAAAGTGCTTGTTGCGATGGGTGCGCTTCACTTTGTTCTTGGAGTTGCGGCGGCGCACGCGCTGGCGACGGCGCACAGCCCGCTCCTCGGCGATGGCATCGTCGTCGTCGTCGTCGATATTGGTGGCGGCGCGCTGCAGCAGCGCGTTCGGATGGACGGCTTTGCGCGCGCGGAACACCTGATAGTCGTGGAAGCTCCTCAAGTGCCGCGCCAGCCGTTGCTAGTCGATGGAGAGAAAACGACAACATTAAGCGGACAGTCTTTGGCACGCTGCCGCTGAGCACTCACCAAGCTGGGCTGTTTGGCAATTTCCGCATTCACAGCCGCCTCAAGTTTGCGCTCCTGGTCGGCTGCAGCTGCATCCGGCGCCGACTGCTGCTCCGCAACTACACCTTCGAGTTTCGGCTGCGCGTCCTCTGCCATCACCAGCGGCAGTTGTGTTTCTTCCATCTCCTCCTTGCTTGGTGCCCCACTAGCGGCAACCTGCGGCTGCAACACATCGCCACGCACCTCGGTGTGCTCCACAGAGAGTTGCTGTGTGGCTGCTGCCTGCTCCTGCATCACCACGGCCGCATCGCTGTCAACACCTTTGACGGCGACATCATCTAAAAGTGCAAACGATAAGTCAGCTCAGAAATCCCGGAAACCAGTATGCCTTCTCCCACACAGCCCAGGTGGCCACCGTCATGTACCTACCAGCCAAGGCAGCGTCTTTGGACATCAGCAGCGCACACAGCGCCACCAACATCCAGCACCACTTGGACTCCATAACGAACGAAAGTTGCAAGACGGCGTTTTGCGTGTTTGCGCTGACCTCAGCGCTCGTTTACGGGCCGAGACGTTATGCGAACAACCGCCGGCTGCCTTGCGCTCTTATATTGCCAATTGTAATCTATTAACTGCGCGATCGGTCATTATCATATTCCGCTTCAGCGGAGCACAATTCTTTCTTATCGTGCTGCGAAAACTCGCGAACACTCCGCAGCCACAACGAAGAGAAAGCGTTGGACTGCATTGTTTACGTGCAAAAGCACATCGCTCATGACTACTCGTGTTTTGGAATTTTGAAGCTGGATTCACAAGGCACAAAGACTTACTTCAATGTTGACTGATAACTTAGTATGGGAATTCCCCATTGAATAAGTTATGGCGAAATTATTCAGCAAGAATGACCTGCAGAATATTTCATGAGGTGAAGTGATTTTTCTTCGAACCCTGAACTCGGTGAATTTTGAACCAATCAAAAATTTACAATTACAATTGGATTTCTTTTTTCTTGTTCTCTAGAACTCGCTCTGTTGTTTAACTCAAATAGTAAGAAACATTTGCATATTTTTGGTCAAGCATCTCTAAAAGAACCATTTGGTTCTACGATTTGACATTTTCTCCTTATTTACATCATCTCTGGAGTTTGTCTACCTCAGCAGGTAGATTACTCTCAAAGGCCGCTTAGAGGCGCAGTACTCGAGCGTTTTCGATTGGTTAGTTAGTTTGCTGCCCGGCGGCGGCTGCCAGGCAAGAAGAAAGCGTCGCAGCTTGGCGAAAAATTCATGAAGCTCTAAATACTAGCAGACAAAGTCACTGACACACACCCGAACTTGGTTGGAGTGGTCAGAGGTCGAATTGGCCAGAAATAAAATTTCACCCAAAGCTGAAGACACCAAACAAAGCCACACAACCAACGCTATTCCACAATTTTCAATCTTTATTAATGACCCCTGCCAATGTCCGTTGGCATATGTGCATATGTGTGTATGTGTGTGTGTGTGTGTGTTGTGTGTTTTGTGTATTTGTATGTGCGGCAATCAGAAAGTTCACCAAGAAGCCATCTTGGCTTTCGCTACAAATATTCGCCGCCTAGCGAAATGTAAACAAGAAGAAATGCAGAAGACCCGTAACGGCTCGCATTCAAGTCGAGTTGAACGGAATAAAATCAAAATCGGTTTTCATGTAAACTTTCTTAATGGCTATCACATTTATTCATCGATCGTTAGCAGAGCGTCGGCGTCGTTGGGCTCGTCGTTTGGACGCTAATCTAATCTAATACTAATGTACTGAATCGTTTCCCTGTTGTTGTCCTTAGTGGGTGTTCGTTCGGGTCAGGTTCAGCCTTGAATGACCACCGGTCGATTGCCCCGCCGTCCGCCGCGACGACGATTGCCGGCCACGTTGTAGACGCGCACATTTGTGCGCCTGCTGCCGCGGCGCCGCCTGTTGCCGCCACGACGACGACGACGGCCGCCACCGCGGCGACGCTTCACGTTGCGGCGCGAGCCCTTGCGACGGCGGCGCACGACCACCCGATTGGCGCGCTCCTCCTCCGCTTCGTCCAGCGAGCGCTCCATCAGCGCCACCACGCTGCCGTCCGGAATGGCGTCGAGCGCTTCGCGCGGCACCAGCAGCGCCGTCTTGCCCGTCTTCTCGTCGACCACGCTCTGTCCCTCGATCTCGATGACGCCGTCGGGCACCATAATTGCGCCGGCGTGCTCGCGCGACACCATCATGTGCGTGGACTTGGCATTCTTCATGACCAGCTGCAGGTTGTGCTGCCCGGCCGACTGGCCCCTAATGCGCTCCCTGACATTGACCAGTTCGACACCGTTGTCCTCGTCACTGACGCCTGCATCGCTGTCGTAGTCGTCGTCGTCTTCGCGGCTAGCCTCGTCGTCGTCATAGTCAACCATGCTGGCGTTGCGCTCCATCTCGTCGTCCTCGTCGTCGAATTGTGCTTCGTCATCGTCCTCGTCGTTCTCCACCTCGACCACCTGCAAGCCCTGCACGGCGTTATTCGCGACAGCGCCGGCGCGCCCACGAGGCACACTCAGGAAGAGGAAGGGATGCTTCGACGACACCGAAGCGCCATTGCCAGCTGCACTGCGCAGCTGTTGCTGCTGCTGCAAACGCGGCTCTGCAGATACGAGTAGAAGAAAAAAATTCGAGATTCAGTAAAACCAGCCTTCATGCTGCACAACCCAACCCACCTGCCAAGGTCAGCGCCACAAATGCGAAGAGCAAAACTGCACTGGCCAGCTTGAACATGTTCGCGCTGTCCCACGTATGCAGTCAATCAATCAATCAATCAGTCAACACCACTCGCCGTGTTTCGCTCGCTGCTTGGGTTCTGCTGTGCTCGGTGCCTGGCAGCAACCAAAAGTCCTAATTGTGAGCAAAGTCCCGCAGAACTGTAATGCTGTGTTGGTTGCTTTACGTTTTTATGCAAAAAGTTCTAAGCAAGCGTTCTGAGTCGGCGCCACAGTTCGGCCGACAGACAAAGACGACGAACGAAGCGGATGAAAAGACGCAACGCAGATTCTCGTCACTCTTCGCATTGTGCGTGCGTGGTCGAGCCACACTCGGCCATCTGAGCAGTGCGCGCACTGGGGGAGCGTTTCGGCAGCTCTAAGCCACCGAGCGAAATGCCAAGCAAGCCAAATCGACTATCAGAGAAGCTGAACGTGCAACTTGTGAAAATATCGCTTATGCCGACATTTAGGGGTCTCATTCTTTAGATATTCAGCGCAAGAATGAAACTTTTTGGTCGCACATTTTCATATTTCAGTACATTCGCAAAATAGTCACTACAACTATTCCTGATTTCAGGCATTCATCAGTCAACTTTAGACGTTCTGCAACTTGTTCAAGTGTTCTGTTCTTACTGAAAACCCCCCTGAGAATCGGGGCTGCACTCGCCACTGCTGCTCAGTGTGTACATTGCCATGTCGTCTTCTTTGGTTGCTGTTCTATAAACACTCAATTTTCCATTTTTGACATAATTGTCCGATCGGTTAGCCGCTGGATGCTGTCAACACAATGGCGCCGAGCAGCGCATGGATAGTAGCGCCGACGTCAAGAATGGTCTGCCGAGTTCACTGACCGCTTGCGTCTATTTTGGCACGAAATGAGCAGATCAAACCGCCTTCCATATCGCTTGGCGTGCGATTTGGAGTACGTTCTGTCTATTTGCATTCGCCGCCGGCACCGATTGCGTGGAAGAATTTAAAAAGCTGTCGACTACTGGGTTGTCGTCTTGCCCGAAATTATACCAACTCATGCGGCCATCCCATCCAATCAGACTGCTGAATTGTTTTGCTGTTGGCGTGTCTTTTGACTGCTGTCCATTTGTGTGCTTAACGGCAACTGGAATCGCTACCGGCAACAATTTAGAACTTATAAGCGCTGCGCAGCCGCGCGCCGGGCCGCCGAAGGAGCCCGCTGAGCACTCGCGGGCTAGAGCGGTTTGTTGACTTTTCAGCCGGCATTTGATTCGCTTGAATGCTTGGCCAGCGTTTGCCCGTTGGCAAGTCGCGCACAAGTGTCATCGTGCGCCGGCTCTTGCGTCGGAGTGCGCGGTCCATTGTGGGAAGGGAACAAAGGACGGCGCAAAACTATTTAGGGGCCGCATGATTAATTACAGACTATTGTTGATTGAACTGACCGTCGAAGCGGCACAGCACTGAGGCGAGAAATTTCAAAGCCTTGTAGTGTCGAGTGGTCGGGTTCAAAGGGAAAATTATCAAAAGAAATTACACCACATTGAAGGGAGTAGGTAACATTTGAGACTACAAAGTCTACTACTAAAAATTGAAAAATGAAATATACTCGTCAAACGCGATTTCAAATGTATTTTCTAGCATCAATTTCTTAATTTTTCAAAGCCACAGTCTGATTTTCTTATATGTGACACTACCACAAAAATTTTTCATAGTGGATAGAACGATCACTGTGGCCCCCAAATAATCTTTGAATAATCATTTAGGTAACTTCAATACAAAATAGACGATTTTTATGAAATGGGCCTCACTACCCGGAAGTTAGCCTTACAAACGTCATATATATGTTACCGATCTCACGGATTACCGATCCATACAATTTCCTCGCCAAGACCCAATAGTTCCCAAAAGATCCCTTCTGGATCTACAGAGATCCCAACAGATAGGGAAGGACACCGATATTATTAAGAAGGAAGGGATTCACAATGGACCCTATGGGGTTCCCGAGTTGAAGTGCAGGACCCACACTTCCCTTGCTTAACCTAACCTAATTATGACCGATCTCAACTTAGTCCTCTTAGTTCTTAAGAATTCTACATTTCACTCCACAATCCTGGAAAAGTTTGATCGATTTTTATCAAATGAGATCCCCAGTGCAACCAAGTAGATTCCTGAACTTACTTATCTTTTCTAACTGTTTGCTCGAACGAAGTAGCAATCTAATGTAATGTAATCTAATTTAATGTAATGTAATGTAATCTAATCTAATCTAATCTAAACGAATCTAATTGAATCTAATCGAATCTAATCTAATCTAATCTAATGTAATGTAATGTAATGTAATGTAATGTAATGTAATCTAATCTAATCTAATCTAATCTAATCTAATCTAATCTAATCTAATCTAATCTAATCTAATCAAATCGAATCGAATCGAATCGAATCGAATCTAATCTTATGTCTAGTCTAGTCTAGTCTAGTCTAGTCTAGTCTAGTCTAGTCTAGTCTAGTCTAGTCTAGTCTAGTCTAGTCTAGTCTAGTCTAGTCTAGTCTACTCTAACCACCATTAAAAGATCTCGAAATTCAAACATCGGAACATTCATCAGTTTCGGAGCCAAACCTATAAGTATATACATACAACGCATTATCGACACATCAACCTCCAAGTTATCCCCACCAAAATGACGTCCATGTCGTGATGATAAAATGGCGCAGTGGTTCTATTTATACGAACAAATTTATGTATGTAATTTTTTATTTATTCATTCCTTTGTTTTTCAAAAGCCAATTTGGCGCTGTCTCAATGAAATACCTCAGCAATACCTCCATAATTTATAAATTGCCCATAAAATTGCGCATAAAAATCTTCAAATGAAATAACAATCACGATCATAAAAATCTACAGTTAGTATTTATGCTCGTTGGTGTTTTTTATGCTCGTTTTTTAGAAGCCAATTTTTCGCTGCCTCGTTGCCAGCTCCCGTTCATAGTTTGTCGATTGGCGGCCGTGTCGCGATTTTGGTTGCAAAGCGTATAATTAATATGCAAAAAGCCATTGGCAGCACACAGGTCAAAACTTAATCGCTGGAATCATGTTGAACCAGCATGTCGCAGCAGCCAAGAGAAATCACACCCAGCGCTCGAGTTGAGAGTTCAATGAACGCACACATTTTTTCGAAAATCTGTTGGGCGTAGTGAAAAAAACTCGCTGCCCATTGGGAAGGGCCAAATAAATTTCAATTTGCATTTGTGCCGATTCAACATTTGCCTGGCGAAGGGTTTGTCGAACGGTGTCAACGTAGTCATGACTAAAAAGAGGAAAGTTTCGAGGCTTGAAAAATGCGCCGCTGGAAAGTTGACGCTGATTGAATTAACACGAAAACAACCCACTTTTGAATCAGTGAAATTGTGTTTTTTGAAACAATTGAAATTCTAGTAAAATTTCGAGCTGTACAGATTGAATCCGAAGTTAAATAGTTTTCAGTTCCAAGTTACGCAAATTGATTAGTTATTCGTTGCTACACAGAGTTGAGCACTTCGGTGAACGTTCACCTCGTGATAAGAATTTTTTTAAGAATAGTTAATTCACGCTGAACTCGCATGAACTTTGGCTGTTTACAAATAGCAGAATGCTATTGCTTTATTATGCTTTATTTATTATGCTTTATTCTTTGCCTTTGAACAACGCTCGTGGCTATGCGACACAAGTATGTGAGATGTTAATAAAAATAAAAAATAAAAAACCGGGAGATTTTGAGCACTTAAAGACCAGCTTCTATGGGTATAAATATGACTAGCTTTTAAAAACTTCAATAGTTTTTATTTAAATATAAAAATTTTATTTAATTTATAATTTAATAAATAAATATGATTTTAAAAGTGATAAACTGTATCGCAGGCTAAATTTTCAAAGTCCAGGGGGATTAAACACGAAAGCTATCCTGGAGACTATCTATCAATTTGAATTGAACAGGGATTGGGATCGTTCAGCCAAGTTAAATAGAAATAGGAGGTTTGCTGTATAAATTTTCTTCCTACCTTCTAATAGAGGAAGACAAGAAAGGTAGGAAGTATTTGAAGAAGTTTTCGGTAGCTAATTTCAGTTGTGTAACTAGTTGTATATATATATAAGTACAGAAAACTCACACGAAAAAATTCTATCGCTTACAAGAAATCCAATAGCTAATGGATTTTATTGTGGTTATGTCCGTGACGAGGGAAGGGACCTGAGTAGATGAAAGGGATTTTCAAAGGTCTAAATTTTCTTCCTACGTTCTAATAGAGGAAGACAAGAGAGGTAGAAGGTATTTGAAGACTTTTCCGTACCAAATTTCAGTTGTGTATTGACATACATAAGTACTGGAAATTTGCACAGAAAAATTCTATCGCTTACAAGAAATCCAATATCGAATAGATTTGATTGTGGTTATGTCCGTGACGAGGGAAGGGACCTGAGTGGAATGGTGAATGGTGTTCAATGGGTAATTTTTTATTTGGCACCCACGCAAAAAGATTGGCACGTAACTTCGAGAAAGAGAATGCATTTCAATTTCTATATACTTGTGCCGCATTAACTAGAAGAAAGAATCGACAATCCAGAGGATCCAATCAAAAGAACTATTCACAGTCTACTAGGTTTCATGAAAAGTTCAAATTGGTTCACTGAGTGAGAGAACTTAAGCTCGATTGTTTGTGCTCTTACAATGGGCCTTTATGGCCTAAGTGAGCTCCGCTTTGGGGCAGAAACTCTTACCAACTGAAAGGTCTATACAAATCCAAATGGCTTTTCCGGCTTTTATTTTTTCAGCGTTATTTTTCTCCCTAAAACTTTTGGGGGTTCTGTTAGCTTTGAATCAGGAAAGGTTTAAAAACTTAAAAAATTGGATTTTGACGAACGTTGGACAAGGGGTGTGGCACTTATTTTGTGACCCAAATTTTCGGCATAACTTTTGAACTATAAGTCAATCAAATTTAGTCCAAAATGACCATTTAGTCACACAATTCGAGTGGGAAAATAGGATGGGCGTTGGACAAGAAGGCACCGCCTAAAGAACTACGCACATCATTGAAATTTGGTATACCGTCGTCCTATAGATTTGTCGTTCTACTGGTATCACATTCACATGGATCTGTCGCTCAACTACTAACATATTATGGTCGTTAGACAAGGGGCGTGGTACTGTTTTCGTGACCCAAATTTGTCGATAACTTTGGAACTATAAATCGCGTATCAATTGCACTCGACTGGAAAAATGGGGTGGACATTGAAGGAAGAGGCGTGGCACCGAGCAAACAACTCAAACCTTTAACCCTTTCGCTACAGGTTTTTACTGGGGAAAGTTAAAATGTTAAATTTTACGTCTTAGGCTTCTATGTGGTTATATTAGCAATATTTTATAAGACATTTCTTAATTTTTATACTCGGACCCTGTATTTTAGAGTGTTTTTCTATGAGAGCAACCACATCGTTGTGGCTGTAATAATTACTTAAACATACAACTTTTTACGCATAACGAAAATTTGAATATTTCTTCATTTACTTCAGCCAAAATAAAAAAAAAAAGTATCTAAATTGAAAGAAAACGTCAAATTAAAAAGTTCTCTAATTTTTTCTGCTTCTTCTTCCTTTAATATGTCAAGATATACCATTAAAAAACGTGTATACTTCTCTTCTTTAAACTGAAATATTCAGTTTATTAATTTCGTATTTTTCCTAAAACTTCAAACTATTCTAAAGACTAACAAAAAAATGTATTCTTGCAACCATAGAGGATGCAGACGTCCACAAAGTAGCATGTTGCCATATGGCAACAAAATAGTGAAAGGGTTAATATGAAATGGTTTCGAAATTATAAGGCAGACAACATTGAAATCCAGCATGGGCGTTGGACAAGGGGGCGTGAGATTGTCATTGAAAGGTGGTGGATTTTAAGAATGGAGATTAAATCAAATTTAAATGCATTTTGTGAATATTCATTTCTATCAGTCATTCATTTAAGGTAAATTAACTTGTTTGGCTTAGGCAAAACAATAGTTGGACTTAGTTCGCGAATTTCAATATTGTAAAGTCCTCAAGAATGTTGACAGATTTGAGTGGCTGTGAAAACAATTTCGTGTCGGTTTACAGTATCCGTTAAAATGCCGTTAAGAAGACGAGCTAACATAGGTTGTCTGGGTAAGTCAAATGTGCAGCGAGCTACTTTACGGGAACACCGACTAAAGAAAATATTGCGAGACTCAAACAGTGACATTAACGATCTCAACGAAGAGTTGGACAGAGTTACAGTTGAATAATTTTAGGTGATACAACGTTCACCGGGTCATCTAGTCTTAAATACAAAGATACGCTTATTGGTCTGAGGCATCGAACTTTTTTTCACAAAATTGTGCGTGTCGTGAAAGTCTAAAGTTACACGAATTGAATTTGGCACAACTGTACACTTTGTTCAACCTTGTTCAAAGTCTTAAATACAGACAGCCAATTCACTCCCATATAGAGATGCCTTCTTATGTTTTTGTGTACAGAATCATTTTGGGCGAGTTGGCCAACTATTCATAATTTAATAAATATTTAAATTACATGTCAAGCGATTAATCAATTTCACCGAGTTCACCGAAAAATCTCCTAACTTATTTACCTGCAGATATGTATGTGCCTATTAAAATGCCAAAATACCGTTACATTAATGATGGGTTCTCCCATTTCAGCTCATAATTTATAGAACCATCGCCGCTCACAGGTAGCAAAGTATTTTTGTTCCATCGTCGGCATAAATAACAAAATGCAAAATATTTGCTATATAAATATTCATAGCGATGCTGGGTCAACAATCCCATAAGCAACGAATCGGGCCAGGCCATTTTTCTTAGTTCAATGGTCAAAATCTTGCAGCGGGCCAGAATGCCGGCGAAACGGCGAAATTCTAATTAGCCACTCATGCTGAGCGATTAATCATCACGCAGGCGGCAGGTGCGAGCCGGCGACTAATTTCGATATTTACTATACGCAGCGCGGCGGCTCGCATTCCTTCTGGCGATACGTTGGCAAATTTGAATATAACGGCATCTGGTTGTTATTGTTTAGAATGAACGCGAACGGCGCGGTTGAACTCGCCTGACCGAGCCAAAGGTGGACGACGCTAAATAGTGTGTCGATTGCTATTGTTGTTGTTGTTGTTTACGTTTTTTTATGTGCACACATTTCGCCAACCGGCTCTGGGCAGCAGCCAATGGCCGCGCGACTACGCCGATGGCAAAACTTCAGAATTCATTATACAAATTATGCGATTCTGAAATGATAGGCGTGCGCTGGCCTATGCGTGGTCGGTATTCTTGAATGGAGAGGTCAATCCACCACAAACGTTTCGGGCGTTTTGATTTTAATGGGAGAGAATGAAACAAATTAAAAGCAGAATCGCCGACAACAATGAACTCTATGGGGGTTAGTAGGTGACGACAGCGGGGAATGGCTTCTTTTGTTTATTTCATTGTGGAAAAAGATATGAAAACACCATTAATGTTGTCAACAACAAACATTTATTGGCATTTAGCGATACTAAACAAAATAAGATATGTTTTTTTGCTAATTAAGTGGCAGCTCCCAACATCGCAAAGCTGCCGTTAGTGGCTTCGAATGTGTCACACCTAATTTGCGGTACGAGTGTGAAAATAAATAACCGAATAAATACTTTAAAATCTAAAGTTTATGGAAGCCGCACAATTGACAGTGCCACTCATCATTGACGGCGCGAAGAATGAAAATGTAACAAAAGAAACCAATGCACGTTTATTTGTATCGCCAGGTTTTTTAATATTTGCTAAAAATATTAATTCGCTTGCTTTTTATTTAACTTTACAACTACGCGTTAAACTTAAAATTAATCTCATTTACATAAGTCTTGCAGCTCGTTTCACGTTGTCGCATCTGGCAACGCCGTTTTGTTCGCCTGCATTGGCTGCTGACTGGTCTCGGCTGGCGCGGCGATTGCTTCCTCGACGATCGCCTGCTCGACGGCCGCCTCCTCTCGCACAGCGTTCGACTGTTGCTGCTGCGGCTCGGTGATGATTTGCACCGGTATCAGCTGCTCGGCCTGCTGACCGCTGCCCTGCGCCGCGGCGCCAGCTTCCGGCAGCTCGAGCGCACGGCCAGCCTTGTGCAGCGCAAAGCGTCGGCGATTGAGCACCTCCAGGTACGGTCTGCCGTCGCCGTACACGTAGCGCGCCTCGCCGTAGACGGGCTGCACCTGGCGCGTGAGGCCGGGCTCATTGTCCTCGCCGACAATGATGAAATCGCTGTCGCTGTTGCGCAGCTCGTCGTTCGTCTGTACCAGCACCGTCGGCGTGGGCTCGTTGCTGTCCTCCTCCGCCGTCTCCTCTTGGACCATCTCCATGCTGGCGGGCGCCTTCTCGACTATAGTTGCCGGCCGGATGCGGTGCGGCAGCAGCGCAGCGCCGCTGCTTGCCGGCTTCGGCTTCGAGGCGATAATCATCGGTTTGTGGCTTGGTGCGGCGGTGGAGTGGCGGGAGGGTGGAATCTTTGGCGGCTTGAAGACGTCCATGAGCGAGGCCTCGGCCAGCAGGGGCACGGCGTCGGGCGTGATGAGGGGGCGCTTCTTGCGCGAGGGGCTCTGCATCGTGTGGATGGCGCTCTGCGGAATGTTGAGTATGAGCGGCTTGGACTGGACGCCCTCGGTGATGGCGACTACCTGGTCGGGCGGCGCAATGCCCAGCTGCGACCACGGAATGGTGATGTACTGGGTGGGGCGCCCTTTGCGCTTCAGCGGCACCGTCAGCGGCGGCTGCGGAAACTGCTGGCTGGCGCCGTCTGCGCGCAGCGCTTGCGTGTAGTACTGCAGGTTGGGGTTGAGCAGCGCGCCGCTCTCGCCGGCATTCAGAAGTTCAGGCGCCATGTAGATAGTCTGTCCATTGCGGTTAACCACCAGGGTGGCCTGGTTGCGGCGGCGCTTCTTGGCCTGTTCTTTCTGCTGCTGCTGCTGTTGTTGGGACTTGCGCATGGCGGCGCTGAGCTCGGCGGGCGTTTGGCCTCGCGTAAGCTGGCGTATTTGGTTGATGAGGCTTTGTTGGCCGCGCTGGATGAAGTTGTTTTGGGCGCTTTGGGAGCGCTTCGTTGACGGCCGCGAACCGTGAAAAAACTGCTCATCGTTGTCGTCAGCTTCGACCTCGGCCTCGGCGCTCTCCTCTTCCTCCTCGGCGCTGGCTGCGTGTTGTTGCTGTTGCTGGCGGCGCTGGCTGGACGCGGACGCGGACGCGACGCCCTGTTGTCGCTGGCTGCCAACACTGACGCGATTTCGCTGTGGGTTGCGTGGACGTGTATTTTGTTGTTGTCGCCGCCGGTTGTTACTGTTCTGTACGGGACGTCGACGATTCGGCCTTTGCTCGACCTCCTCTTCCTCTTCGTCCTCGCCCTCGTCGTCCTCGTCGTGGTCGTGGTCGTGGTCGTGGTCGTCGTGGTCGTGGTCGTCGTCGTCGTCGTCGTCTTCGACATCGTCATCGTTTTCTTCTGATTGCGAGTCGTCGTACTCCTCCTGGAACTGCGGGCGCTGGCGCTTATTCTGACGGTTCGGCTGAGTGACGCGATTGGGGCGTCTGGGCGGATTGCTGACGTCGTCATCGTATTCTTGCTCGTTGCTGTGGCCGTCCTCCTCGTCGTTGTCGTACTGCTCATCGTCAAAGTAGTCGTCATCTTCCTCGGAATCAAAGTTCAGGTTGTTGTTGTTGAAACGATGCGGCCGATTCCTGTTGTTAATGTTAATGATGGGCCGACGAGTGGTGGACTTGTGCTGTACGCGCACCACAACGTCGGGACGCTGGGTGGTGGTTGTCGAAGTACTGGTGGAGGTAGACTCGCGAATGGGCGAGTCTACCAGACCGGGCAGCTGGATGCGATCGTTCAGCCAGCCGGTCACCGAGCCGGCCAGCGAGGACACAGACGATCCCAGACCTTGGCCCGTATTGAAGCCGAACAGCTGCCAAGGAGAGGGGGTGGTCGTGGAGCTGCCGTCGGTAGCCTGCTTTACCTCGCCGTTGAGCTCTTCGGGCGAGTGCGGCTTGAAGGCAATCAACGGATGAATGATGAAGTCGGCTACTGTGTGGCGTTGCGTGTCCTTCTTGTCGATCTTGTCTTCGGTCATGGCGGCAGCCGGAGCCATGGGTGAACGCTCCGTGGAGGTTTTCAGCTCGGCATCTGACAAAGAGTGCGAAGGCGCGATTAAAAGTGGATAGAGTACTTAAGTTGCGGTGATGAATTGAAACCATTTTGAACTCTTGGAAAACCATCTCAATCGCTATGAACTGAACATCACTCACCGATCATTGCCATGTCGGCAGTGGGCGACTCTGTTGAATCTTCCATTTTCTGCTCCATGGCGGGCTTCAATTCCGACGTCGTCACGGCGCCAGCCAAAATGGCCAACACCATCGAGAGCAACAATACTTTGCAGTTCATTGCACGTTCTTTGTGTGTGTGTGTGTGCGTGCGAGTTCAGCTTCACTCTACGAACATTATCCTCGAAATGCGACGAATGCAACAGTAGCTGTGGGGTCACTCTTGTACACACTGCGGCGAATGTTTTCTTATGCCGTACGAATTGTCAACTAATGAATGTACAAAAGTTTTACAAGTGCAAAACAAATGAAAAGTAAAAAGTCCCAAGCACGAAGAAATCAACCAACCAACACTGACACTTCTTTTGACATTCAAAACTTTTTACCAACTGCTCGAGCGTGCGCTTCAACATGAGCTTTTTATGCGGCATCCAACGTTGTTGGTAACTTTTCGCACACGCCACTTGCCAAAGAGCGCAGGTCGGCGCGACGCGGCTCGCTCGGCGGCAGTTGGTGCTCGTCGATTCGGGTCAACAGCAGCGCGGCGCGCATCTTTTGCTCGCCAACGTGAGAACTCGCTATCAGAGCGGTTGGTGGTTGCGCGGCGTCCATTATCAGCGGCCACCTTTAATTATTCTGCTGAAACGAAATTTTGGTCTGGCTTATCCAACGTTGGCAAGTTGCTAAAGTTACAAAAATATTTTATAGGCAAATACAATTTGGGGAAAATGCTGTTGGGAGGGCCAACTGAACCAAGTATCTAGAATTAGAAAAACACACACACACACACAGGTGCAAAGGTATAATAACTGTAATTGACTGGGCAACACTAATTTGGCAACCGCTGGCTTTCTTTAGCTACCCTCACACACACACACACACACGCAAACATGCAGAAATTCCAGCAATGAAGATTTCGATTAGTCGACCTCAGACATTTCAACTCTGACATCTGATTTTTTCAATGACTAAATGGCCACCTGAACAAGTGGCGAAATGATTGACGGTGACTGTTGGCGTCGGTGCTAAGAAAGTTGTTCCCATTACTCATTTCGAATTCGCCAAATGCAAGGTACAAGATCAAAATTTCTGATGAATTTTGCTTCTTTGCCCAAATTGGTCGAAATTTCCAATTAATCATTGAGCTTTCTAAAATGTTTAGCTCAACAAACGCGAGAGAAAAAAAAGGAATCCATCTATCGAAAATGAAATTGGCTGATGTTGGCGGCCAGAAAATCGTAGCTTATGCAAGCAAGAATGCTGTCAGTCAAGCGCAGTTCACGAAGTTGCTGCAGGCAACGAAACTATGGAAATGTGCGCTAATTCTTTTCACTTTCAGCAATGGCCCAAAATTTGAGGCAATTCTTAGATAATAGAATGAAATGTTGAGAAAAGTGGATGCATTGCAGGTATTTAAGAGCTACAGAGACTGGACTAGAAGCAGATCTATGAAACAATGTTCTAAGCTACACAGCGTAGAAGACGTTGATCCCAACTACTTCGGAATCATTCCACATTGCTGAACATCCAAGTGCTTGAAATTTCCAATTGACATCAAGCACTGGAAAGTAGCAGCTGAATTGGGCTTAAATCGAGCTATGATTGTAAAGTAAGTTAAGGTTTAAGTAAGTTAGTGAAAACCTATACAGGGTGTGGGCAGTCGAGGCTGCTGAGGCTGACCCCATTGTGGTGTTCGTCACGGGTTTTTTTTCGTTCGCTTAGCGAGTACGTCAACCGAATAGGGGATGTGTCTCGGCCATCTTCGACTATATTAGTGAATACCCAGCTTTCGGACGTTCCAGAAACATTTACTTTGAAAGGATGACTCTAATGGAGAATGAGCTACTGGAACTCGAGTGACGGATCGGCTAAATGAAATCCAGAGTCTCTGGAAAACCTGATGCTGAGGCTGAGTAAACCTGGTTTCAGAACCCTTGTGGTGCTCGTCACGGGTTCTCGTCGCTTGGCGACTGCGTCAACCGAATAGGGGGACGTGTCTCGGCCTTCTTCGACCATATTAGTGAATACCCAGCTTTCGGACGTTCCAGAAACATTTACTTTGACAGGATGACTCTAATCACAGAACAAACAATATACTGTTTATTCTGTGCTCTAATGGAGAATGAGCTACTGGAACTCGAGTGACGGACCGACGAAATTAGATCCACAGTCTGGAAATCCCGATGTTGAGGCTGCTGAGGCTGAGAAAACCTGGTTTCTGAACCATTGTGGTGCTCGTCACGGGTTCTCGTTCGCTTAGCGAGTGCGTCAACCGAATAGGGGGATGTGTCTTGGCCTTTTGCGACCATATTAGTGAATACCCAGCTTTCGGACGTTTCAGACACATTTGCTTCGGCAGAATGACCCTAATGGAGAATGAGCTACTGGAATTCGAGTGACGGACCGACTAAATGAGATTCAGAGTCTCTGGAAAACCTGATGTTGAGGGCTGCCTTTTGAAGGCCGCGGAATCACACAGCGGTGAGGCTGGTCAGATCTACTTCAAGTTAAAGCCAGCGAGTGCACTTGCTAGAGGTAGACAATGTCTCCGCGGACAATGTGGGCAATGTGCCCTCGGACACTCCCTGCAATATATAATAATTATTTTACCCTGATGATACAGAAGTTAGTCGGTCGTATGTAGCAGATCTCAACTTTGGTTAGACAGCGATTTGTAGACTGTGCCTAGTAGAGCACGAGACAGCTACACTTATAGTGGGTGCTAGACTGAGTTGAGTCGAACTTCAATGCAATGTTTTACGATGTATAAAGTCCAACATTTTTTTGTCCAACATTTTCAACGCAATGTACCCGAAATAGCACCAAACAGTTTTAGCTCGTGATCCACTTTTGACAAGGTTCCATTTCTTCATTTTTATACTCCAGTTTTAGATTCTTTTGTTGATACATAAATTTTGTTTTTTTTCTTTACAACAAAAACAGCCGTCTAATTTTAAGCACAGAATTCCATCAAAAATGTTAAATGTTCGAATGTGTTTAACGGTTTGTTGTGGCGCAAAACCATTCAGCAATGAACAAATGTGTTGATTGCTACGCTTTGCTTTCTTATGCAAATGTTAATTGAAATATGATATATCCGATTTATGTACGTGCGACAAAAATGACCGTCTTGTGTAAGCAAACGGCGCTGGCGTGCGCCAATGCGCCAACTGGTGGACGGCAGCTGGTCCATTCTGCCTGCGAACGCATTGAAAGTGAATGAATAACACAAAATCATCATAAGTGCCTTTGTCTGACGGGCTTTGATATGATGATTTGATGGGTTTTGCGCTGATTCTGCATGAATTTCGGATAATTCACAATTTGTCGTCATTGATTCGTCATTTCGTAATCACACAGACCGGCGATGTTGTGGCCGAGAAGGGAATGAGTGGAAATTTGCAAATCAAAACTTATATGTCATAAAATTGAATTTAGCGGTAAAAACTATTTTATTGATGTACAGCAACTAACAAAATACTCTAATTGATGACAGTTGGGCGCACAATGGCCCAATGGGGAAAAAAACAGATTCTAACGCTTTGACAACAGTTTGTACAGTTTATTATTGTCTTTGGTGAGTTTTGTCAGCTGACAAACAGAGAATTGTTCTAAGAGGCCGCGGCCACTTGAACCGTTGGCAGTTTGTGAACTCACGTATCTCTGCGGGTTAAACTGCTTAGCTGCACACACACACACACACGCAGCCAGAGACAGAGACAGAGACATGTAGGGGCACATAAATCGCCATGACCCACAAGTTGGCGGATATTAATATAAATGAACTTTTCTAATTTGCCATTTGATTCGAATTAGGTCAACTAATTAATTTTTATTTCAATCCAACAGCTTTTTAATGACTTTTTGCTCGGAGATTTGATTAACATATTTTATTCAGACACATACAAATACATTTTTATGCACAATAAATATTTTCATGTGACTACCAACTCACGTACATACATACATAGGTACATATGTGACTGGTAAAGATAACTCAGGTGGTTCTTGGCTGCTACACTGAAAGAAATTTGGCCAATTCATTGAGGTCAACACAAATCGAATGCGTCAATACGAAATGTGTTTGCTGCATGGGAAGGGACAATACTTTGGATTTTTGAATTCAAAAGCATAGATAAAATAATCGGCCATAATTGAGCGAACCAAAAACCCTATGAACCTGATAGCGATTAACTGTTTAAATACAAGTTTTTGAAATTCGAAATTCTAAAAAAAAAATTGGCGAAAACTTGCTTCGAGTCTTCTATCATGGAATGATTACCAGATATTAAATAAAGGACTCAAAGCTCTAAGCTTTATTTTGGAACAAACTGTGGTTTACTTAATGCCCGATCTGTTCCCATTTTGTGACCCATGACGATGCATTGTCCAAACCAAATGTGGTTTAGTCTATTAGGACTTACATTTTTCATTTAAATAATTTTTTTTTAATTTTTTAAAACACAAGTAATTTTCATATAAAGTAAAAAGTACCTGCCAAATGTGGTTTAGTCTATTAGCAATTAAAATTTTAATTTTAATGAACTATTTTTTCATTTTGACTCACAAGTATTTTTCATATAAAGCAGTAAACCAAAATAAGAAATATTGTAGAAAACTTCACACTTGTGTTCATGTTTTAAATACAAACATCCAGTGTCCTTATAACTACGCAACTATAAATTTCTTCTCACAGACTCTGTGAAAATTATTATTAAATATTTAATTTTTTTTTACATTTAACCCTTATTCTCATACCCGGGTACCCGGGTGCCCACTGCGATGTATTTTCGTGAAAAAAACTGACAAATAATGAAAATTTTTTTTTTACCTTCCGGATCCTCGAGCGGAGCGATCAATGGAGGAATCTCCGGCTGCGGCTAAACGCGCCAGGACCTCTCAGACCTCCACGGTCTACAATCGTAGCTTTCGCTCTTTTAGTGACGCTGCGAAAGATAATCTCACCTTGGCGGTTATCGATCGCAGCAGCACCGACGGTTCTATTTTGCCAAAAAATTGGGCTCTGGTTGAGCAGAAACTCTGGCCAGCCTACATTGATGTGCTGGCCAAACATCCTGGTCCACCACCCTGCTGCCGCGACTCCGGTTGGTTCCAGAGCCGCATTAAACTGACCTCGTGTGCTGATCAGCGCTCTGCCGAGCTGTATACGCTGGCAATCGCAGGCATTGGTGAGGTCTGGCCTGGTGCACGACTTGAAGCCGTGACCAAGGACAAAATCCCGAATCGTCCTTGCTCTAGAGCTTGGGTTCCGGCCATCTATTCGGACCCAGGGACCATCCTTCAGTTGATCAGGCTTGGCAACCCTGACCTTTCCACTGCTGACTGGAGAGTAGCAAAGCTGGGAGAGGTCGTAGGTAACTCGCGTCAGGTTACTATTATCCTAAACGAGGAATCCTTAGCCCCCCTGGCTGCTAGAAAGGGCGAGATAAACTTTTGTTTCTCCCACTTGATCTTACGCGTTTACCGACAAGATATCAACGTGGTAACTGTCACTCAGGCCATGGAGGTATCGGAGGTGGAGGAAACAGAAAGCATCACGTCTGAGGAGTCTACGTCGTGTATGGTCCGGGACCTGTTCGGCGGACCCTCCGAGGACAAACTGCTGCTGTCACCCCACTCCGATGACACCGACAACACAATTATCGCACTGTCGGACCCACCATCCGGTGATCATGAGAGTTGGGCAGATTAACCTGCACCACTCCAAAGCGGCATCTGCCGCACTTCTCCTCCGCCTGTCAAACAAAGGAGAGGAGATAGCGCTCGTGCAAGAACCTTGGGTCTGCCACGGGCGCATTCGCGGTCTTAATTTACCAGGGTACAGGATTCTGCATGCCAATGTTGGAGGTAACAGCAGATCCTGTATCCTCATTAAGAAAAATATTAATGCGTTTCTTCTCAACAGTTTCAGCGACGCAGACAATGTAGCTGCTGCAGTGGAACTTCCGGGGTTCACGTTGTGGGTCACATCGACATACATGGCCCATGACCACCCTGAGGACCCTCCACCGCGACCCCTGAGAAGGTTAGTGGAGGCAGCGAGGAGCAGTAGGATGCCACTGGTCATCGGAGCTGACGCCAATGCGCATCACACCATCTGGGGTAGCTCCGACATTAACCCGCGAGGTGAGTCACTTTTTGAGTTCATAATTAGTACCATTCTAAGTATTGCTAATACTGGACATGAGCCCACTTTCATTACCTCTATTCGTAGAGAGGTTCTTGACATTTCTCTGGCAAATACATATGCCAATAATTTTCTCAGGGGGTGGAAGGTCTCAAATGAGCACTCTTTTTCCGACCATAGGTACATAGACTTCTGTATAGAAGTTGAAAGCCCTCAGGTCACTCCCTGCTGGAACAGAAGACGTACTGACTGGGACAAGTTCAGAACAGTTTTCACTAGATCTCTTCCAGCTGACGGCCCTCCTTTAATTGGATCCACTCAGCAGCTTGATGAAGCGGTATCTTCCCTTACCACTGCCTTTAAGGTAGCCACTGCAGAGTCCTGCTCTGCGAGAGTCCCCTGGGGTAAAACTAAGCCCAGGTGGTGGACCTCTGAGGTGGCTGCACTGAGAAGGGACTGCCGTAAACTCTTCAATCGTGCCAAAACGACAAATAACTGGTCTGAGTACAAAGATAAACTTAGACTCTTCAAAAAAGCGGTGAGATCAGCAAAGCGCACCTCATGGAGACAGTTCTGCCAGGATATAGGCAGCAACTCAGAGGCTAGTCGCCTGCGTAAGATCCTCGCTTCCTGTCCGTCAGTTCCGGGCTTCCTACAAAGGGAAGACGGTAGCTGGACATCGTCTAGTCAGGAAACCATTGAGCTCCTAATAGACAATCATTTTCCGGGCAACAGCTTCTTTGATGCTGGGGCTCAGGGCACAAATAACTCACCCTGTTTACCACTTAATACCAGTGGTCAGGACATAGTTAGTAGTGAAAAACTACACTGGGCTATAGAAAGTTTTCTGCCCTTTAAATCTCCAGGCCCTGATGGTATTATCCCAGCTGATCTGCAAAACACATCAAGTCTGGTGGTACCATGGCTCTTGGAAATCTGCTTAGCCATTTTCCATTTGGCTTACATCCCATCCGAATGGACTGAAGTCACCGTGATCTTTATTCCCAAGGCTGGGAAATCCTCGCACTCCAAAGCAAAAGATCACAGACCGATTAGTCTGTCCTCTTTTCTCCTTAAAACCCTAGAAAGGCTCATCGATATCTACATTAGGGAAAAAGTTGGTAATCTACTATCCCCTAATCAGCACGCTTATACGAAGGGTAAATCCGTAGAGACGGCTCTTCACGCACTTGTGCAACAAATTGAATACTCCCTACTTTACAAGGAATTCACTCTGGTGACTTTTCTTGATATTGAGGGCGCTTTCAATAACATTATTCCGTCGGCCATTACAGGCTCACTAGCTAATATGGAACTCTTAACCAATAGGGTTATCAACTCTTCACTAGGGGCCTCCTCTGTTAAAAGGTGGGTAAGCAGGGGTACCCCACAAGGTGGTGTCCTCTCCCCCCTCCTTTGGAACTTGGCACTTAATGAACTACTTCTGCAACTAAACAAGACAGGGTGCAATGTGGTTGCTTATGCGGACGATGTAGCGATTGCGGTATCAGGGAAGAATCTTCCGACACTGGTCGAGGGTGCCCTCAACCTACTCGTATCCTGGTGTAATCAGAACGGTCTGGGGGTTAATCCTTCCAAAACCGATCTGGTTCTCTTCACAAGGAAACACGTAATTCCTACTTTTAGTCCACCCATTCTAGGCGGTACAGTTTTAAGTATTAAATCGCAGGCCAAGTATCTTGGTATATTGCTGGACAGAAAACTCAGCTGGAAAGCGAACTTACTGGATAGGGTTCGCAAGGCTACAGTAGCATTGTATTCCTGCAAAAGAGCAGTTGGCAAAAAATGGGGCTTGCAACCACGTATAATTGTACTGGATTTTTATTTCAGTGATCAGGCCTATTCTCTTCTATGGAGCGGTAGTATGGTGGACGGCCCTAGATAAGAGGGTCCATCAGAAGCCATTGGACTCGGTCCAACGGTCGGCGGCGCTTATTATAACCGGCGCCATGCGATCAACACCATCCAAGGGGCTCTATACCCTGCTCCACCTTCTCCCCGTTGATCTTTACGGGAAACAAGCTGCAACCCTCTCCGCAGTAAGATTGAACTCTATCTGGGGATGGGCGCGCACTGATTTCGGACATTGCCGTATCCTGGGTAAAGTAACCGACCTTCCCAACAACATTGATCACTCCTTACCGTCATACCTCTTTGGCACCAAATTCTCAACCCACATACCCCAAAGATTGGAGTGGGTACAAGACACGGTGTCCAGAACTGGAGTTTGCTTCTTTACAGACGGCTCCAAGTTGGATGGCAGGGTGGGGTGTGGTGTTTTGTGTGTTGACCCTCCTATGGAAGACTGTTGTCGCCTTCCAAACTTCTGCAGTGTCTTCCAAGCGGAAGTACTTGCAATTTTTAAAGCCCTGTCTTTGCTAAAACAGCACAACCTACCTGGTGATACTGTTAGGATTTTCACGGACAGTCAGGCAGCTATCAAAGCCCTCAAGAAGGCCTTCACCACATCAAAAGTGGTCTCTCTCTGCCGATCCCTGCTCAATGAGCTAGGGTGCGAGTAAAACATCACTCTGACTTGGGTACCGGGCCACAGAGATATTAGGGAAAATTGCATTGCCGATGAGCTCGCTAGACGTGGCACCACCCTTCCAGATGACAACATTAATATTACAGTAGGTATCCCTCTCGCTACATGTAAACTCAAAATTCGCTCTTCTTTCCTCGGCATAGCCAACAAGCGATGGCAGGAGGAGAGCACTTGCTCAATCACTAAACTACTATGGCCCACTTTAAACCCCGGGCGTACTAGAATTCTTGTCTCTCTCAGTAGACAACACATCAGTACGATCGTCTCGATTCTGACGGGACATTGTTTGGTTGTCATGCCTACAGACTAGGTATTGACAGTCGGGACTTTTGCCGAAGCTGCCAGAATGAGGAGGAGGAAGAATCCATTATTCACCTCCTCTGTCACTGTCCGGCTCTCTCTATACGAAGGTGGAAAGCCTTGGGCTCTACTTACTTCGACAATCTGGACGACCTTAGATCAGTCAACATTAGGGACTTGCTAGGTTTTATCCACAAGACAAAATGGCTTGTATAGGCACTTAACTTGCAGTAAGACAGATCATTCCCTCTTTGTGGTATCACAACGGGCACTTTGTGTGGCCTTAGTGTGTCTTTCGCAAGTCCCGTGCCTAGGCAGCCACTTTAACCTTCCGGATCCTCGTTATTTAGGTGAAAAGCGAACAAATCATATATTTAAAAAATTTTGTTTTCTATATTGAAAACTTAAAAATTTCATGAAATGGGTACCCGGGTACCCCGGGTGCCAAACGACGTTAGTAAGTTTGGGTATGAGAATAAGTTAAATGTGCAAAAGAAAATAATCGAAAAAATTGTGGGTTTTTGTAGACTTTGCCATATGAAAAATCAGCAAAAATAATCGGCCACAGTTGGCCGAACCTTTTTTTACTCAAAAGTATTGGCAAAATAATCGGTCATAGTTGGCCGAACTTTTTTTCTAGATACTGAAAAGTATTGTGCAAAATAATCGGCCAAAATTCGCCAAACCAAAGCCAATAAAAAGTTGACGCCACTTAATCGGTTCAATAACGTTTCGAATTTTAAATTCTATAGAATCTGAAGCTTATGAAATATTTTCTTTACTTTACTGACGAACCTGACAAACGTTAGAACCTTCATCAAAATAGAAATTGAACTGTCGAGCTTTCTAATCCTTTATCAAAAAAACGAGTTGGTTTGTTTTGGAAAGTACTGTGGTTTGTTCTATCTTCTCAAGAAAAAAGTAAAAGCATTTACTTAGTTCTTTTTACACTATTCTCAACCTAACTTAAACTGCATCTACAGCAGCATCCAGAATCCTGTGGAGAAAACCTACATAGCCCAGAATATACTATTATCTTCAGTTTATTCTTCACATCATATGAGACCCGGATAACTCATGGTTTCTGTTGGAGATGAAAAGGGGTGGAATATTATGGCAAAAAAGTTGCAGGGATTTCCACTTCGGTTGGAAGCTCAAAATGTGAACTTATATGTTTATCTATGCTAAGCTGTTTCGAGTTAAGATTAATAAAAAAAAGAACACAAAATATAAAAACTTATAAACAGAATCAAGATGGCAAACTTGCTTTGGGAAAAACACCGACTAGCGGTTCTCAACGGAACGCAATCTACATCAAAGTGCTGGGATCATATAAGTCAGATCAGAGAAGCGCCCTATAAGAGTATTATGAGGTATTAAAGACAATTGCCGATCTAATTAAATTACTAGTTTTTAGCTTAATTGGAGATAGATAAATAAAAATTGCTGTGAAATAAATCCCAAGTACGAGTAAACTCTTTTTGATGCTCAGAAAGACTTGTAGCATTACTATAAATGTTGCCACAAAATTTTGAACTTCCAAATCAGATCGAAATTTGAATATTTGGGCAGACATTACATTGAGTAGGCATTCTTCACGAGCAGTTATAGGAGACTTTATAATTAGGAAATATTGAATTCATTATGATCATGGAAATCTATATATGTATGTACATATAATTGTTTGTCCTGATTGACTGACTGATACATCATCGCCCAGCCCAAATCACATGACATTTGAACTGTTGGTATATTTGAAAAAATGAACCTTTGTTAAAACGTGATTTTTTGAAATGCGAGGTCTAAAGGAGCAAAACATAGGTTAATGTGTTATACGAAGAACCATGATTTAAAGGACCTATTGTCTTCAAACTTGGTAAAAATACTTAAATCAAATATAATTCGATATGTGTTTTTCATTTCTTCGAAAATCAAAATCTGACGGGGTCAACGACGGGTTAAAAGTTTGTATGGAGAAATTGTGAATAAATGAATTAATGGACCTTTTGATTTCAAAATTGGTGAAAACACTTGAATTAAAAAATAATTAGACAGATGGTTTTCACTTTTTCGAAAGTCAAATCGTAACGGGGTTACCAATGGGTTAAAAGTTTGCATGGAGAAACATGATTTAAGAGATCTATTGACTCAAAATATCGTGAAAGCACTTTAAATGAGATATAATTAGGCAACTATTTGTTCATAAAAATTTAACGGGCTCAACAAAAGCTTAAAAGAAACTTGATTTATTGGGCCCATTGACTTGAAAATTGCGTGCAAAGCCGCGAGACCCTGCTAGCTGTATAAAAGAGCGACACCCATACAATGGGCCATCAGTCTGGCGAACAGCTGCAAATTTCGCTGAAAAGTCCAGAGAAAAACTTGATCTAGAAATGTTCAGCACTGGTCAGCCAGCCTCAAGACTTGGTTTGGGTGTAGTTATTAACATTCCATGAAAATTATCATCATTTCACATACAATACGACAACTACGCCACCTTCTATGCGCGTCTAATTAATACAGTTGGTTGCAAATTTTCGCTTGACAGCTGTCATCAACTGTCGACAACAACTATCATCAACTGTCGAGTTGCGTCCATTGTTCGAAACACGAAATTGTCCAGAACATCTTACAAGCCCAGCATTCCTCAAGTTGTTCATCGCTGAATCAGTCGGACCGCGGCAACACCTTTGGCCGCCCTAACGACTTAATAATTGCGCCGAGGCCGGGGTCAGCGTGTTGTCTGGCAGGTAGTCGCCGCCAGGACTAGCGGCAGCGCTGAGAAAGTGGCAGTGATAAAATTCGGACATTGAGAAATGGGCGCTTTCTATTTTTGTTGTTGTTCTGCATTATAAATCGTGTAATAGATGCGGATCGTTGACGTTGGCGTGTGACGCTGACCTCGAGTGCGTGGCCGCTTTTTGTGCTTATTTCCGTTGCTTGCGGCCGCGGCGTTTTATTCAGAATGTAATTTAATTGTTATGTGTGAGGTTTCTTTGGCTTCTCGTGGATTTTATGTATTTGAGTCAACTGTCGACCCAAATGCAAATTCGGACTCTGAGTCGATGCGAGAAAGACAAATTCGCGGGTGAATGTTGCTTGTTAGTCGATGTCTTCGTTATGATGGAAATGTGATCGTTTCACCGCTTGACAAGCCAACCAACCAACCAGGCAACCGACTCGGCGACGGCTCCGCCAATGATGTTTGCAATTTATTTGGTTATTATTGTTGTTTTGCTGGCTTTGTTGTTGTCGCTCATTAACCTGGTCAACGACTTTTGCCACCTTAGATTGTTAGTCGGTTCTTAGTTGGTTGGTGAATTTGGTGGGCAGTGACAGTGGCGTTGTTGGAACTTGATGGGTTCGGGGGTTTGTGTTGCTCTTTGCAATAAGTTTTGTATACAAAGAATAACATTTTCCTCTCTTACCTTAAACTAAATCAACAGTTTAATGAGGGTTTGAGGGATTGAGTGTTTGGTTTTTGTAAAAAGGCACTGGAAAGAAAATTAAAAAAAAATGTATAAGAAAAGTAAAAGAACACTTTTTATTAAAATTGATTTGTAAAATTTCAATTGAGCCTCAGATTAAAACACAATTATTCAATCAATTACTTTGGCCTCATAAGAAGATTCGTAAAAAAATGATTCTTATCATATAAGAAGAATTGTTTTTTGTTCAACTCAATCAACTCATAAGAAGTTTATAAAACTCTTCGAAAACGTTATAAAGCTCAGAAATATTGTGTTAAAAATAATTTTTTATTCAAAAAATTTTTACTTCAAACCTAAAACCCATTCAATCAGGCCATCTTGGGTCACTGGTGGTTGTGGGTCTGAGGCTCAGGTGAGGTGGGTTCGAATCAGCATTATACTTAAAAAAAAATATATGTATTTAATAATTAAAAATATGTATGTAATAATAAAAAAATGTATATGTAACAAGTTAGTAAATATAAAAAATTATTCCTTTAGCTAACAAATTTGCTTTTTTTACTGTTAATTTTCTTAATTTTCGCAAAATGTTTGGCCCAGTTTGCAGTTTCGCCCCCCCCCCCCCCTGTGGCTGTTATCCACCACCGTCACCACGCCACTGCCGGCCGTGGTTCTGTGGCGCGCTCTCCTCACTATTCCCGTCTTTCATTGGCTCGTGTCTTTGATTCGAGGACCATAAATCAGTTGCTCACATTAGCATAGTTGGAAATTAGTTAATTTCTCTCTGTATATTTTCGTATGGATAGCCGACTATGTTGCCCCTCTGTTAGATCGTTTTCTATATATATTATTGGCAGTTTTATCGTTTGTTGTTTTTGTGCTGTGTGTGTTTCAGGAGTCGATTGGTTGTTTGGTTTTTTTTCCATTCCCGATTCGCAACGCTCAACGCATGAGTGTCCGCCTTTCGCTGGGCTTTTTCCACAATTTGTTAGAATTTTTGTGCATTGGGGTTTGCAGTCCCGTTCGACGTATAAAAAGTCTATGGCTACTCATATCGCATAGCATTTATTATTCGCGCGTTAGCAGAGACACACACAAACAACTTGGGGTGTCATTAGTTCTAAACGCACCGAGCGCAACAGCAGGAAACAAGCAGAACCGAAAACAAATTCGAAATGGGCGTCAAATTGGTGTTGACTGTTGCAGCCGTTGTGTTGGTGCTGGCTGGTGCCATCGAAGGTGAGCCACGAGTGTGTCTGAGTGTGAAATTATATCCAATTAGCGAAATTGCCGCAATTATCGCAGCGATTCAATCTGTTGCGGCACGCAGTGTTGGCGAAATCGCATCAGTGGCCGTCAATCGGCTTTTACTCTTCGCCGTTAATTTAAAATTTTCTCAATTGTTTTGCAGCACGTCGCATCTCGTATCGCGCTCACGCCGATAACGACGACGAGCAGATTGTCGCCTCGGTTGCGGGCCGTCATCCGCACCCCGACTCGCAGCGCTCGGTGTCGCCGCAGGGACGCGTCTTCCCCGGTGCCATCGCCATCAAGAAGCTGGTGCTGCTCAAGTTCAAGAAGATCATTCCCATCTCGCTGATCCTGCTCAAGTCCAGCAATGAGAACGAGGCCGAGCTGGTGCCCGTCTACCCGACCTCCGAGATACCGCCCAACGTGCAGTTCATTCCGACGCCGAACGGCATCTCCGGCCACAAGGACGTGCAGGCCATCGCCATACCCACGGAGCTGCACCAGCAGCTCGAGCTGAACGGCCTGGCCAATCTGGAGAGCATCGAGGCGCTGCTCAACGACGCCGAAGAGGAGACTAGCGGCGCCGACGAGAACACCGTCGTCATTACGGACATGAAGCGCAAGGAGAACACCGTCGTCATTACGGACATGAAGCGCAAGGAGGACGAGCCGCTCAACGTGAAGGAAGAAGACGAGGACCAGCTGCTGGACGCTGTGGCTGCGGACAAGCCCACGAAGCTCGCCGTGTCGGGCGTGCGCCGTCTGGCCGCCGAGGACGTGGCGCGACCGGGCCTGCGCACCTCGCACCACACCACTGTCGAGGAGATTCCGCTGTTCCTGTACTCGGCCAAGGACACGCCACAGGCCGTCTACAGCGGCAGGAAGACTGTGCGCCACCACGCCAACAGCGGACGTCGCCAGCACGCCTAGACGAGCCATAAAAGCGGGATTTAAAGGAATATTTGTTTATTTTAGCGATTAGACTGAGTAATAATAAAAATACATAAAAAAGTGGACACCCTGAATGGACTTTGGCGACGATTGCATTCATTTGAGGGCACAAAAGTGGCGTAAATATTTAAATTAAAAAATGTTGGTACAAAAGCGAAAAACTATTCATAAGTAGAAGTTCTGAAACTTTACTGTGGCTGTTAGGATAAGTAAGTAATTAAGTTGTCGTAGGGATTCAACCCCTTAAACTTATAACAGCAGCAACACTGCCAGCGAGCATTGATGCATTTTTCCTTTACAAAACTTTGCCCAGTCCTTTTGTCTTCAATGCGCTTATCGGCATTGTGGGGTTTCCTTTGCTGAACTGAAAAAGTTTCCACATTTCGCTGATCTGCTGCGCATAAGTTGGTCACATATCACAAAGCAGCTAAATGTTGGGCACTGCAAGTCTGTGTGTGTGACAGTAGATTGCACACATACACACACACACGTTCTCCTTGAGCGTCCTTTTGGCAAAGAACTTACAGAACTGCAGATTTGAGGTGAGAAGTAATTCGAATGGTAGGCGACAGACGCTCGCTGGATCTGAAATTCATTGTGAAAATTTGCTCAGTGAACCACTGCGATTTTTGGATTTTTGAAGTTGAAGAGGTACTTGTTGCACAAAATTAAAAACATCAAAGAAAGAAGAGGCTCTCTAGAGCTATTTTTTGAGAGAGAACTTTCAACTTGGCCAAAGTTAAGTGGGACGCTTAGAACTCTCTTTTAAAATTTTAGCAATTTTTTGATTCCAGACTTATAGATGATCTAAAGATATTTCTATTCGTCCTGTTCGTTGATTCCAGACTAGCAGATGGGCTAGAAATGGACAAACACATCCTTAGCTCATCTGTCAGTCTAGAAGCAACACAATGCTTGTACATTTGTAAATCATGGAGCTACCCCCATAGAGTTGCCACTTTTTATTCATTTTAAGTTAAATTTCTAACGAATTTTCTCAATAATTCTAACTCCATTAACCATCTCCTTTAAACCTTCGTTGGGATGAAATATATGTAAAATAAATTAAAATAACGCATAGCACGTTTCAACGATACTTCGAAGAGTGAATAAAACTGAATGTTAGATAGATAGATTTGAAAGGGGAAATGTGCACTGAAATCAGAGTTGATCTATTGTGCCCCTACAGCTTTAGAGAACGTCTCCCAATCCCACCCACCTAATGAAGCTTAGTAACTCACGTGGGAGAAGGTGTTTGACGTTCTCTTCTGCAAGCCAGTATTGGCCCAGGTGCTGCCTCCTACTGCGGCATACCGCATCACAGTGCAGTATGACGTGCTCAGGAGTCTCCTCCGCTGTTCCACAGAATCTGCAGACGCTTACCTGTTCTAACCCAATCCTGTGCATGTGTTTCCTCAGTCTGTAGTGCCCGGTTAACAGCACGGTGACCAGTCTAAGCTGGGTTTTCCCCAGTATGAGGAATTCTTAACTTCATCTGGAGTTGTAACCCTTAATGAAGATTTTCGATTGCCTAAGACTTGTGGCATTTGACCAGTGTTCTGAGTTCCTGGTTCTTTCCTCAAGCCTTAGTGACTCTGCTAGAGTGCTTTTGCCCAGCCCAATGAAAGGTTCTGGTGCAAGGGGGATCGTATTTAGCTGCCCCAGTTCCAGCAAGACTATCAGCCTCCTCATTCCCCTCTATTCCTCTGTGTCCTGGGACCCAGGGGAGTTTAACCTGGTTATATGTACCCAGTATATGTGTGTGTATGTATATGTACCAACCCTAAGGTAATCTCATACGAGATTAGTGCTTTGATGGCTGCTTGACTGCCCGAACAAATGACTATGTCCTGTCCCCTGTACAAACGCTCGAGGTTAGTCTGCACACAGAGCCTGATAGCATATAACTCTGCTTGAAAGCTGAATGTTATGGTCTCTCCTAATAAATTTTGTCGCATGGTTTTGCATGAAGCTTCAAATGGGTTTCTGAAACCCCGCCCCCGATTTGATAGAGTTTACAATTTTTCTATCGACAAGCCAAAAATATGACCGTTCCCGTCTTGATGGATCATTCTATATAAGCATGTCTACTCATGTTTCAGAACTGCTGATTCTGTAACTCTTACTTTACATCTTCTTCCGTACATTATTCACTTAAAGCCTGAAATGTACTTTGATTTGTTTGCGAGACGAACAACTAGTAGAAATATTTTTTGAGTTCTAGTTCCAACAGAAAATGACTGTAGCAATTCACACTTCGCTTCAATTGTGTTTCAGCTTTAAGTTTAAGGTCGGTATGCAGCTCTCAAGAAAAGCGAAAACTTCATATAAAAAAAAGCTAAAGAAATGCTCAAGGAAATTTCCTTGAGTCAAATTTACTTGAGGTGTACGCACCTCACAAGAAAACTGATTCGGTTTTTTAATACTTTTTTTCATTGAAAAGTGAAATGACAACACTGATTTCGGCAAGAAACATATGTGTACCTATTTATTTCTCAAAGGAAAAGTGACAAGTGAAATTTACTTGACTACTACTTTTTTACGCTCAAGAAACATATGCTCGTTTTTTCTTGAGCGTTTTCATGAGAGCTGCATACCGACCTTTAAGAGAAAAAGATTTGGTATTTGAAAAACAGTTGTAAATTTTAAAGTTTGACTGTCGTAATGAAGCAAGTAAAACTGAAAGTTATATCACATTAGGGTGGAGGAAACAGCGCAGTTAGCGATTTATTGTTGCATTGCCGTTTATTTCAACTATAAAAAACTTTAGCTGAAAGAATCAGAGAGCTATCGACCTTAACTCTGCGAGACTGTGTGCCACTTACACGTGTTCAGTGTTTCATGTTCAATGTTTGCAGTGTAAAGCGAAACTTATTTATTCTCTTTAACGATGTTGCCGTGTTGCAGCTTATCGTGGAGCAGATTTTTACTTTCATCTTAGCATCAGCAGAAGTAATAAGCTTCTTGGCATTCCATTAGTTCACCAATATTTAGTGAAAGTTGGCTCATCTCAGTTGTGAGAAAGTGAGCAACTGCTGACTGTCTGTGTGTGTTGTTGGTCCATTGGCGATTTATCTGCTGGGCAATCTATGAATTCGGGCTGACTTTACATTGCAGTCATCAGCTTCAATTTGTTACAGTTTGGCGAAAAGATGCTAAACACAAAAACTGATTGGCAATTCGGAGCATAAAAGAAAACAAATCGAAACTTAAATAGTAATAAAAAAAAACCGACTCATAGAATCTCGTTTGAGATTAGATACAAAAAATTATCTCATTTATCATTTAACTATTATAAAGTGCCGCAACTTAGCCCAAAATTGAGGGCGTATAGACCGTCACCTGGCCGCCATTGCCCAGCACAGAGCCGCCTGCACTGAACAGTGGATTTCCGAAGCCGCTGCCAACGCCCACGCCAACGCCACCGAACCCGCCTCCGCTGCCGTAGTAAGTGCCTCCGTAGGAGCCCGGGCACGGCGGCGGCCCGTAGAAGCCGTACCTGCACGCGCTGCAGCAGGTTATTGGCGGCCGCTGAGGGGGCAGCAGTGGCGGCGGTCGGAAGGGCGGTTGCTGTGGCAGCGGTGGTTGTAAGGGCGGCGGGTACGGCTGCGCCGGGCAGCAGGCGCCCGGCGGCGCCGGCGACGCAATGCAGCAGCGATTCTGCTGATAGGCCTCCAGCGTGCAGGGGTACACGCAGCCCGTCGTCAGACTGTTGAAAAAGTTGGTAATCACATCGAAGGTGCGCGCCTGTCGCTGATTCGCATCGATAATACCGAATTGCTCGGTGGTTTTGTTAATGGCGCCGAATGTTGTTGTTGCTGTTGCTGTGGCGGGGGCATAACGGCCCGCTGTAGAGCGACCGGGTGCATATTGTCCATTGTGCGGTGGAGGCGGAGGTGGTGCTCTGTTGTTGTTGTACCGCGTGCGGCGCAGATCGGCGAGCTCGCTCGCTATTTGCTGTTGACGTTGTTGTTGCTGCTGTTGTTGTTGTTGTTGCCATTGCTGTTGTATGCGGGTTGCTTGCACTGTTTGTGGCCATGGCATATCTGTGCCGTTTCGCCACCTGACCTGAGGTGGCGGCGGAACATTGTTGCATGGCGCGTAGCGGCGTTTTCGGGGCCGTCGCTTCTGCGCTGAAATAATAATACAACAAATGGAATATTCAAACATTGAACCCAAAAAGTATGCCACCACTTGCGGGCGCTTGTGGGTCATAAAAAAGTACAAGGGAGTGCATTGAAGGCGCCCCAAAGTATGCCATCCGTTTGTCGTTAATGTTTGGAGGTTTCAGAGTGACCATCACAATGCCATAAAACGCTTGCCAAAGGCGTCAACTACACTGAGTGCTTTGTGCATGACAGTATCCTTGCCGATGTTCTTTGCAAGCATAATCCTGCAGCCAATTGCAAGAACAACGTTTTCAACTCATTCGACGTGCCTTAAATGGTGAACGTGAATGTGTGCTCAGTGCAATTAAATCACAATAACAACGCAACTGTGCTCAACAACAAGTGGAAAGGTACAAAAACAAGAGTATTTATTTAAACAAAGTTTCCTAAAAGTGAACAGTGATTGTAAAAAGTGCACGAACCGCCTCGCCGTCTAACCCCGACGAAATCCATTGAATCCGTTAAATCCACCAAATCCATTGAACCCACCGTTCGCCGCACTGTTGGCCTGTGCGCCACCTCCGCCGCGGCGGCCACCACCGCCAGCACCCGCGTTAGCATTGGTGAACGCGCCACCGCCGCCGCCGCCGCCAGGGCCACCCGCCGACGAAGAAGACGACGCCGACGCATTGGCGTTGGCGTTCTGTCCGCCCTGACTGGTCGCCGAGGCGCTGCTCGACGCCGAGTTGCTGACGAAGCCATCCGGTCCGCGCACCGATTTGGTGTTGGCGTTCGTGTTGGCGCCGGCGTTCTGCCCGTTGCCACCTTGGAACAACGACTGGCCGCTGGCGTCCGAGGTCGCGCCCTGCTGGTTGCCCTCGTTAAAGACGGCCGAGTTCGTGTTGGCAATGTTGGTCGCGGTGCCGAGCTGATTGTTGTTGGTCGACTGCGAGCCGCTGTTCGCCTCGATGCGCCCCGAGTTGCCGTTTTGGGTGTGCTTGGTGCCGGCATTGGCCGACGACGCCTGCTGCTCGTTCTGATCGAAATTCAGCGCCTGACTTTGCGCATCGTTTGTGCTCATCTGTCCGGCGGCTGTTTGCGAGTTCATCTGCGCCACGTTGGCGGAGCTCACTTGGCCGCTGGAGCCGTCGTTGGCGAGGTTCGAGCCGATGCTGGAGCCTCCGTTGTCCTGAAAGAAGCCGTCCTGCGTGCGTCGATTGTTCGAGTGCGTGTTGGCGCCGGCTTGCTGCCCGAAGAGGTTTCCCTTGTTGTTGGCAACGCCTTGCGAATTGGCGTTTTGCAGCTGATCGGGAAAGAAGAAGCCGCCGCCGCCGCCGCGCCTGTTGAACTGGCGTCGCTGACGTTGCGGCTGGTAGTAGTTGTCGGGATAGGCGAACGGAATGAACTGGGCGCGCCGTTTCGGACGGCTCAGCTGACGCTGTGCCGGCGCCGAGCGTACTCGGCGAAATGGACGACCGCCGGTCAGGGCATTGGTGGCAGCGCCACCACTCACGCCGCCCGTGAGCGCCGATGTGCTTCCGAACTTCGTGCGGCCGAACGCATTGGAGCGCGACCGCGTGTCGGTGATGCCGATGCCGCCAAATTGCTGCGACCGCGTGGCCGTGTTGCTGTTGGAGCCCACGCGCGCATTGCGTCCCTGCGCGTTCACCTGCGCCTGCGTCAGAGGGTTGGTCTCCTGCGCATTGGGCGTCAGGCCGACATTGAGCAGGCCCAGGCCCAGCGAGACGCCCCCGTCGGGGCCGCGCTGCAGGCCGAAGCCGTTGCGCAGATTGCTCGGCGACAGCGACGTGCCAATGCCCACCGGGCCGATGTTCAAATCGTGCGCTATGCCGCGCGATACGGCGCCATTGTTGCGCATCTGGGTGCGCGTCAGCGTGCTGCCGATGTCGAGCGGACCCAGATTGAGCTCGCGCGTCACGGCGTTGCTGCGCGCGACGCTCGTCAGGCCGCCATTGCGCTGGCCGCCGTTTTGCTTGGTGACTGCGCGAGAGTTGGAGACGCCTTGCGTGAAGCCCAGCAAGCCGAGATCCACTTCACGTTCGCGCGCATTGCTGCTGGCACGCGACACGGAGCCGCGGAGCGGAACGCCTTGCTGCGGGTAGAACTGAGCATCGGTTGCTGTAATCAAAAGTTGGGTGTTGAATGGAAAGTTTTGAAAAACGTTAACAGTCAATGAGAAGCAATCAACTATTGCAGAACAGACTTGAGTTGTGTTTAGATCAGTGAGAGCTAAAGGCGCTGAGTTGAGGTTAAACCTCGATTCAATCTAACCCAACAAAAACCTTTTCAAGTTGTGTTTCTTCATGAGAAACTCCTGTCTTGTCTTTCGGAATCGGCATCTGTTGGTTCTGTCAGCTTACGTACAAATACAACAACAAATTGATGGTACTGGATATACCATATAAGCTATATCGATAATCTACTTAAGTGTGTACTTAGTTCCTCATTGTTTTTCAGCTAAATTACTTTTAACCAAAACGATTTTTAATACCATAAAATAATTTCACAATGTAATAATTCCAAATGTTATAAACTCAAAAACTGTAATTGAGTAATTTATGGTCATTAAAGTGTAAAGCAGTAATTTTGTTTGTTAAATATGCTAACTGCTCTCGCAGTTTTTAATATTTTTCTAATGCTTTTTTCATTATTACCAGAACAAAATTAGCAGCTGTTCGATAAACAAAAAACAAATCGTGTAAATTGTTTAGCTGTCAGTTAAAGTTAAAGCGTAGAGTAGACTGAGTTCGAAACCCGTTTGACTCAGAATTCAGACATTCGTTTAGCAACTGACGCTGAATGATTTTTATATTTGGCAAAATTAAGCTTTAATTTATGCAAATAAGCTAAGCTTGCTAAATTTTTACGAATATTTCAATCTTAATGAAATGTAACGTTTCACGGCGTGACACGAGAAGCGTCAAAGAACGAAATGCGTTCTTCTCGATAGAGCCGTAAAACGATGTTGACGCCGTAAAGCGAAACAGGTGACCGTAGAATTTAATACCAACTGTATATCGAAGGAAATATGATAGAGAAGAATTCTCAATAGTAAGTGATCCCAAATGTCCTAAAGAGTTAAAAGTTAGTCCATTTTTGTTTTTGTGGGAACCAAATAAGACACATTGAGTGTTGAATGCAGATAATTCACAAAAAAAAAATTCAATGAGAAGCAGTTAACTTCATTAGTTTCATTAGCTCTTAGACTACAAAGTGTTTATTGCACTATATTTCGATCAGCGAATAGGTTTTAGTGGACTCTGGATATTTCAGAAGCTAATGTTTAGAGTACTTAAAGAGTCTGTGCCAAAAACCTGATGGCGGATTTCAGAAAGCGCCATGCAAACAAACCTAACAAAATTGCCATATATCCGTATCCCTATTCTCCGCATAGGACGGACAGAGAACAGTGTTTCCTATATCCTCACTTCCACAAGCTTCACGTCTATTTAGATAGGTTATAGTGGCTCAGTCTTCGGCCTCTATATGGGCCTGTGGGTGATACCACAGATTCCACCCATTTGAAATGTGTATGCAACACTGGTTTTTCAAATTGTGTAACAATACACATTTCAAACAGATGGGGAAAGGGGGAGGGAAGGGGACCTACAGTGCAGTTGGCAGAGCGCACTTGCCTGATTCTTGCAATTCTCAGCTGCTTCATGTGGATAGTGATAGAAGTAGACGAGTGTTTCATCAGCCCAAGCTGGGATTCGAACCTAGGGCCTCTGGTGTGAGAAGTAAACGTCGACATCGAGGCCGGCTAAGTCTACCATTTCTGCAATTGAGCGGCACAATAAACCTCAACGTCCAATCGTATAAAAGTGTTGACACACCCTTTGTTCACCTGGCGTCTCCAAAGTTCTTTCAGAATAGCTTGAAATAGCTGACAGCGAGAGTCAAGCGAGAGAAACGTTTCGTATGTGCAAAACTAGTCTCGAATCGTCCACTCAAAAGTTCGTTTGTCTTTATTTAATACTAGTTGACCCGGCGATGCAAATTGACGAAGAAAGCCAACTAAAGGAATAGGAGGAGCTACTGATTAACGCAATCGAGGCCCACAAATAAGCAATGTTGCTGCCAAGTTTCAGTAAAGAAATGGACTGCGCTTGAACCATATTTAACTTATATGGGCGGGGCCACGCCCCCTTATTCAATACCCGCACAATGCCCTCTGCCGAAAGAAAATGGTAGGTTCGTACTAAGTTTCATTGCTGAGCGACTTATAGTTCAACGAAATATTTGAGTCACAAAAAAATGTGCCACGTCCCTTGTCCAACGCCCATAAAATCTTACCAATAGAATGACTTATCTATGGGACGACGGGGTACTAACTTTCAGTGTTGTACATCTTACAATTTCGAAGATATTCCATTATTAAGATTTGGCTTGTATGGTTGGTGCCACGCCCCCTATTCCAATAGCCGCCCCATTCCCTCTGTCGCAGGACATGACTAAATAGTAAGTTCGTAGTGAATTTAATTGATGTGCGACTTATGGTTCCAAAGTTATCGTCTGAAAATTTTCAGAATTCACGGTCAAAAATTACACCGACCGAAAATTAATCCGACTTTTCCAATAGATTTTCCGGAATTTTCTTTTCGCACGAACCTGAACTGACTCAATACGAATCCAACAAAAAAAAACTCCATTGAAATCGGCCGGTCCGTTTGAGCATGATGCGCTTACACACAGACATCCACTTTCTTTTATATATATAGCAGATTATAAACATCTGTTCTGGGATCTATTTACGCAGTAAACTACCATGCTTTCCTATATAAAAAAGCCAGAATTTGCACACACAACATTTCTCAGACGTGAGAAGTGTATTGAATAAAGTATTCAGTGCCGACTAACTATCACATCATCTTATTATCTCATTACCTTTGCTATCTCAGTGAACTTTCATTTACAGAGGGTGAACATGGATGTATCGATTTAAAAAAAAATCTCAGCAGACTTTTTATTTACTTTTTCTAGTTCAATTTGATTATCTAAAAATGATTTGCTTAGTCAAAAAGTCTTGGAGGACCCAGAGCAGAGCAGCAATGAAACACGCTCACATTGATCCTAAGGTCCATTATGGTCTGACAAAGCCTTCCTCCATGGCTGACAAGTCTTTAGGCCCTCGATTGATTAGTCATTTCTCTATCTCTTGTCGTTTATGCCTTACATAGCAAATGAATGATATTAGAGGTGTCAGAGGTTCCGTAGCTCGACTAGTTGGTGTTTTTTACAAAACGAAGAGCATTCGAAACTTTGAGTTCTGTGTTTTTGTACCATCCCTAATGGTAATTTTGCTGTAATATTTACTTCTAAATGGGTCGAATGCTGTGTAATGAAATGTTCAATTATTTCGTTTGTCTTTCAGATACGTGAAAACATGGAAGCAACAAAATGTTTCGCTACGATTTGGCTGAAATAATCCTTTAAAAAAAATGCCTTTACATATCAATAATCCTCACACTATCTGATTTATTCGTATGATAACTTTCATCTGCTTTGATGTTATTCACTTCAGTTATTGTTGCCATAAATGGGGAAAGTAAAAACTATTTTGACCCAGTTTTTGGCTAATTTTTTTTGTTTTTTGTTGCCACCAATTCAATGTTTTTGTCACAGAACCAAAACCACAAAACTGTAAAATGCAAACTGTAGGCTGTCCCTTAGTTCCTCCCTTTTTTTTAAACTGTATTTGTCTCTGCGCCTTCGCGTCAATGTTGCACTGCCTACTTGATGTGTGTCGAACGGCCCACACACCGCGCATCGAGCACTGGTTCGAAAATATTTACCTTTCGGATAACAAACTGCCAGCAGGACCGCAACTAATCCCAGCTGCCAGCTGAATAGCGACAAAGCGCGCATCCTGTGGGCGCTGTTCGTTTGTCCGGCAATTTTCCACACTTGATTATCGGCGAAATGCTGAGCCCAGCCGCTGTGCTTTCACGGGCGGCGCGTTGTGTAAGTTGCTGCGAGTTGTTGCTGTTGTTGTGGTTGTTGCAAATGCCGCAATTGAGTGAGCGATGAAAACTGTTCGCGTTGCCTTGTCGATTGCTTCTGCGCGCTGACGCGTCTACGGTCGACGATTCTCTAATTCTGATTGCCCGTTGGTGCTGCGTGTTTTTCAAGCTTAGCGTCAACGGCTGTAAGCCGCTTCATAATTTCAAATACAAAAAAATCCAATATGTGTGTGTGAGACTGTGTACCAGTTGAATGTGTAAATTGCTTTTCGATGGATGTTCTTTTTGGTAAACACCAACACACACACACAGACACACATGTTGACTTTGTATAAGTAGCAGCTTAAACAAGTTTAGGGGCACTGTATGTGTGTTCTTTTTGACAGATTCTAACAAACAACACGCGAGTAGCAGACAAAATCAATGAGAAAACATTGCGCTTCTAAATTAGAATTCCGGTAAAACATGTTGACCACATTTGTTGTTTTATTGATGTTGTCCAAGACGCTTGCAGACGAAAGTTTACTGTGCTCGCTTTCGGCATTGGCGGTCAATAGAGTCGCATTTAAAAGCAGTGACGGTGTGGTTGAAAGTTGGCTTTTGTAACTGAATTGAACCACAGTCAGGCAGAAAATCAACCTCTGACAAAAAACTATTCGTTTATAAAACAGCTGCAATTGTGGCTGCAGAGGTTAGTGGGTTCGAAAGCCAAACTAACTGAATTCACATACAAAAACTCTTTTTTCGATAGCTTCATTCGCAGTTAACAAAGCGTGTCATATGTTTGTGGTGACTGCTTGCCAGTGTTGCCAGATACCTGAAATGACTTTCTTCTAAATCTTAAAAAAATACTGAAATTTCCTCCCAAAAGTTAAAAAAATCTCCTAAATTTTAAAGGAATTAAACTTCATATAACACAATAAAATATATACACATATTTTTTTTTAATTCAGCCTTTTTTTTATTCATCTTCCGCTTAACAACAAAAACTTAACAGAAACTGAACATATTACAAGTGAATTAAACAAAAAGTGCCATTTTTGGCGGGATTTCATTGTGACAGCAATAAGTGAGAACGAGATAGAACGAGCTTACATTTTGTAAGCTTGAAAATTTTTAACACAATAGGGTGCTTTGACTTTAAAATAGTTGCTAAAATATGTTTTGTTGCCAGTGTTCCCAATACATCATACTACGTTATCCAAAAATTTCCCAAAAATCCACTAAGTATCCGAAAAATCCCCTTACATAAAATAGAAATCTCCTAAACTTTCTCCTAAACAATTCTTCCTCCTAAAAATTCTCCTAAAAGGCCAAGAATCTCCTAAATCTAGGAGGAAATCTTCTGATCTGGCAACACTGCTGCTTGCGTGACTAAAAACTCACTAATCAAACTGACGTGGGTTCAAATTCCAACTTTAAGAACAACGAGTAGAAGAACAACTTTTGCTCTCGCAAGCTAATTACACATTAAAAGTTATACTTATGCAGTAAAATTGTAATCGGTTGCGATTACAATTTTACAATACATACAATTTTTTTCCTCAGATGAGCTCTCAAAGCTTCAACACTTCAACTAACCATTTTCGACGAGTGTAGCTATTATGAAGACAAGCTGGCTCACAGTTTCTTGACCATGACTCGCCTTGACTCGTCGCTGTGAACTCCCGCACGCGGCCACATTAAAACTCTTCAAATTCGACGTCTTTTTCAGCGTCTTCCGCAAGCGACGCTCAGCGAATTGTCCGATGACGTACACAGAAAACAAGCTCGACGCTAATGCGGTAGCAATTGTTGTTGTTGTTCGTTAGTAGTTTGAAGCTGTGTGTGAATTTGGTTGTTAGTTGTTGTTTACTCGATATTAATCAAGTGTCAGCAACATTTTCGCTTCGCATTGGGAAAAACGAATTAGTGACAGCAGCAACGATGCGCCAATAATAGAAAATGTCGACAACGAATTGTTTCGTTTGTATGTGATTTTTTTCTGGTTATTCAAGTCATTCGACGGTGGGAATTCCCGTCGTACAACTGAATGTGAGGTGAACAACAAAAACCGTAATGAATTTTGTAAAAAAACCATTTCAAGATAAAATAGACTGTTTATTGTTTACTTTGAGCCAATGCATTGATGTTTGTTGTTGTTGTTGTGCAAAATATTGTTCAGTGCTTTTGTAGTCGTTTCGACTGAAAGACGAACGTTTGGACATGAGTTGGATTTTTCTATGTAAATTCCAAGTACTTGCGGCAGCCGTCAGGCATGTTAAGTACTTTGCATTAGTCAGTCAGAGAATGGAGTTTTGGTGTCTGCGATGCATTTCAGTTTGGTTTTAGTGAACTAAGCAAAATTTTTGCTGCGAGGTTTTCGTTGATTTGTTTACTGCGAATTTCAAAATTTCAAGTGAAAACAAATCGAATGTGTGTGTATTAGTAAACGACCCATACACATTTGCTGCTGATAATGTCGATACAATATTTGTCTCAGAAACTCTTTGTAAAGAATATGGAAATATGAAAAAATGTCTCATATCTTCGTGATTTGATTAGCTAATAAATATTTCATTGTGCAGCAAAGAGTCACTTTTGTGGAGACTAAGGCTTTCAATTCCGGCATTTCCGATCCCGAAATCACGGGATCCCGGAGGCTTTTTGCAATCTCGAATCCCGGGATAAGGGCCACTGAGTCCCCGGATTTTTTTAAATACTTCGGGATTGAAGGCCTTTATATGCAATAAGCTCAGATCAAGTGTTGCTGACGACACATTAGAGGCGTTAATTTTTTTTAGACATTATTTGAAAAATTAATCCTAAGAATGTTTTAAAATGTACTACTCATGCATACACTTTTCGAAATAAACCGGTATCATTATTGAATTGAATTAGTATACCCTTATCTTATTTTTTATAATTGATCTCTCTTATACATTTTTTTATTTTTTTTTTTGTCTTAGAAATAAACTTAAGTGTTTTTGACTTGTACTCTTATTTTGAGCTTTTATTTTTTGCCTGCTCGTTATTTTTTTTTTATTGATCTCCTAACTGAATGCAATGTATGCAAATGAACTTAATGATTCAACTACCAGATTGATTTAGATATAAGATATTATTTTAGAGATAAGTTATTCATAAAATAATTTTTATAAAAAAGACTGCCAAATGAAAACGCGATGTTCCTTTTAAAATATAGCTTTACGAGTATATTCACAATAAATAAATGCTCTTTGATTTCTGATTTGGCTTTCTTTGTATATTAAAAATGAAATTATTTTGAGTTAAAATAATTGATTTTAACAAAGTAAAGAATATAAATCTCGAAAAATCTCGAAATATCCCGGGATCTCGGGAATGCAATTTTTGGAATCCCGAATCCCGGGGTTTTTAAAAATGCTTCGGAATTGAAAGCCTCAGTGGACACATTCAAAAGTTCATATTTTAGTAACATATCAAACTCAGTTTTTCATTTTCTGATCCAATGACCTTTTGAAAGACTTTAGAATTTCAAGGACATATCCATTTCAAGGAAATGGTTGCCTTTTGGCTAAAAGAGTGCTGTCTTTAGTGATCTGTCGAGCCCACTGCTAATCAGATTCTTTAGTTCTTATATTTTTTTATTTAATTTCAATCTTTGAATACAATTCTTACAGACTAATTAACGAATAAGTAAGACTTAAACTTAAACGGGAAACTGGGAGTTTAGAGAGAAAGTGAACATTGGTTTGGGGACAAATAGATTAAAAATTAAAGAGGCCAAGACCCATATTTCGTTCTAGAGAACTCAACACAAAAAAGTAGAAACGTGTACAATCAATATTTTCATTGACTAAATCAAAAATTAAAGACATGAAGATGACAGACCTCCTGGTTTCAAGAAATTTTGATTTTCCCCCAATTCTGATACCCGATCTCGGCCAATTCTGATACCCGACCTCGGCCGTTTGTATTCTTCAATGTTTTCTGTTCATAATTCATTAGATTCGTTATTCAACTGCAGACAAATAAAAGATTCCATACCAACGATTTCTTCAGCTTTTAAACAAATTTTTCCTTCTATACTTTCAGAACAAAAAGATGTCAGTAGTGTTTTTTGAAAATGGATGCTTTAAGATACTTGAAAATTTTTAACATATCCCTTTGAAACTGAGATCCAAAAGATATAGAATCTCTGTCTGTAGTACCACAACTTTTAATTTGTTCATCAGTTCATCATCATTAAGTTTCCATCTACAAACCAGAATTAATTCATTTCTTGTATAATAAATTTTTTTGTTTAATTCCAAAAAATCCTAAAAAGTGCCGGGATTTCCAATAATAAATGTCAACCACCCGATTGAACGTTTTTCTTTGTATGTACGTAAGTGTTGACTGTATTTTCCAATTTTCTGCACTTTTCGTACTTTATGTGTTCATTTTTTCCTCACAAATTTTCGCTGGAAAACTGAAAATGTGTAAAAAAAAGCAGCCAGCGAAAATGGGTCAAAACCAATGTCCAACTTTCATGCTGCCACACACTCGCTTGTGACTTTTTTTATCGTTGCGTCAACATCTTCACGCTTCCGAACGCACTGCCGCCGCTGCATGCTGCATGCGCGTGTTTGTGTTTGTGTGTGTGTGTGTGTGTGTGTGCGTGCTGCCTTGAAGCCATGAAATGGAGTAGAAAAATTGTTTTTCTATCAATCGGTCGCATCGGAAAAGCGCCAATAGATCATGCAGTGCTTGCTTTGGCGCACATGGAGCTTAAACTTTTCCAACTTTTGCAGCTGCAGCTTTATACATGCGGCCAGACATTTTTGTCGTGCCGCATGCCGATGGTTTTTATTGTTGGTTTTTGCTCGAATTTCTCGGTTTTTATAGTTTGAAGCGCGTTGGCGGCAGTGGCAACGGCCAGTGCAGTAATTTGGCTCGTAAATGAATTTTGCTGGCTGCTGCGTTGATTGAATGTGCGGCACCATGCGGCCGCCAAGTTTTCGTGCGCACTTGCAACCAACGTTTTCGGTTGACGGCGGAAAGTTGATGGACTTTTTTTGTTGCTTTTTGTTCAATTTTTTACTGTGGATTCTAAATGAAAGCGAAGGTGCCGCTTGATTTATATTTAATTGCTGGCTGTTAGTGTTTGAATTTAAAGTTCAATGGTTTTTGATTTCGATTTTTGAGTTCGTTTAGTAAACGATTTAGAATATGAAAATAATTTTGAATTTTTCTTGGTTCGTTGAGCTAAATTTGGCAATAATAATTATAGCTTTTAGCTTAACTGCTTTTCAACAAAACGGGGATTTTTTTGGAATGAATTAAATAATTCGACTGCCAGTCATGTGTGAACACTGTGGCGGCATTTATTTGTTTGCACTAATTTTGCATGTTTTATAAATATATTTTGGGAAATATATTGCAGAAAAAATATAAAAAGTGTTATAAAAAAATTGATACTTATTTGAATGAAAAAAAAAACAGAAATATATTCAAGTCTGAAAAACGAATTTTTATTGCAAATTAAAAATGGCGCAAATGCTAATAAATTTCTCTGTTTTGCAAACAAGTTGCTGGCATTTGTTGGCAACATTAAGTTTGCATATTGCACTGCACAAATGGCGGCAACTACACATAAGTCGAGTGCCAACGCCAATTTGTTTGTTTGCCGCCTGTTGAAAATGTTTTGTTTTGTTGTTTGGCTGCTTGGCTGCCGCTCAGTTCACATGCTGCACAGCATGCGGCCGCCTTCTGGTTGCAATCTGCAACAACAACAAAATAACAGCAACGTGCAACAATAGGCCGCTTCTCATTTCTCCAAGACTTTCTTGCAAAATTACAATACAGAATACAAAAATGTGCACTTAATGCATTGCAGTTTCACATATACACTGACACTCATCTGCGAGTGTGTGTGTGTGTATATATTGCACTGTGCAGATGCAATGTGCAACATGCAGCTGGCTGGACAGACACAAAAGTTTTAAATTCATTAGTTTGGCCGCAATGTGCACACAACTGTGATGAAGTAATAATGCAAAAACTAGAAAATATTCGTACGCCTATAAAACACACACCCACACACACGTAGGTAGTGCAGTGCCAGTGCTGCCATTTCGGGACATAACAAATTTCCGACAGCGCCACAGAATCTTGACTGGTGTAAAGATTCGTGGAAAATATCTCATGGAGTTTAATTTCAAAGTAGGGTTGCCAGATTGGAGATATCACCGTGCGACAAAATTTAAAAAATTTTTCACACTGGAAAAAATCCATATGGGCGTAAAACTAGAGACCAAACATAGTAATACTGCGTACCCAGTTTTTCATTTCTACATCCTTTGTCCTTTTAAAAGGACTTCAAAATTTTGAAGGGGTTAAAAAATAAAAAAAATGTATACCAAATGAAAGAGGAAAGGCTCAAGAATTTAAATAAAATTGATTTTTTATCTAGTTTTAAAAACAGGATAAAAAATGTCCTTTGAAAATTTTAATACTTTAAATCCTTGAATATTTATATAGAATTTTCTTGAAAAGTAAGTATGTTAAAACCCAAAATCTCCTTGATCACGTGTCAAAATGTCATTATTCTCGCTTCATTGATTTTGTATCTTTTTATTATTTAAAATACTGATACTCAAATAAATTAGAATTCCGCCTTTTTTTTAATAACTTTCGAACCAAGAAAGTTAGAGTAATGAAATTTTGACACGTGATCAAGGAGATTTTGGGTTTTAACATACTTACTTTTCAAGAAAATTCGGTATAAATTTTCAAGGATATAAAGGATAAAAATTTTCAAAGGTCCTTTCCATATCCTTTTTTTACAAATAGATAAAAAGTCAATTATAGTTAAATTCTTGAGCCTTTCCTTACATATCGCCATATTCTAACGAGGTTAAGTATTTTTTATATTTTTTTTATTTTTTAACCCCTTCAAAATTTTGAAGTCCTTTTAAAAGGACAAAGGATGTAGAAATGAAAAACTGAGTTCGCAGTATTACTATATTTGGTCTCTAGTTTCACGCACATATGGATTTTTCCCGGTGTGAAAAATGCTGTCGCACGGTGTATTTGATCTGGTTTAATTTGTTCTCTCCATGGACGCGCCTCCGTCTATACAAAGGAACCGTAGGCATTTTTTAGGTCTCCAAGTGGCAGGATGGATTTTACTACACATACCCTTTGCTATTCGTGTTCACAGCTGCAGCAAATCTCTTAACGAGTCTCTCCGGCAGCTTCACATTCCAGGAACTGTAGAGCAAACAAGCTCGCTCTACAAGGTGGGACTGAACAGTTAAATCAAGACTTGTTTTGGTATCCCTCGTTTAAACACACGCCTACTGCTTCAGACTCTAACTCAATCAAAACCATATTTTGAAATAAGAAAGTTGTAATCTTACTCTCCCTCAGCCATAAACTCTTCCACAATCTCGACTCATGTTGACATTTTAAAGTCTCATGGCGCATAATTTTTGTACCACTTGTAACAAGAAGCGAAGAAAAAGCTAACCCAGACTTGTGAGATTTTCAATATCCTCACTGCATCAGAGACAAGTAGCAGATTCAGACTAGCAGTAGCAGCTCAAGGATTGCAAATGACTCTTCCAAGAAAAGTGACGCCACATCATAGCCAATACTGCACTTGCAGCTTTGGTATAAAAAAAAATCGAACTGAACTGAACATTGCAACGCACAAATTTGTACAAATTCACAAACGAATGGCAACAGTGTGCAAGTCGACAAGCGACCCTATTCAATTTTACTTGTAATGTCTCGCCAAAGTTTTGCTGGTGCGCAGAAAAAACGAGCAAAAATGCAAAATGCAAAACTCGCATTGGAAAGAAGTGCTGTCAGTGAAACAACAAACAAGTTTGCAAGAGTTCTCATAGCTGTCAGAATGTGATTAAAAGTCGATTTGTGCACTGGGGATGTGCAGATGGAAATTTGAATATTAGAAATATTCACAGCACTTTAATAAACTGAAACAAGAAAACTGCCAAGGAAAAGTTTCCCCCGTCCGGCTGTCATGCAAAACGCCGCTCGCACAACAATTGTTGCCGCTCGTTGCTGTGGCATGGTGTTGCACACGAAGTGCAACACGTATCGCAGTAAATGTGGCAGAAATGCAATTACTTACTGACAGACGGTGTGTTCCTGTGCGTGCGTGCCAGGCGAGTGCGAGTGCGAATGTGTGTGTGTGAATGACACACATATGGCTGTGCGTGTATTGGTGCGAGAGAGTGTTTTGTAAGGAATTGGCAAAATATGCAAAGTATGAAAGTAAATTTAAATATAATTCATTTGCCAGAGTACACAATGGCAAAAGCATCTTCGGCGCACACGCCATGCCATGAATGACAATTGCAGCAACATAGTAACAACAACAACAATTGCATAATTTTGCCAAATATTTGTTGGCTGACGAGCTGAGTCGCCTGGAACAAAACTTATCTGTGTCGTGCAACATGTGTCAATTTGTGAAGCGTTCATGAGTGAGATTTGTGCACTTTTCAATGATTACATTTGCTAACAATTTTGGCAAACATTTTTGGAAAAATGTAAGGTTTTCAAGACTTTTATTGTCAACTGTGTGCTGCAAAGTTGAACAATAAAAGTGGGTCAGGGACCGCAGTATGGTTTTATTTCGCGGAAAGTCAATAAGCGCGACTGAGCAAATTGTTGAAAAAAACTACGACAATCTCACAGAATGATAGGAGTCTTTGATTGACTCTGTGGTTGATACAAAAACAAAGGCTTGACCGCTGTAGGAAAATAAGGGACAGTAAAAACTAGTGTCCGACCGAAACAACTTTTTTGGGCCGAAACCGAATTTCGGTTTTTGTTTTTAATATTCGGCCGAAACCGAACGCAAAACCGAACCTTTCTAGTTGAAATAAAAATCACCATATCAAGCATTTTTTTTAACAAACGAATTTTACTTTAAGCAAATAAAGAACAAATAAACAAACCTAACATAAATAAATAAATACTTATTAATAAAAACAATTTATTCATTATTTAAAAACATAAACATAAAAAATTACCCTTTAGTACCTTACTCGCTAAAATTCAAAATTAAATAAATTAATGTTATATGCTAAAAAAAAAGTTTATTTACATTGGTTGCATCTAAATTACTCCTCCTTTCGCTATACCATATCTGCTACACAATAAAATGTAAAAAATATTCTAGAAAGCTTCGGTTTCGGCCGTTCGGTCATTTTTTGGCCGAAACAGAAACACTTATTTGGGCCGAAACCGTACTACCGGGTTTGTAGTAATTAAGTCAAAATTGAGCCAATTCTAATTGAGCCAAAGTGAGTCAAATGACCCAATTGTGCCTCTCGTTGAGCATCTATGAACTAAATCCAAAAGTTAACAGCTCAATAAATATTTTAAATTACAATAAAAGAGTCACTCAATATTTGAGTGAACATTGAGCGCATATTTAAGCTAATTTTAGTGCTGTCATTGCGGCCATTTGGCCACATTAACGCGCCCGCTTCTAGTACGTTTTTGATATTTATGGCTGCCACGATGGGGAACAATCGGTCGGTTGTTGTGTATTTCACAGCAGTTAACACTAGAATGCCCGACAATCTGACCTACCTAAAATGCTCATATGTAGTCATTTTGACTACAATATTGTTTACTAACTTTTTTTAATTTTATTGGTTTTTAATAGTGTCCGACCGAAACCACTTTTTTGGGCCGAAACCGAAACCGAAACCGAGTTTCGGTTTTTTTTTTAATATTCGGCCGAAACCGAAACCGAACCGAAACTTTCTAGTTAAAATAAAAATCACCATATCAAGCATTATTTTTCAACAAACGAATTTTACATTAAGTAAATAAAGAACAAACATAACATAAATAAATAAATACTTATTAATAAAAACAATTTATTCATATTTTAAAAACATAAACATGAAAAAATCACCCTTTCATACCTTACTCCCTAATATTCAAAATTAATTAATAATTTAATATTATATGCTAAAAAAAGTTTATTTACATTGGGGGCATCCAAATTACTCCTCCTTTCACTATATATCTGCTACACAATAAAATGTAAAGAAATTTTGTAGAAAGTTTCGGTTTCGGCTTTTCGGCCATTTTTTGGCCGAAACTGAAACCGAAACCGAAACCACTTATTTGGGCCGAAACCGAAACCGAAACCGAATATTCGGTCGGACACTAGTTTTTAAGTAGCAAATATGAATAAATGCACATGAGATATTTTTTTAGAAAGCGATGCAATAAAAGTTATTTACAATAAACAACCTCAATGTAGTCAATTTTGGTCATTCTAGTGTTAATAACACAAACAATGGCCGTAATGAGTTTCGGCTTTGAATGCTTTCGAGTAATTTGGCGTGATTTGAGCTGTTTTGTGCAGCGTTACGATCGGCCACACGCGATTGCCGCTAAACGAATTTCAAACAACATATGAACAAATCTTACGCATCTTACGCGACACGACTCGAGAATGAATTGCTTCATTTAATGTGCCGCTAAAACATTACAACCGTCAAGTGATTATTTTTATTTTTCTATATTGTTTGCGCACGTTTCACCGCATTTCCCGCCCTGGCACGAATGGCTCCTTGGGGCACAGCAAATCGCGCCCATCACATAAATTCTACAGCGCGTCACCTCTGACCCGTCGCCCGGCACCTCGCAGCTGCAATTATGCCCTCGCCGCTCTTCGCTCTCAACGCCTCTGTCTTGGCCATTTCTCACCCCATGTCGCGGTTGGGGCGCCATCGTCAGCCCTTCGAAGCTCTGTGCGCCGGCTAATGTCTTTTTTGAAAAATAATGAGCCATTGTTTCATTTCCGCAATTTATGTTAATGCGCGACGCTAATGCCAGATTACTTAACCGAATACGACAAGTAATGGCCGCGCACGTACATACATTCATACATAGCACAACATGGCAGCGCGCGACGCATTGCTTGCCGCATTTATTTGCAATTATGTGGCAGGCGGCATGTTCACACACACACACACACGCACACATATGTTGTAATTAATTTAATTTAAATTAATTATTGAAATGAATTTGCCAAAAATTAAACAAATTCACTCGTCCCACATCAACAATGAGAGAGAGACGTAGAGAAGAGGACTGAAGAGTTACGAGCAATTCATCAAATTATTTGCTCACTTCCGAAAGTGCTGCGAATTTAGCTTTTATTAGCCGCACAGTTGAATTTAATGTCAGCAGCGCGCCGCACGGCAATTGTCAGTCGCCCAAAGTGCGCAGCCAACTTCGCATAATGCACTCGCTGCAGCATAAATTTCAGCCAACGACCAACCAGCCACCACACAAAAACTCTAAGCCATTCTCGTTTCACAGTCGCAGTCGCAGTCACAGTCGTCGTTGGCCTTGTCGGCGTCTCACATCTGGCAGACTTGCAGTCCCCTCGTGCATATGTCGGATTTGCTGTTTGTGACTTTCGTGTGCCGCACTGAAACTACAACAGCAACAGCAACAAGAACAATGCAACAACTGCCTCAAAGTGGCAATTGCCATAAAACAGCAAACAACCCTCTCACACACCCACACTTCGACCTCCAGCCAGCGCCGAGTTTTTGCTGCTCGTTGCGGAAGTTTTATGGTGACAGTGAGTTGAGACAGTCAGCGGCGAGCGCACAACAATGCTTAGGTGCACTTCAGCGGGATTTACACGAGCCGCGCTCCAACATGGCAAACGTGCACTTTATCGCCGGCGGGAACATTTCAAATCGCTGCGAAATTGTCAGAGTTCAAGCTGCATCCGGTACTTGCGGCGTTTGTTGGCTTCACTCCGATAACTTCAGAAGAAGCTTTGAGACAGAGAAACGTTGAGTGCCAAGAAGAGAAGAACAGAATTTGTTGAAAGTATTTGTATTCATAAAAATGAAACATGTATCTAGAAGAAAATTTTTTTCTAGGATCAAGTTTATCATTAATGGTGCTTCTAACTTGTCATTCTTCCTGATCTGATAAAATTCTTTGCATTACTGGTTGAACAGAATGTCGTAGTTGTGGCTGTGGAAGGACCTTTCAAAAGTTGAAAAGTATGACACAGTTATCTTTTACAGGATCTATCAATCAATAATTTCAAAAATTTTTTAATACTAAAAAGTCTAAGAATATAGGTAGAGAATATTTTAAATGTAAATAAGAAACAATTTACTACTCAATTGATACTTAAATTTCGAGGGAATGCACAGTGATTCGCTCCATAGACAAAATTCAAAAAATTTAAAGTCTCAGAATTTAACGATTTTGATGTCATTTGACTTCAAATAAGAAAACCCAAAAAAACCTGTGCAAAAAAATTAATTAGTGTCTGTGCAAAAGCGGCTCAAAGTTGAAGTTGAGTTTTCCGTTTTTTAGTCTATTGAGTAAACAAAATTTAAAAAATACATGGTTACCAAAAAGGTAATAAAACTTTCAATATAGATTAAGAAATGATGTGGTCATTTTCGCTTTTAATGTTTTGCAAATTCGCAAAGCTGAGGCTTTTACTTCACTTTTAATTCAAAATATTTGTCTAAATTAAAAATCTGAAAATTGGCAAAACTTAGAGGAAAATAGTATGTGAAAGTATGTTCCTGGATTTTTTTTATTTTAAGAAGCATTCTTTCTTTGTCGGATAATTTAATTAATTCTCCGATATCTTTCGATCTCAGAAAAAATTTAAAAATCTGCATAAATACAAAACATACATCTATTATTATCATTTTTATTGCAAAACTAAGGGGTCCTCATACAATTTCTGTTACTTTTCGCAATTATCAATGTTCGCAACGTTTCGCAATTATCAATCTGAAAAATTTAGCCAACACACTTGGTGCTGTAGCTCTCCAAAAATGACGAAATTTGCAAATTTAAGTCTCAGGCATTGCCAAACTACGACAGTTTAAGAAAAACGAAATGGAGATTTCAATTCAGCAGACCATGATTAACTAGTATATCTAATTTTATGAAGAACGGACCACTCCTTCTAATTTTGTACCGCGGTTGTATGGAGTCGAATCACTGTGGAATGCCACAAAATATATTTCTAAGCATGCAAAATCCATGTTTTTTAGAGCCAAGTTTGTCAATTACTTCAAATATGCTTCTAACTTATCATTCTTCCTGAGCTGACAGAAATCTTTGGATTACTGCGAGAACAGAATGTCTTAGCTGTAGCTGTGGCTGTGGTAGGACCTTTCAAAAGTTGAAATGTATAAATTTGTATGAGATTGTTAATAGTTGAATAAAAAACATCATCATCATTATCATCATAACGCATAATGCTCAGTTATGGCTATGACAAAGAATGATTTAATTGTAACTTTTTTGCGCCCCTCGTTTGACAGCACAAACATTTGACATTTAATTAATTAATTTAATTTTAAAATGTCGACGACAAAAAAACAGAAATACTTCTAGTAAATATAATAAAATTCTTTGCAATTTGTGCAATTTTTAAATGTTGATTGAAAGAATGATTTAATTTTAACTTTTAACTTTGTCGAACAACCCGAACATTTGACATTTAAATATTTAATTTAATTTGGAAATATTGACGATAAAAAAACAAAAAACTTTTATAACAAATAATGAAATTCTTTGCAATTGGTGCAAATTTTATATGTTATTGAAATTTTTTTACAAATGACCATCAAACTCTCAGAACTTTTATTATTCGCCTGCCACAGCCAGTGTTGCCAAATTAGGAGATTTCCTCCTAGATTTACGAGATTCTTGGCCTTTTAGGAGAATTTTAAGGAGGAAGAATTGTTTAGGAGAAAGTTTAGGAGATTTATATTTTATGTTAGGGGATTTTTCGAATCCTTAGTGGATTTTTGGGAAATTTTTGGATTACGAAGTATGATGTATTGGGAACACTGGCAACAAAACATATTTTAGCAACTATTTTAATAGTCAAAGCACCCTATTGTGTTAAAAATTTACAAGCTTACAAAATGTAAGCTCTTTCTATCTCGTTCTCACTTATTGCTGTCACAATGAATTCCCGCAAAAAATTGCACTTTTTGTGTAATTCATTTATTATATGTTTTGTTTTTGTTAAGTTTTTGGTGTTAAGCTGAAGATGAATAAAAAAGGCTGCATTAAAAAAAGTATATGTACTTGTATATATTTTTATTTTTTTATGAGAAGTTTAGTTCGTTTAAAATGACGCAAATTATAAAACAATTTTAGGAGATTTTTTTAACTTTTGGGAGAAAATGTCAGTATTTTTTTAAGATTTAGGAGAAAGTTATTTCAGATATCTGGCAACACTGGCCACAGCATTGTGTTCACAACTTTCGAGTGTGTCGACACTCTGATGTGACTGCCACATCGCTTGTGGCTGTGGTACTGCATTCTGTTCAGGCAGTTACTTAATCTTATAAATATTCTTTGGCGGTGCAGGATTCTTTTAGCTAACATCGTCGATCTGAAAAACATATATGCAATTCTTTTACTATCCATAAATTGCAACTTAACTCAAAGATTGCGATGTGATTTCTGATTCCGAGTAGCCATTTCTTAGCTGGTAACAGCTGCCCAATTTGGAAAACTTGTACTGAGAAGCTTTTCGATATCTCAAACTAATCTTAGTTGAAGTTAATGGCTTCGTAATGAGTTCCAGATGGTTTGAAACTTTATGTTATCCCGAAAACTGGCGTATCCCAATAATCCAAACTGTCCTAAGTATTCCTTTATGCCATTAAAGGAACCTAATCCTATCCAACTACTTCACTTTTCTACATCGTAATACTTAGTTTTGAATTCTCTTATCCCTAAACACTACGGATCTGTATTCGTCCTTCGTGAGATCCAGGCGCAATGTATTTTATCTGGACAGTACAACAACTGGGGCGCAAAGTGATATTCTTTCCTTTTTTTATTTAGATGTAAATGTGTTTTTTAGAAGTAAAAACCCCAAGTATAATCATGAAGAATAATAATGCCATGACCCCATAAGTGACTAAGTATCTTGCAATTACTTCAATTATGCGAAGGACCCCAACTTTATGTCGATTCAGAGTAGTCATCAATTATTGTACAATCACTGATTTACCATTTTCTGCTAAGGGAAAAATGTATCTGTTTAGTGTTGTACTGTTTCTTTATTTAAATCCCCAATTTATTGAGTAGTGACATAACAACACAGTGACAACGACCGTCGCTTTCATACATTTTGAACCTTTCATGCATGTAAATTCTAACGCGGCATACACAAGGATTTTATTTTTTGAGCCCAATTCCATTTGAAATCATATTTTGTACCAGCAATATTTGTTTAGAGGCTTTGAATCCTTACACCCTCGCCCTACCCCTCTGTGGGAGCCACTGCAGCGAACTACTTAAAACCCATTCAAATACCCTTTCAAGTTATGGAAACTCTTGACTGTAAAAATTGCTCCAAGTGCTTTCAAATGTCCCCAAGTCGTTTGTGTTAGTTTCACAAATGTGAACAACAACAAAACAGCATAATTTCTACCTTAACTCTGCTTAATTCGAAACAATTTAATATTAGCGCAAATTAAATTTAACTACTACGCATATTAGCACCGCGAATGCGTTTTTTCATGAGGCTTTGTTTATGTATTTAAATTGGTCGACCGTTCGAGGAGCATCGGAGACGCAGAGCGGAGGCAGCCACAATAAAAATCAATTGCACCGAAACGTTTTAACGGTCGCACAACTCAAGCAGAATGTGTTTTCGCTCGAACTGCGACAAACCAGAGACACACAGGTACGCTGACCGAGACGGCGACGGCGACGAAGGCATCAGCGTATAAATTAATGTTGCATAAAATTAATTAGCGGCACTTGAGCTTGTTTTGCGGCATAATAAATAATAAAACTTAAATCCACCCCAAACACGACGGCGGCGAGTGCAACGACTGAAACGGACGACAACGACAACAACAATGACGACGAGGACAACAACGACGACGACGGCATTCCACAAACGCAGCACAGCGCACCTGGACGGAATGGTTGTTGCTGGCGCGGTGCATGTGGCGCATTGTGGACGAAGGCCGAGGGGCGGCGGCGCACCTAATTGCCGCGTATTTACAAAACCGCCAGCTCGGGCAGCGATTTATGAGTGCAAATGCGCCGCCGCTCCTGTTGACCTGCCTGTCCTACGCGACTCCAGTTGCACTTGCAGGCACGAGCAGACGTGGCAGCGAGCGCGTCTAGAAAACACATAAACATTATGCAAATCGCGACATTAGCGATAAAAATCCATTGCGAAAAATTAATTAGTCAATTTGCATGAAATTCATACGAACGCGCGCGCGCCATGCGAACAATGCAAATGCGCTGCACGTACGCCGCGCGCCACTGTTTCTCTCTTTGCAGCTGAGTGTCGTAGACGTTGGGTGGCCTAAAAAAGCATAAATAAGCGAAATTGTCAAAGGTTAAACTCGAACAGAAAACCTGCACTCGGCATATTTGCGCTTTAAAGTCCACCTTGGCGCACGAAAAGCCATCCTTCATGATACCAGTTCTGGATATTTCGACTTCAACACAAAAATTTTCCCTAAAATTGTGGCAATTTTTCATCGCTGAATGTGCTGCTGGGAAATCCCATTCAATATGCCAAAGTTGGCAGTTCGAACGCTGAGCCATCAGTGGGTCAGCAACTTTTCCCTGTCCGAAGCGAAATCGCCAGAAGTATTCGCAGGTGCTGCTGACATGAGAACTGCGCAGTCGGGTTGGGGAAAAAGCCAACCACAGGCCGCGTAATTGATAAAATAAATTGGCAGCATTGGCGGCCGGCGCGCACTGGTTGACCGGCGACCGGCGCGTTTTTGCGTGGTGCCGATGGCAGGAAGTGTCGGTATGCTTTGGGAAGCGAAATTTCCACCGAACATGCGTCAATGCCTTTCGGCAGCCGGCACACGGAGTTCGGCGTTCGCTGCTCCGGCAGCAACAACGCCGAGAGCCGCGTTTGACGGCGTGCTGCCGACAGCTTCCGGTGTTGTGGCAGCGAAGTGGTGTTGAGGCCGGAATGCGAAACTTTTCAATATGACAACGAAAATGAAATGTTGCCAGCGCGGCGCGCCTCGATGGCTCGTCATCGAACGGCCACAAAGGCACAACATGCAAATCTGCCCCAATGCCTGCTCGGCGCGCCCATTTGCTGGCAAAGGCGAACTTGCGAATACTTTTCCTCGCACACTCGGCCGCGCCTCGTCCCGCGAGCATTAAACTTGCGTTCGCTTTGCGAGTGCACCGGGCCATCTCACGCACACACACACACACACACACACACACAGACACAGAGGCGCTGGGCAAATGTGGACTTATCGTGGCGGTAATTGTTGCATGTCGCCTAAGACGGCGAATGCCGCACAAACTGCAATAAATTTTAATATCGACATGACGTTTATGAGCGCTCGGGATCGTTCAAATTAGTTTTTGCCAAAGCAATCTCGCACACTAATGGTCGTCTGTGTTGCACTTGCAACAAGATGGCGACGGTGTCGAGTTGCTGCCAGCGTGCGAGTGTGTGTGCATCGCCTCGGTGCCCGCTTGGCTGCCGACATTGTCAGCCATTTTGGCACTGGCTCAATGCAACTTGAACTTCTGGTCGCCGCTGCGTCAGAGGTGCGGCAATGGCAAGTTGCAAGCTGCATGTTGCAAGTTGTTAAAGGCGCACAGCCAAAGTTTGCCCGAGCTTAGGCAAAAACACTAAAGAAATAATTTTGTTGCGCTTTTAGCTGCGCAATCAGCTCGGTGGAAGGATAGGAAGGAGCGCGGGGCGCAGTGTCGGCTGAAACCTTTGGCAGCAGTCGACGGGGCGCCATAAAAGTGCACAAGTTTAATAGATGTTAAAGCATAAGCAGCCAATATGCTGGAAGCCGTCGCGAGAGTGCAATTTGCAATAAATTTCCGGGGGTGAAGGGGAGCGGCGATTATTGCAAAGGCTTAGGGTCAATGATCGAATGCAGCAGTTAGTCGGTGTGTGCGCCGCTTGCTATGGGAAAAAGAATGTTGATGACGTTAGGGATGTGTAGAGGACTAAGAACTATGACTATGACTATGACTATGACTATGACTATGACTATGACTATGACTATGACTATGACTATCGCTATGACTATGACTATGACTATGATTATGACTATGACTATGACTATGACTATGATTATGACTATGACTATGAATATGACTATGACAATGACAATGACAATGACAATGACAATGCCAATGCTAATGCCAATGCTAATGCTAATGACAATGACTATGACTATGACTATGACTATGACTATGACTATGACTATGACTATGACTATGACTATGATTATGACTATGACTATGACTATGACTATGACTATGACTATGACTATGACTATGACTATGACTATGACTATGACTATGACTATGACTATGACTATGACTATGACTATGACTATGACTATGACTATGACTATGACTATGACTATGACTATGACTATGACTATGACTATGACTATGACTATGACTATGACTATGACTATGACTATGACTATGACTATGACTATGACTATGACTATGACTATGACTATGACTATGACTATGACTATGACTATGACTATGACTATGACTATGACTATGACTATGACTATGACTATGACTATGACTATGACTATGACTATGACTATGACTATGACTATGACTATGACTATGAATATGACTATGACTATGACTATGACTATGACTATGACTATGACTATGACTATGACTATGACTATGACTATGACAATGACTGTGACTCAATGGAGTTAAAAATTAAAAAATATAAGGATATAGAGAGGACTTTGAAGAAGGAGTAAAGATGGGACCCAATATATGGTATAACGATGGAGATATGGATGACGACATGGAGGAGCAAAAAAACATCCAAGGTTAGACGAAGTTAGTAATACGAGAAGTAACAAACATTTGATTATGTTTCACATGAAAGTCACAAATGTGTTGAATTGTTTTGCAGTTCAACCTGTTGAAGGGAAATTTTCGAGACTGTTTTCCGGCATCTAAAGGTGCCAATCAGTACTGCTTCAAACGGTTATGACAGCCAACCTGTGTACATTTCCGCACACACGTTTTGACGCAAGAGTGTGGCACCGTTGTTACGGTAGCCGTAGTTGTTGTTGTGACAAGTATGTTACTCAAATTTATTCATGGCGCACTCGATTCCAATTTCAAAATTGGAATTTATTTAATTTGATTTTCCTAGAACTGCACTGCGCACGTGTGGCGTCTGCAACGTACAACGTACAACATGCGAGGGACTGTGGCACGTTGCGGCCAAACAATTTAAATTCAATTACAAAAGTTCAGACGCAAAATACTAAAGTCGAGTGTTGAATTTGAGGAAATAGCAGCCGTACAAACATATCGACATGCTTACGTATAGCAACAGCAACAACAACCGCTGCAGTCAAGTGCCAGTACAACTGAAGCAATAACAACAACACTATCGGCAACAATCAGAGAATAATAACAACAACAACAAATTGCAAATTACGCGCTTGCACGCGGTCAATATAGCAAAACATGCTCCAACCTGATTTTGCCGCGATTTTCTGCCACATCGGCGCTACGTGAGTGCGGTGCGCGGTGTACGGCGGTGCAGCGAGAAAAAAACGCACTACGAAAACAACGCCAAAATGCAATAAAATAGACGGCATAGAAAAATTTTGAAAGAGCCAAACATGAAAGCGCCGCTGCGATATGCGCGCAATTGTGCCGTTTCGCAATGGCGGCGGCGCGGCGGCGGCAGTGGAGCTTACCGTGAGCTGCCATAAGTAAAACAAAACCAAACAACAACAACAACAAAAATAACTAGCGCAATCGACAAATGTGCGATTGGGTGCAAAAACCTGATTTAAATATGCGCGTTGCATACTTTTAGGGGCGCACTCGTGTGGAAGTCGGTAGCCGCTGCTATTGTGGGTATTTTGTGCGTGTGTGGGTGTGTGCAGCGCCCAACGGAAAGTGAAGCATAACAACGCTACAACAACAATAATAACAACAACAAACGCATAAAGCCAAATATAAATAGGCAAATGAGTGCGCGGCGAACGTTTGGCTCACAGGTTGCTGGCAGTGCAAGTGGCACTGCCGGCAAATCAATTGGCAATTACAAAAAGCAAATCCACAGCCAACTAGCAAATAAACAAACAAGCCAACAATTCGAAAATGCACACACACACACACACTCAAACAAACACACACACGCACACACCGAGGGCAACGAACAAACAGCACACATAACTCAGCGAATCGCAGGCAGACGTAGGTGGTGGGGTGCTTCGAGCGAGGGGAAGCGGGTCATACGACCGTGGCTGTTGGCGTTGCTTGGTTGGTTGGTTGGTGCAGGCATAAATTTCAGCAACGGTGACATAATGAACGGTGCGTCGCGCGACCAGAAATGCAAATACGTCCGCCGGCGCACACGCACGAACGGCGTGCGACACCGGCCGAAGTCTGAACGGCGGCGCGTCCAGTCGGCTTACAAATTATTTACTTAATTACCGGCGAATGCGCCTAATGAGCCAAATGAAATGGAATTCATGATTTTGCAGCAGCAAAGCCGGTTGTGCCGTAGCCACAGTGCGGCATTTTAACTTCGGAATTCCAAAATCAAATGTTGGCTAATTTTGTAAAATCTGTTATCAACCATTCAACAATTGCGAACTTTTGTTTACAAGGTTCTTTAAATTTTTCGAATTTTCCTGAATAGACAAAATGTTTATCTTAACCCATTTTTTACCGCCCTTAGATCCTGTGGACCGATTTTGAAAATTTTAATAACACAGCCTATTTAGAGCCTCCGTATGCCATTTCTGCTTTCAAAAAAATTAAAAAAATTTTTTTTTTGGGCTGGAGCAGATGTGACTTTTAAGACACGTTGGCAAAATACGTAAGCCAAATTCGGAAAATTACACATTTTTCAAGTTTAAGTTACTGTTTCTTTTTAACTACGCATCGAAAGTAGTTGCAACCAAGGAGAAAGTTGAATATAATGCGATTCCCGTGTTTTTAAGGACACACTAAAATATTTCAAGCTAGAACACGCTTAAAACTTTAGAGAACTGAAAGTTTCATAATTTGTATGTCAACTTTGTTTTTTTGGTAAGCAGTATTAAGTGTTTTATTAAAAACAAAAATTCATTTTTTATTAAAAAAAAAATTTTTTTAAAACCCTTAAAAAAGGTGGTCCTGTTTATACCAGTTTTACACTAAGTGAAACCCTAAAATTCGGAAATAGTTGTTCGCAGTTTGAAAGCCAATGAATGTAGCTTTCCGATAATGTAAAAATATTTAATATGCGTTAGAAACTGTTATTTTCAGAATTTTTCAAAGTTGCCGTGTCTTTAAAGACACGGCGGTAAAAAATGGGTTAAAACTCCCTTCATTTCTATCACTTTACTGTATAATTATAAATATTTCTGATGCCAATATTCTGCTTTGTTGCCTTGTCAAAGTTTCACTCTATACTTTTCGGAATTTTGGAATTTTGCAATTTGAATAAATCTTCAACCAACATGTTTGGAATACATAAAAAAAATATATACATACAAAAAAAATACAAACAAAACAAATTTAAAATTGCCTCAGCAATCATCGAATGAAAGTGAAATTCAAATTCCTTGTTGCCTGCAGGCAAACATTCGTATGCCAGGGTTAAGCATGCTGAGTGCAAATTGAAATTTGTCTCAATGCAAAAAGCATATTTTTAGGCGTTCCGCTTTAGCCAAAGACACAGTTGTAGGAGCCCCCAAAGAGGATCGCTGCGGACATTTCGCTTTCCTGTCTCGGGCCGCATTGTAATTGCAGCAAATTTCCCTCTGTTCGACGAGCGCTCGAAATTAGCCAAAGGCCGTGTGTCGAATTTAAACGTTAAATTGATTGCAAGCACATGCGAACAGCAAATGCGCCTTTAAGTATGCAATGCCAGAGTGCAGATAGACAACCGGCCGGAAGCCGCAGCGCAATAAAAATACGAAGAGGCCGACGACAGACACAGCACAAAAACGTTGACAATAACAGAGCGTCCGGGCTTGGCCAAAGGATTTCAAGTGTGGTCAGTGCGGTCAGCAGTGGCAAGAAACGGCGTGGGCGTTCGGCGCACCACAAACTCGAGAAACGAAACGAACGGAACGCATGTCTGCTCATTAAGACCGCAGACACATACATGGCGCGTTCGCCAGGCACATTAACGCGTTTCTTTGTTTGTGTGTGAGTGTTTGTGTTAACCCAAATTGCCGCTCGTAGGACAAGCAGACCGACAAATGGACAGACGTACAGTTGGCTCAGTGAATGGCGTTGCCTCAATGTGTTCTTGTTGCGGCCGACGAATACGCACGCCGAGCCATAAAAAACAACAACCAACAACAATATGTGGCACTGGTGGCAATACACACACACAGAGACAGACAGACAGTCAGTGCATGTGCACTTGTCGCGCGTTCGAAATGCTGCTCGAGCCTTTGCTCGTACATGCATTGTTTTTGGTTTTGCCTTTTGTGGTTGTAGTTTTTGTTGTGATTGTTAGTGGGTTGCTGCTGCTGCCATTGTTGTTGGCATTTGGCAAATGGATAAGTTGTGCAAATTGGGTTGATGACGACTCGCACCGAAATCAGACAACAAGCTGCAGTAACAGCAACAACAACAACAAGGAACAAAAAACCTATGACAAAAAGCATAGCAGAAATGTCACCGAAAAACGCCAAAATTGCAAGTGGCCGCTTTTCTTGTGCACTGCGCAGTTGGCTGCAAGTGGACAGGGGGAATCACACATACAGACAAATAAAGAAGAAGTGTTTTTGCTTGGCATTAGACGATTTGTTTATGTCTCTGTGCTATATGGTTCGATGCTTTAAATCGTGTAAATGATTGAGAAATCTATATTCTGTAAAGAAATGTGTTTGAAAAACTGGACAAACAATGACAGTTCAGTTCAGTTTAATACTGAGAAGTCTTCGAACGCTCTTCGTGCACTGAGCCAATGCGAACGCTATGACTTGGTTTAATTCTTTAGCCCGTAGGTACTTCTTTTCTCCAGTGAAACCTAAAGAAGAACCTAAATAAGGACCCGAGCTGTGTTGCACACTGAAACGGAGGTTCATTCTTATCACTCAAATCGATATCTCAGCTACTTCAAAAGTTATTCTCTGTATCAGCCGATGAAAGAGACGAGACTATAACTTTTCTATGCTCACCTCTTGTCAAAGTGCCCTCTGACAGACAAACGAACAAACTTATCCCGGACCGCTGCACTTGCACGCTTTGAAGGCTGTAGACCACGTAGGTGTGTGTGTGCCGCATGACCTTGCGGCACTTTGTTATCAGTTGTACTCCCACGTAATTCTTCCTGTAGGCCATAAGAATGCAGCGCGCCATGGAAATCAACCCACATTTGTGAATGCTTACATGTACATGTGTGTATGTGTGTGTGTGTGTGTTTTAATGTGAATGTGTAATTTGAGATCAACAAAGCGTAAAATTCGACGCTAGTGCGCAAAATTTATGCTTAATACTTTTGAGCCGGAAGCAGCTGTTGCTGCGCTGGGTGCGATTTCAACGCTGCCCCATGCAACACAGCAATGCCAGTGGCATGAAAAGGGCGACGGTGCGCAACATGGATTTATTTATTTGAAATTTATCAATTTAATATATGTAAATATTAATATTGATGTTGTCGGACATGGACATTTCAAAAAAAATAAATTCATGTAATAATTTTTGATGAAAGGCTGCCAGTTAGATTTAAAATTATTATGTGACAGATTAAATTATGACGTACGTATTTCATAAAAAAAATTGAAAGCAACAATGACATTTTTATGAATTTTCTCGCTCTAATGGCAATTTTACAAATGTTGCATAGTTGAGGTATTTTAAGCGGATGAAATGATTCAAAACTATTTGGCATGGGGCGAAAATAAATTATGACCGAGCATAGAATTGATTTTGCGATATTGTGTTGGCATAATTGGATAAAAATGATATAGGTATTAGTTGAAATAGATAAAATGTCATGTCATGTGTTTTTCGATTTTTAAATGTCTCAGATTGCATTTGATAGATCAATTTTGTGTTTTTGAAAACAAAACTCCGTCCATTTCATTACCAATCGTTCGAGTGTATTGAAAATATTTTTTTAATACAGTGGACGTCCAATATAACGAATCTTATGTTGTACCCCCCAATTTGTTAAATCGAAAAATTCGTTAAATAGATCGAATTTATTTTTGTTTTAAACCATCATTCTTAACCCTTTCGCTATTTTGTTGCCATATGGCAACATGCTACTTTTTGGACGTCTGCATCCTCTATGGTTGCAAGAATAAATTTTTTTGTTGGTCTTTTGAATAGTTTGAAGTTTTAGGTAAAATACGAAATTAATAAACTGAATATTTAAGTTTAAAGAAGAGAAGAATACACGTTTTTTTAATGGTATATCCTGACATAGTAAAGGAAGAAGAAGCAAAAAAATTAGATAACTTTTTAATTTGACGTTTTCTTTCAATTTAGATACTTTTTTTTTAATTTTGGCTGAAGTAAATGAAGAAATACTCAAATTTTCGTTATGCGTAAAAAGTTTTATGTTTGAGTAATTATTACAGCCACAACGATGCGGTTGCTCTCATAGAAAACATTCTAAAATACAGGGTCAGACTATAACAATTAAAAAATTTCTTATGAAATATTGCTAATATAACCACATAGAAGCCTAAGACGTAAAATTTAAAAATTTAACTTTTCCAGTAAAAACCTGTAGCGAAAGGGTTAAAGAAATAAGTCTCACATATTCAGTTTTTAAATAAATATCTTGTTTTATTCCAGCATTTAAAAATACAAATATGGCTATGTGTGTACAGTGAAAAAGCTTTTTCTAAAGACTAGTCTAGACTAGACTAGAAAGACTAGTCTTCGATGCGCGATTGCCTCTTTACCGCAAGTAAACTTTTCTGTATGGCAAATTTCTTTTGATTTTATTATTGAAATTTTAATTTTTAAAAGAAAAAAGCCGACTGAACGCAAAACAAATCCTGTGAAAATGGTCAGCAATGCATACAAACAGAATTTGAAAATGTTCGTAACTTGACGTAAATTTGAAAGTTTTAACGTAAAAAAACAAAAACAATTGAGATACCGTTCACTTGACTAAACCAAACATTCATTGTTATTGTAAAGAATGTGAATGCTCAAATAAAAACAAATTCGAAGGGTGAAAAACAACATAAATATTCGTTATATCGAATAGCAAATTTCACTTTTGTTCGTAATATAGAACCATCAATGGAAACAATTTGGCCGTACGTTAAATCGAAAATTCGTTAAATGGAATGTTCGTTATACTGGACGTCCACTGTACTAAGAAGCATTTGAAAGATTCGAGAATGGTGTGAAAGAACTAAACAGCTGCTCGGTCTTCTTTTGACTTTAAGTACTGCATTAAGTTTATTTGCAAGACCCTCATTCCAATAGGCTGAAGGATGAGTTCAAGTTGTGTTAAAGTGGCCGAATATTTTCTTTAACAATTACTGCTTTCGACTTCACTATGTATTGAATGCGGTCCTTGCATGGCCGCTTTGGTCTGTCATCAATCTTACCTGGCATATGTTATAATATACTTTTAGCTATTTTATGACTTATACTTAACCCCGACTAAAACAATTTATGCTACCCTACAAACAATTTCTCGATATAAATTTTTAGCGAAAAATAATGCTTGCATTTTTTGCCTTGAAGATTTTCAAATATTTTCAAGTCAAATGAAATATTTTTATGTCAAATGAAAAATTTTCATTACGTGAACGTGCGCGCATTGAAAACCGAGTTTACGTGTACTTATAATCGTTATTTGATTTGAATAATGGACTGGCCATGCGACAGTATGTACTGTAAAATATGCGTTTTATTTCAATTTTCAGAAAGAAAATAAGTTTTCGTAATGGTATCCAAAATGCTATTGAGAACAAGAAAAATTACGCTGTCGAAATGATATCGAAATTTTCAAAATTTTCGACATCGTTACGATATCTCGGATAGGATAATTTCAATATCGCAACGATATCGAGATTTTCGAAATTTTTGACATCGTTACGATAGTGTCATTTTTCTCGTTCTCGATATCATTTTGGACACTTTAGCAATACTCGAAAACGAGAAAAATTCTCGCTTTAACGATATCGTTCCTATATCGTTTCGATATCGTTTGGTTTGCTGGGTATCGATCAATCTTGTCCATCAACCATCATCTTAGCAAGGTTCCCAACCATCTGATTGAAGATGGTTCGCGCCGATGAATTGTTGCCGTGTTCACTCAAAATCGACATAATTTCTTTACTTATTCTGCTATTTTATTTTTGACCTTTTTTGCTTTTCTCTTCCTTTCTATGTATCATTGCTCGCTCTCAAACATGTTGAAGTGTGCAATGAGAATTCGCATCACCTGCTTTCGTCAAGCGGGGCAAACAGCTGTGCGTGGGACCCGGCCGTGTGCGGTTGCTGCCAGCGTTTAGTTGACGTTGTTGTAGTTGCATTGAAATGCGAAGCAATAAACAAGAGATTTTGCATGCTCTTTTCAGCCGAGGTACGAGCCGCAGCTCGCTGTGTCTGTGCAGCAGACATCTAACCCCAGACGCAGCTCGCAATCGCATACCAACACAAGTGATGTGCATTGCTAACGCGGCAACAACAACAACACCAGCAACCAATGCAGAAAAAATCCACGCACGCCGAAAGAAACCCACAGCAGTTGTGTAGAAAAGTGCAATGCGCCAAACCGCGTCAGTTGCGGTTGCGGCTGCCGCTGTCGGAGGCGTTTTCGCTGTCTGTGCGCTTGTCTGCCTGCAAGTTGGCCTCCTTCTTTGCCGTTTAATTGTTCAACACACACACTCACACACAAACGATCTCACGTGCTGCGCGTATATCGCGCTTTGTGTTTGCAGTCGTTTCGCAAATTGGCTCAACCCACTCCGGCTGCGGTTTCGTTTTAATAAGTTTACAAGTTGCATGGCATAATTTGCGGCGCATTTTTCGCTTGCCGCAAACTTTGTGAGTTCTGTTGGATTTCGTGTTGCACCGATGGGGCGCTTGTCTTGCTACGCGTTGCAGCGTGTTTTTGTTGCGCAACTGCCAACAGGCACAACACCGAAACACTGAAATTCTGCATTAAGCCGAAATACGAAACGTAGCGCTGCGCTGCTTTTCGGCTTTGTTGTTGCCACTCTGGCGGCACAAAGTCAGCAACAAGTCGGATATAAATTTTACGCGCTTACTCACTCAAGTGCGCCAACACTTTTACGTCTCGCGTATTTGATCTCTTAAGTTTAAATGTTTGGCGATGCGAATTTCGAACGTGTGTGTGTTTCGTTTTCGGTTGAGCCAAAGGCGAGCAATCTCACAACTTGCCACACGTAATTACGCAATTTTGTGCGCCATAATTAAGTGCAGAGAATTGTTGAAGCCAATCTTTACAAGTTTACATGAACCCCAGCGGTTGAAGCGATTTAATAGTCGTATAAGTAACATTTAATGGAACAAATTTAACTTGCTTCAAAAATTGTCTCTTGTTCATAGAATCATTACAAACAAATCAAATTCACTCAAAGCATTAAATAAATTGGATTTGAGCTCAACAGAGCAAACAGAAAAATTCGATATTGTGTCATTTGCCAAGCTCTCAAACTTTTCGTTCAACTGGTGGTATACGTAACATTTAATACCAAACATTTGATAACAAACAAACGTGCTGGCTGCCTCACTCGCACGCACACAAACACACATACTCACACGCACACAAATAGATCATTAATGTCACTTAGACACCACACTGCTCTCCACCATCATTCTTTTGCGCCACATGGACTGCTTAACTTTGTCAATGTTGTTGCCGTTGTCCAGGCCGCCGTTGACCACTGAGTGCTGAAACGCCTGCAAAAAGGATTAATTTCTGTGTCACAGCGACTACGAACGACAACGGCGCAGCGCTGACCGCATATGTCGCGCATGTGTGCGTCGTCGTCGTCCTCTATAAATCGATATGCGTTTCCATTAATCAACTTCAGCGCCAACCGAGCGCTGACCTCAGCAACAACAACAACAACACTAATGTTACTTTAGCTACACACGGCGCGTGGACACGCCGCTTATCGCATAAAAAAACGCTTCGGCGCTTAGTTATTGAGCGGCCGCGTATAAAATTGGGGGGCGAGTCGGCGTAATTATGCGTTTGACTTTGGCTTGAATAACAATAATTTGTGTTTTCGGTTGTTGCTACTTATGGTCGTTGTTGTTGCAATTATTGCCTACGATAGCAATTTCATGTTGGCGCTAATCTAAGAAACATCATCGAAAGCCCATTACGAATCGGCTGTGTTGTCGGTTGTTGTTGCTGTATTGTCACTGGCAGTGTTGGTGGATGCCTTCACGCAGGTTTTGTTTCGCCCTTAATGACGTATTGATACTTGACGCCAGTAGTTGCTGGCCGAGTTTATTGTCTTCTAGGCAGCCAACAAGCCATGCGAAAGCGTGACAAAGTGTCAGGCGAGAAAGTGATAAGTATTTAGTGTGGAATAAATTGCAGTTTATCAGGCAAAGTTGTGGCCTGTGTGTTGTGGCAACAGTGGCGCCAAGGAATGTAAACGACGTAGATATTGAAAAATGAATTTAATAAAACAAAACCGAAATTGGACCTTAAATGAAGAGTTTTGATAATGGCGCCGATAAAATATAATTCTAATGGGGTTTTATGGGAATATGAGACAAAAACAAAAATTTATAAATTTAATTCGGTTGATTCTGAGTGCATTGAAATACAGAAATAAGCAACTTAAAGTTGATTATAAGTTAAGAATTGGTCATATTCGGTCATATGGGCTTGAAATGTTCATATTTTCAACTAGTTGATTCTGAGTGCATTGAAATACAGAAATAAGTAACTTAAAGTTGATTATAAGTTTAGAATTGGTCATATTTGGTCATATGGGCTTGAAATGTTCATATTTTCAACTAGTGTCCGACCGAATATTCGGTTTCGGTTTCGGCCCAAATAAGTGTTTCGGTTTCTGTTTCGGCCAAAAAATGCCCAAACGGCCGAAACCGAAACTTTCTAGAATATTTTTTACATTTTATTGTGTAGCAGATATATAGCGAAAGGAGGAGTAATTTAGATGCCACCAATGTAAATAAACTTATTTTTAGCATATAATATTAAATTATTAAATTTTGAATATTAGCGAGTAAGGTACGAAAGGGTAATTTTTTATGTTTATGTTTTTAAAAAATGAATAAATTGTTTTTATTAATAAGTATTTATTTATTTATGTTAGGTTTGTTTATTTGTTCTTTATTTACTTAAAGTAAAATTCGTTTGTTGAAAAAAATGCTTGACATGGTAATTTCTATTTCAACTAGAAAGTTTCGGTTTCAGCCGAATATTATAAAAAACCGAAATTCGGTTTCGGCCCAAAAAAGATGTTTCAGTCGGACACTATTTTCAACCAATTTTGGGAAGATTTGTCAAGTTTACTAGTTTTAAGGACATTCAGTGACTACAAGAGCCAATTGCAATATCCAAGAGTGTTGAAATTATACAGAGTTTGCAATAAATCTGGCCGTACATCAACTTTCCTTTGAGCCACTAAAATTTATTTAACGTTTTTAGTAAAACTCGTATTTTAAACAACCAAAGCGTTGCTTTAACTACGACGGCCGATTAAATCTGCATTGGCTGACACGTTCAGCTTAGCATTTAATAAAAATTTCCAAAACATGTTTCCCCTCCTCCTCTCCATCACCCGGATGTGCATTCCTGGTAGTTTTAGAATCGTTGACATTTCGCAACACTCATACGCACCGTTGGCCCGTAGCAAATTTCCAATATTTCAAACCGAAATGTTTTGCTGACTTACTTCCCCTCACCCCCCGCCACCACATACCCACAGCAAGCGAGCAAAACTGAATTCAATTGCCACAGTTTGAACAGCAAATCAAAACGAAGCGACAGCATACAGCACAACAATACACAACAACAATGCAAAAGTGCACCGCATACCAGTTGTGCAGCAGCGACGGCAGGTTTGCGTGCCACACGAAATGTTGCCGCATTTTCGTAAATCTAACCGAGAACATGCGCCATTTTGGGCACAACTAATTTTGTGTTTTCCCGTTAAAAGTAAAATGGTTACACCTCGAATAGTGGCAGCCGTTACAGTAGCAACAACAAAGCGCAAACAAAATAACAGCAGCATAAACAGTAAAAGCAGCAACTGTAAAACGTACAACAACAACAACAAAGCGATTGAAGAGACAAACAAGCGAACCAAATAACCCAACCGACAGACAGGCAGACGGACAGATGGATTGGCAGGCGGCGAGACAGCAAGTCGACCAGCCAGTCAACTAGTCACTTGGCCAGTTAGGCTGTGTTGCCGTCGTCGATCACACAAGTTGTGGCATTTTCGCCAGATTCAAGCGTTCCCAGTGTGTGTGTGGGGCATGCCACATGTAGCACATATACTGTATGCAACGCCCTGCAGCGCAATGTGCTAAAAACTGTACAAGGCACATGATCCCACGTGCGAGCGTCAAATGAGCCTTAAACTGCGCCAACCTACAAGCGACAGTGGCAACTTTGGCGTTCGAGTTGATGGCCGCCGCGCCCACTTCCTGCCGCACACCACCTGAAACCGCATCGGTTGCGCTCTTTCGCTCGTGCTTGGTGAATATGCAAAATGTTTTGTTGAAATTTATTTGCGAAAATTGTAAAATGGCAAAATGGTTAAGTAGCTTAATAAGAATTTCCTTGTCAAGGGTCAATTTTCATGAAAAATTGTACCAAACAAAGCAAACACCTAACCAACACACACAAACAGAACCCAACACACACAGGAGCGTAATCAGGGGGGCAGAGCTTTAGTGAATCTCTTTAAAAGTTTGTTTCATCTTTCACAACGTGCTGGATTTTGAAAAAAAATTGCCAATCGCTTTACAATTTTTTATCATTAATTCTTTTATACCTAACTTTCGCCTAACTTTTGCCTTTTTTTTGGTCAATTTTTTTTAGACCCCGCTTCTTTTTTATAAGAGTTGAGCCAAGCGCTCAGACATGTCTTTGTACAATGCCCTCTCCCGTTTACAAAGTTCTGACTATGCCACTGAACCCTTACAAACTCGCAACTCCTCTCTCTCTCACACACACACACACACACATTCACACTCACACAAATACCTTTGGTTTGCATACACTTTTGGGCTGGATTTTCATTTCATTCCATTTCAATTTTGTGTTTGTTATTCGTATTGTTGTTGTTGTTGTTAACTTTTTCTGCACCTTTGCCGTCCATCTGTTTGTATGTAGATGTGTGTGCGCGTCCACGTGAATTACAAGCGGCCACACACACACACACACACAGACCGCACTGCTGGCGCTCGGCTACCCGTCGCTTTCCACTCGCTCAACGCAATCATTTATTTATTACAACTGGCCACGCTAACTGGCCGCCGGCGCTGTCCCGTGCAGCCGGGCCACGCCAGGCCAAAGCAACGCCGGAGGCCAGCACCTAGTCATCGTATTTAACGCCGAGCGGCGAGTGCCTCGACCATCAACAAGTTCATTTCACGGTCAATTTATTTAAAAAGTTTATTTTTCCCGAAACTCCCCACTCCGCATATGTTAAATTCCGTTCGTACGACCTGACACACTGATAAACATGCCACATGCCACTTGCCGCGCAGCTGATGTGTGGCCATGTGTGGCCGTCGGTGTGAGTGTGAGTGTGTGCATGGCTGTTGACCCTCATTTGCCGATGACAATTGGGAGCAGTTTTCATGTGAATTTCAACAACGTGTCCGTGTGTCATGCCATCTGCTTCACGGCTTGATTTTTCAAATGCTCAACGCATGACGCTCGCACGCAAATTATCGTAATCAGGCTTATGGGCTCGAGGGCAGTGCCGACGCGGAGGGTGTGTGGACCACACATTGAGGGAGTAAGTGGATGGTAGAGCGACACCTGATGTGTGTTTGTCTTGTTGACGTTTTTATTATGCGCCGAAATACCTAAAAGGGCAATGACGATGACGATTTTACTGTACATTTCGACCACCGAAACAATGGAAAGGCCAAATTTAATACACTTTGCTGGAGGGTGGTGGAAAACAAATGGAGTATGTTAAAGAAATTATACTAAGAACAAATAATAAGTAATTGCGTAGCATTTCCAGTCCTTTGACAATGACTCAATCTATTAGGCTAATTGCGTCCCGTGTGGTGTTGGTAAGATTTGTCAAATGATATTTCAAATGCGCTTACAATCCCAAAGTCGGTTGGCGTCTTGGACACAAAGTTGCTTACAGTTAAAGTTGATCCACTCAAAGGAAGGAGATATTCTAAGATTTATATTTCCAGTCTCGCTAGTTTCTCGCTGTTGCCTCTAATGCCTTTGATGCCTCTGAGACTTGGTACTCGAAAAAGAGGGACCTGTGGGTTGGTTTCTACTGTCTGGAGGGAACATCGGCAGACCGATTTCAGCTTTGACGTATTGGATACACCAGAAAGAGACTTTATTACTGTTAAACTCCCTCACTATCCGATCGCATCTGATGCCTCTGAGACCTGGCATTCAAAAACGGTTCTGGGAAGAGTGGCGCTAGTCCGAATCAAGCTTTGACGTATTGGGTACACCAGCAAGATACTTTATTACTGTTAGACTGCCTCACTATCCGATCGGGAATGATGCGTCTGAGACCTGGTACTCAAAAACGGTTCTGAGGGAGTCCCAATAGACCGAATCCAGCTTTGACGTAATGGATACACCAGCAAGAGACTTTATAACTGTTAAACTGTCTCACTATCCGATCGCGTCTAATTCCTCTGAGACCTGGCACTCAAAAACGGTCCTGGGGAGAGCGGCGTTAGTCCGAATCCAGCTTTGACGTAATGGCTACACGAGCAAGAGACTTTATTACTGTTAGACTGTCTCACTATCCGATCGCGTTTGATGCCTCTGAGGCGTGGCACTCAAAAACGGTTCTGGGAAAAGTGGTGATAGCCCGAATCCAGCTTTGACGTATTGGATACACCAGCAAGAGACTTTATTACTGTTAGACTGTCTCGCTATACGATCGCGTCTGATGCCTCTGAGACCTGGAACTCAAAGAAGGTTCTGGGGAGAGCGTCCGAATCCAGCTTAGACGTAATGGATATACCAGTAAGAGACTTTATAACTGTTAGAGTGTCTCACTATCCGATCGCGTCTGATGCCTCTGAGACTTGGCACTCAAAGAAGGTTCTGGGGAGAGTGGCGATAGTCCGAATCCAGCTTTAACGTAATGGATATAACCAGAGACTTAATTCCTGTCTGAATGGATGTGAATATTCGCTTTGTACAGATCTCTGTGAAACAAGCACTTCAAAGCCTCTAAAAAAACATGACTTCAGCCTGAAAGACGCTACTCTGGTCGGGAAGACAATGTAAGAGTACACAATTCTAAAGAATATCTAATTTCCCAGCCTATGGTCTAACGAACTGTTCCACGTTTGTATGGCTTTCGTAACGTAACCCAGATGTCACGTGATACTGTACGCTTGGCTTGAGAGTTGTCCTGTTGATTAACATGAATATTGTTGATTCAGACTAAGGCGCATTGGATGGAGGGATGCATATGAGTGGAGCCGGGAAAATGAACCCTAGAGGGTCCAATTTCTCAAGCACTAAGTCTAAGTAGCCCATTGTGCTCAAGACTGGTGAAGAAAAGAATGATAGAAGAGAGTAAGTTGGGGTTATGGAGAGACAGAAAGAAAGTAACTAGTAGGGAAGGGATGGAGACTACAAGTTTTCCTGTGAGAATTTACTGGATTCCTTAATGCATTTCAGTATATCGCGCTAAGCAAGAGAGTGAACCCGTCCATCCTCATAACATCTGAACCCAAAATGCGTAATATCGTTCTAGCGAGCGTGGGACATACACAGGGAAAATACTATGTGATATCTACCTCTATCTCCATGGATTGTGTTCTGTGATTAGTTCGACGATCCGGCGAAGATCTTTCTTTCCTAAATTCAGAAGGAATACCCCTGCCTTCCTGCTCGGCCCTAACACAAAATACTTGGCAGTCCTGTAGCTTCTCAAACTATACCAACGCTTCTTATGTAAACTGTTTACATGGGATTTGATCCAGTCCAGGGTGCTTGCTATACTGGTGCCGCTTATTGGTTCTGGTTCCAATGGTGTGTCCCCTGAACCACAGTTAGCCAATTTGCCAGCAGTTTCGTTACCTTGAACATCACAGTGTCCAGGAACCCAGATAAGTTGTAGCTTATTCTGTCGCGCAACCGACCTAAGCTTCATCTTACATTCTTGGACAATCTTCGAAGTCACTCGCGCGTTTTCCAAGGCCTTAAGTGCAGTCTGACTGTCACTCCTAGACGTTTCCCGTGTCATTTCTTCTCGATTATCCATTCCGTTATCTTCAAAATGGCGAAGACCTCGAGCTAGAAGACGGTTGGCAGCACCTCTATCGGTCTTGGAGCCGTCAGTAAAGAAAAACTCTCTCTTGTATGTACAGAAAACACTTGAAACTCTGCAGAGATATCCAAGACAGTATTATCAAGTCACCAAAAAAAGGAAGTAACTTCATAACCCGCAACCTTTAAATGAAAAATTCCTATTCCTTAAGACAGTTCTACTAAATAAAATACTTTACTTTATACAAAAACAATTTCGTGACATTACAAGCGACCTTTTTAATGGCCTAAATGTGTCTTCGCCCTCCTCCCATTTTCAACTACAAAATAGTACTTACACAACACTCGTCCTCGTATATTTCCACACGTATTCAAATTGCTGGGCTCTTTGGTCGTTCAGCAAGCCTAACCTAACCCACTGTGTGACAATTCGAACTGCGTAACATTAGTTTTATGAGCTGGAAATAGCAAAAAGCCTAAGCAACTTCCGCACAGCCTGCGGCGACAACACTCTGCACCGACGCCAGCAAAAGAAACAGCACAGCAAATAGAAATCAATGTCCCCAACGCCGGCAGACATTAAACTTCAAAATGGCCGACGTGCCTAAGAAAAGGTTCAAAGGCGTATAGAAAAATTGTTCACACATCATTTACTGCCAACTGGCCGCTCGGCGCGGACGTTGCCATTCTTTTCGTATGTAAATTTTACACATTTTTCTTGCGCAAAAAAAAGTGTTTTTATCATCTGCAGCCGGAAATTTTGTTTCCATTAATTTAAAAATCATGCAACAGCAACAACACACGCCTCGACTGCTCAGCACGGCAGTTCCGCTCTAAACTCCTCTCCCCCCGCCCATGTGAAATGCAAACAAAGCAGATTTCCGCAGGCAAGTGGAATCAGTCCTGCTTATCCCTTTTTCGGGCGCAACCTTTTGTCTGCGGCGCCACACACTTGGCCGGCAATTTTTGCTTGTCATTTGTCCTAAAAATTGCATGCAATAAATAAAAATTACACGTTTAACATTTTTTATCTGGCCTCTGTGATCTGGCAAGAGTCAAGCCGGCCGTCGCCGAGAAGCGTCCCAAAAGGCACCGAAAACACCAAAGGATGGAAGCGACAAAATTCTTACGCTGTCATCTTTGGCAATTTGGATCTTGGCACTGCCGACGGGCTGGGCCCCAAGAATGCGCCACCGGCCGCAGTGCAGCGGAACGAAAGCAACGAAGACGCTGCGCGGAAGTGAGAGCGACGGCGAGAGCGCAAATAAAACACACACCACGTGGTTGAAAAATTTTCATTTTGTCCAAACAACAAAAGCGGAAACCCTTTTCCCCGGACGGACGGACTGTGGCCGTGCGCCGGCCTATTGTGTTGTTCGGCTAATTGGATGTGTTACAGTGTGCTCGGTTGCCACTTCGACATGGCCGCCAGTCGACTGCGACAGCGACAGCGGCAATCGCAACTTACGTTTAACCCAATTAAGGTGAACACGACGCTTTTGCGATCCAATGAATTAGAAACGAGATAAAGGACAATATCCGCTGCCGCAAGCCGCTCGTCGCCCTTCCCTTGTCACATACGTCGTCATGCATAGTGCAGTGAAAAAGTCAACGACGGCGCAGGTCGAAGACGGGATACAGCAAAAAGTTGGCCATTGTCATTGCATTTGCCGTTTGAAAGTTCTCAATCTCCGTAATCGATTGGCGTATGTGCACAACTGGGCAGCAAAAGGCACAAAATGCTAATGCGAATGTTATTCCACACAAATGACGATCAAAGTGACAAACTTTCGACTATTTCAGATGTAAATACTTATAACAGTCGACAAACGCCGCACACGTTTATTGTCGGAACGAAAAACCCAGCCCCGCATCGCTGTCAGCTTTACGTGTTGCAAATGTTTGCCATCGAAGTGAAATGAAATGACTCTCACTACATTCGAGTTTTCCTTTTCACCTTAAAACAATTCAACGAACCTCAACTTTAGTGCGCATAGTTAGGCTGCGGTGGAGGCACACCCGTAAACATAATTAAACGGCGGCGAGTGCATACTCGAAGGTATTAAACTGATAATAGCAAATGATAAAAGCAGCAACAACAACAACAACGAATCGCATTCGCTACGGAGCCGGTTCGATTCACCGAAAACACTTGAAATTGCCACGCACTCGATAGGGATGAGAGTTTGAGAATGTCTAGGAAAAAAAAATGCCGACATATAAACGGTGAATTATTTGGTATTACATAGTCTATAGCTTCTTAACAAGCAGCGATATCTACCTGAAATAATGTTGGTTTTGAAGAAGAACTCTTTGAAAAAATTTGTTAAAAATTGTGAATATGCCACGAGAAACTTCAGAGAATCAAAATGTATGGAGGACTTTGATAAAAGTCGACTTATCCAAAATCTTTTTACTGTCACTAGCTCCTAAACTAGAAGACCTAGCAGTCCAAAATATGACTCATCTTATAGTAGAACTCTTCAGCTATCCCCAAATGGGCTGAGAATAGCCGATATCTTACTGAGAACTCGATTCAATCAAAGCTGATGGATGACTATGGAAAAATTCGAAATTCCGAAATTCGTTCAGAGTTGTGTAGCTCCTAATCCAGAGGTGCTAGCGACCTGAAATATGGCACATTTTGTAGCAGAACTCTTCAGCTATTTGTAAATGGGCTGAAAGTATTCGATATCCTACGAAAAATTTAATTAAAACAAGGCTGAAGGATGACTATGGAAAAATTCAATTTTCCGAAAATCGTTCAGAGTCATGTAGCTCCTAAGCCAGAAGGACCAGCGACCTGAAATATGGCACATCTTGTAGTAGAACTCTTCAGCTATCCGCAAATGGGCTCGGAAGTAGCCGATATCCTAAGAACAATTTGATTAAAACAACCTTCAGCTTTGACTATAGAAAAGTTTGAATTTCCGAAATTCGTTCAGAGTCGTGTAGCTCTTAAGCCAGAAGGGCTAGCGACCTAAAATATAGCACATCTTGTATTAAAACTCTTCAGCTAAACAAAGATGGGCTGAAAGTAGCCGATATCCCACTGGAAACTTTAAATATAAATCAAAGGCGTTTTTGGAAAACTCGTTTTTGCCTGTTGCTACTAAAGCGACAGCGTTTTAAACTTACAATATGTGTTATAGTAGAACTACTATAACACATATTGTGTATTAGAGAACTAAGACAGCTATGCAAAAACTAGATCCACTCATTGCTTAATATTCGTGCTCTGCTCTATAAATTCTTGTATTGAATTCTTTTCGAGACAACAAAGTCGCAGTTTTTCAATTTTTAAAATCTTATACAAATTTCACATCTGCCAATCCCCAGCTTCGAATCCCTCATTTGAACCGTAGCAACACTAACACAACCAAGCATATATCCTTCAACCTGCCGACGCATACTTAGGATACAAACATACAATGCTTGGAAAATTATCTGCTTCTCGGTTGTTAATGTAATCGGAGAATGCGCCCCTTCGAGGCAGCAAAACGGAAGATGGTAGATGGAGCCCATCTGAGTCTGATAGCGTGTAGAGTAGAGGATATGGCGCACGCACACATGCACACACATGCAAATGGGTCAAGGCAGGTGCGCAGCGCTGCCCGTGGAAGACGGCAAAGTTGCGCACAAAAGATTATGTGTGTTTGGCCTTTTCCGGTGCTGCTCAGTGGCTGTGCGCACCAAACTGCTCTCTGTTCGTAAGTAAGTAAGTATGTATGTGTGTGTATGTGGCTGCGGAAGGGAAGCGCAGAAATGAAAAGGTTATTTTTATCGGGCCTGGAAATTGGAGAAATTTAAAATCCTTTCATAATGAGAAAAGGCTGCGATAAGCTGATTACAAAGCACACACACACCAGCGCACCAGCGCACTACTCGGCGACTCCGAAACAACGCAGCTCGGGCCGGAGGGATGCTTGCAGTTGGGCGACCCGGTCGTGGGCAGTCGGTGCGTTACAATTACAAGCCGCTTCTGGCACAATTTGCCGTTGTGCAGCGCCTTGCCTTTTGCCGAGGTAAGTATAACTGATAACGAGCCGAGGCTTAAAAGTTGAATTCATATTTCAGGTTGGCGCGTGCAGCTAAAAACTCCTAAACAACCGAAAGCTTTTGATTGATAGCGACAGTTTTGACGTTGCTATCGTTCTCGTTCCGCGTTGCTGACGCGCGTTATTGGTTATTGTTGAAGTGGCCGTTTAACATATTAACGACTTTAATTTAGACCACGCAATGTGTGAGTGTGGGCGTTTGTGGGTGTGAAGTGAGCGCATTTGTCAATTATGCCGCCACTAATCAATCAAACAGCAATCAATAATGCACGGCAACACACCTGTGTGTGTATGTGTATGTAAGTAATTAGTGCATTTGGCCAACACGAGCGGTGTCGCATCCTCTGGGGAGCGCTGCAAATTTATTACACGCCCAAAATAAATGCGTTACCAGCAAACACAAGCAGCCAAAAATCGAAATTAACAACACTTTGGGGACAAAAGCTAATCATATATGTCGGCGCGAAATTGCCAAATTTTGCAATTAGATGAAAATTGAAATTTTCCATAATTTTTAATCTTTAAACAAATTTGTTTTTTGATTAAAACAATGCAAAAGGTTTCAAAAAAGGTTGATGTAATATTTTTCAAATATTTTCATTGCATCTAATGTAAAGTCGATTTCGCGTCAGTAACGTTTGTACGAGGGAGGAATGAAAAATTAAAATCAAATAAATGAAATAAAATTAAATGAAATAAAATAAACTAAAATAAAATAAAATAAAATAAAATAAAATAAAATAAAATCAAATCAAATCAAATCAAATCAAATCAAATCAAATCAAATCAAATCAAATCAAATCAAATCAAATCAAATCAAATCAAATCAAATCAAATCAAATCAAACCAAATCAAATCAAATCAAATCAAATCAAATCACATCAAATCAAATCAAATCAAATCAATGAAAATAAAATCAAATCAAATCAAATCAAATCAAATCAAATCAAATCAAATCAAATCAAATCAAATCAAATCAAATCAAATCAAATCAAATCAAATCAAATCAAATCAAATCAAATCAAATCAAATCAAATCAAATCAAATCAAATCAAATCAAATCAAATCAAATCAAATCAAATCAAATCAAATCAAATCAAATCAAATCAAATCAAATCAAATCAAATCAAATCAAATCAAATCAAATCAAATCAAATCAAATCAAATCAAATCAAATCAAATCAAATCAAATCAAATCAAATCAAATCACATCAAATCAAATCAAATCAAATCAATGAAAATAAAATCAAATCAAATCAAATCAAATCAAATCAAATCAAATCAAATCAAATCAAATCAAATCAAATCAAATCAAATCAAATCAAATCAAATCAAATCAAATCAAATCAAATCAAATCAAATCAAATCAAATCAAATCAAATCAAATCAAATCAAATCAAATCAAATCAAATCAAATCAAATCAAATCAAATCAAATCAAATCAAATCAAATCAAATCAAATCAAATCAAATCAAATCAAATCAAATCAAATCAAATCAAATCAAATCAAATCAAATCAAATCAAATCAAATCAAATCAAATCAAATCAAATCAAATCAAATCAAATCAAATCAAATCAAATCAAATCAAATCAAATCAAATCAAATCAAATCAAACCAAATCAAATCAAATCAAATCAAATCAAATAAAATCAAATCAAATCAAATCAAATCAAATCAAATCAAATCAAATCAAATCAAATCAAATCAAATCAAATCACATCAAATCAAATCAAATCAAATCAATGAAAATAAAATCAAATCAAATCAAATCAAATCAAATCAAATCAAATCAAATCAAATCAAATCAAATCAAATCAAATCAAATCAAATCAAATCAAATCAAATCAAATCAAATCAAATCAAATCAAATCAAATCAAATCAAATCAAATCAAATCAAATCAAATCAAATCAAATCAAATCAAATCAAATCAAATCAAATCAAATCAAATCAAATCAAATCAAATCAAATCAAATCAAATCAAATCAAATCAAATCAAATCAAATCAAATCAAATCAAATCAAATCAAATCAAATCAAATCAAATCAAATCAAATCAAATCAAATCAAATCAAATCAAATCAAATCAAATCAAATCAAATCAAATCAAATCAAATCAAATCAAATCAAATCAAATCAAATCAAATCAATTCAATTCAATTCAATTCAATTCAAATCAAATCAAATCAAATCAAATCAAATAAAATAAAGTAAAGTAAAATAAAATAAAATAAAATAAAATAAAGTAAACTAAAATAAAATAAAATAAAATAAAATAAAATAAAATAAAATAAAATAAAATAAAATAAAATAAAATAAAATAAAATAAAATAAAATAAAATAAAATAAAAGAATTAAAATAAAATAAAATAAAATAAAATAAAATAAAATAAAATAAAATAAAATAAAATAAAATGAAATGAAATCAAATCAAATCAAATCAAATCAAATCAAATCAAATCAAATCAAATCAAATCAAATCAAATCAAATCAAATCAAATCAAATCAAATAAAATCAAATCAAATCAAATAATAAAATAGAATAAATTAAAATAAAATAAAATAAAATAGATTAAAATAAAATAAAATATTTTATCAATCAGAAGCATCAATAATTATGTGCTTCTTCAACCATATTTGCAGCCATTTGTTAGCTGCAAAACTTGCCCGCAGTTGCTGCAACACAGCAACGCTTCGTGGTGTGGCAAAACTAAAAGCGAATTCCAGCAGGCGTTGCAAGACACCAACAAAGGTGCTGGGGACGTGTGAGTGAGCGGTGAGAAGTGTGAATGGCTGCTGTGATAACATTGACGCCATAAATGCCTGGGGCGATACAACGAAAACAACAACAAAGCACAACGACACGAGCACAACCACACCCAAACCTACGCAAACACGCACACTCACACACCCACACACACACACACGCATTCATGTGCACATGCGACTATAATGGCGCAATTATGCTATTTTATCTATTTATGTTGTTGCTGTCGCTATCTATAGTTGTTGTTGTAGCGCTTGTTGTGGCGCACAATATTTATGCAAGTCGATGTCAAATATCACGAGTGCATTAACATTTCAACATTCTGACAGTAAGCCGCATTGGAAGCCGTTGTCGCTGTTTCTGCTCGCGAATCGTCTCTGAAGCACTCGTGTGCGTAGAGCAAAGCAGCAGAAATGAGCTTCGGGAAGATGTTTGCCACAAGTTTGCACTTCCCTTCAGTTAAGGTCGAGTAAACATTTGCTTTCTGCTCACTTCACTCGACTCGTTTCGCTGTTTAATGCACATATTGATTACTTTTTTGTTTATTACACAATTTATAAATTTTCTATTTTTTATTTAAAGTGCTTGTGAATATTTTTGATAATTTTGTAATGTTGAAATTTGGTTATGAGTGGCTACCACGAAGAATCGAAGAAGAAACAACCACTCAAAAAAAGGAAACATAATACTTGTCTACGAGAGGAAAACTTTGTAAAGTAAAGTTTGAATCCGTTGATGCTTGTCTGCAGATTCTGCTTTACCATTTTTTTTAAATGTATCATGAAATTTTATAGCCTATATTTGAAATCTTTTGCCACATCTTAGACAACTAGAAGGCCCTCGCGGCTTTGTGTGCCGCGAAGTCAATGGGCCCAATAAATCAAATTTCTCTTAACCCTTTGTTGACCCCGTTAAATTTTTATGAAAAAATACCTGTTTTAATTATTTCTTATTTGAAGTGCTTTCACCATATTTAAAATCAATAGACTTCTTAACCTCTTTGTTGACTCCGCTAGATTTTGATTTTCGAAAAAAATGAAAAATACTTTTGGGTTTATTGAAACACTTTCACCATATTTTAGCAGATTAAAGTCAAAAGGCCCATAAAATCTTGTTTCTCCATCAGTGGTACACACAGGGGGGGAGGGGGGGTTTGGAGGTTCAAAACACAAAAATTGCTGGTACGAAATATGGTTTCGAACGGTATTCGGCTCAAAAGTTACACGCAAACCCTCCAAAATGAAATTCTGTGTGCGCCACTGTTCTCAATACAAACTTTTAACCCGTAAGATTTTGATTTTCGATAAAAATTTAGAACATGTGTCAAATTATTTTTGATTTCAAAAGTGATGACTTTTCAAGTCAAAAGACCCATTTATTCATGTTTTTCACAATTACTCTTTACAAACTCTTAACCCGTCGTTCACCCGTCAGATTTTGATTTGCGAAGAAATTAAAAACGATGTGCTTTCACCAGGATTGGAGTCAAAAGTTCCAACAAATCTTTTTTTTCCATACAAACTTTTAACCCACCGTCGACCCGTCAGTTTTTTAATTTCGAAAAAATGATCACAGTGATTTTCTTATCAGTTCTAACCAGTTGTGATAGTTCCATTAAAATTCTTACAGTATTTCGTTGCGATAACTCAACTGCTTCGATAGTTTTCGTACATACTGCTCGGCCCACAAACGGACAGACAGACTTTGTTATATCGGTTGTCCAAAGATTGGATTGTTCAATAAATTCAGAGCACAAATCAGATTTATACGAACAGACACGTCTAGGAGAATACAATAAATAAAAAAGTTTAAAAAGAGTGAATATTTTCGAGCTCTGTAAAAAAAACCATTTCGTGTACACCAACCAGTTTCAAATTTAATTTAAACTATTTTCAGAAGCATTTTGTATTCACTTTTGCCGGTTGAATATCCAAATATCCAACTTTGGAGATTGACATTTGAGTTCTTTTGTCTGCTCGGAATAGTGAACTCCAGAGACCAACAATTTTACTCCCTAATTTTGTATTTTTTTTAATTTTATTGAAACATTTTATGTAAGTATCTTTTATGTTTGTATTTTTTTAATATTATTGAAACTTTTTTATACGTGAATTTATTAATTTTGGGAATCTTCCACCTTTGAACTTCACAAATATTGTCTTCGCAACGAAAGATGGTGGCCCAAGTTTCTTTATTATTGCATAAATAGCATCGGTGTAATAATTTCTTTACTTTCACCTTATACCCACATCATCTTAGCATCTTCAGGTTATGGCCTTTTGCATAAAAACTGTTTTTGTTTTTGGGTACTTCAATATGCATTCAGCTGTAATGGGTTAAGCGCTTTTTTGTCGTCGAGCGCCTAGCAGTCGGAGAACACTTCAGCTGCGCCCAATCGGCTGGCACAAAGCGTACCTTTTCGCATTTAATTGGCATTCAACTTAATGACGCGCTAATTGGAATCGTATTAATTTAGTCAGTGCACACCCACACACACACACAATGACACAATTATACAGAGCACAGGCAGCACGCCGAAAATTTCCAAATGGCATTCATTAGCGGAAAACGCATTAATTGCCTAAAAGTATGCAACATTCTGACTTAATGCCTACGCGACACAGCACCGTCGAGCGTCTGGAGCACGTTGGCTTTGCAATATGCTCGGCGCTGACTTTTCACCATCACCAATAATTCGAAACCCCGCTTCTCCGCGCCAGACGCGACATTGCAATGAAGTTGCGACCGCCACCGCCGCTACTCCATTTGCGCATTTTAAATATTTGTTCTCTTGACCTGTTTACATTTATTTCCTTTTTTTCAATTGCACGCCTCGCCGCGCTGTCAATGTTGGGTGCAGCAGCAAAAAACTGCACACCGTCAACTGCGCTCAAATTAAGTGGAGAAGTCTCGCTGCGCGAAAGAACGAAGTAAAAAAAGCGCACAACACAAAGCGTGGTGTGCTATCCTCGTTGTTGTTGTTGTTGCTGCTATTACAACTGCTGCTTTGCAGTATTAGCGGCGCGCTGCCACACCAAAAGCACTAAGCACTGCTCGCTCGCTCTCTCACTCCGCCGACACACAAAGGCATATAAATTGTGTATTTACGTGGTTGGGCAGCGGTGTGCGTGTGTTTGTCTGTGTGAGTGTACGAGTGTGCTGGTATTTGCGTTTGTGGTAAAGACCTTTCCACTTTGCCGTAAAGCAGTTTCATTATTTTTATATGAGCTCTTAATGTAAAAGGATATTAGAGTCCTTTTGCCTTTACAAAGCCACCGAACTCGGCGCAACTACGCTTTGGCGCGACGGGCGCGGGGCGGCAGCGCCGGCAAAAACCCAAAGCGCATATTTTACAACTATTGACAACGTTGCGCACAATTCATTGCTTGTTGCATTGCAATGGTTGTTGTTGTTGTTGTTGTTGTTGTCAAATGATTGTTGTTGTGTTGTGGTTTGTGGCTGATATGGCTTAGACAGGACGATTTTGTTTTTGTGCCATTCCTCTTCGCAGTGCGGCTGTACTCGATGTCGGTGTTGTTATTGTAGTTGTTGTTGTTATTATTGTAGTTGTTGTTTTTGCCGTCTGTTGCCCCCTAACAGTCGCTGCAGTCGTTCTTGCAGTTGCAGCTCTTACACCGCACCGCATCGACATGCTTCTGGGTAGTTGTTGTTGTTGCTTTAAGTGTTGTTGTTGTCGTCGGCTGCCAGCGCACTTCCTCTGTGTGTGTGTGTGTGTGTGTGGGACAGGTGACTGGCGCCGGTCGCAGCACAAATGCAAAGCGCAGCGACGTTCTTCGTCCAGTCCAGAGTTCAGGTCAGTCAACAGGTGTGCGGGTGGAAGGGGGCACGCGGTTTAAAATATAATTTACTAGCGCAAAAATAATGCAGCACATTTCCGCACTGGTCAGCGGTGAGTCGGTTCTTGTCGTCTTTGCGCTTCGCATCAATTGTGAACATTGGCCGTTTGGCTGCTTTGGCAGTTTGTGTGTCTTCTAAAAAATAATTTCCGCTTTTGTTTTTGATTTCATTCCCACTCACTCACCGGCGCAGTTTCCGGCGTCAACGGCACTCGCTGCGCACGACTGGCTGCGCCATTTCTGCTGCGGTTGCTGCACACCGAACGACACCAACAACGATGACGACGCCGCACTGTCAGCCATTGGCGCCATGGCGCTGAATTCCAAATGAGCCAAATCGGCGATCGTTCAGCCAGCGAATATGACTGCCTAGTGTGTTTGTATGTGTTTGTGTTTGTGTGTGCGACTGCATTGCCTGAACAATGCCAACGCATGTGTGTACTGCCGCCTGCCTGCGTGCATGTGTGCGTGTGAGTGTGAGTGTGTGTGGCAAGGCGGCAAAGTTGATTTATCGGCTTGGAAGCCATTAATCATGGCTGCGACAAGTTAGCAGCGAGCGACCAGATGGGGTCACTCAGCAGCGCCAGCAGCAACGCTTGGCCGCTGGCAATGAGCGCACGGAATGCCAGGCGATTAGATAGTGGCGCAATAGCAACAACAACAACAACAATACTGCGATACTATGAAAACACAACGAGAATTATGAGCGTAAGAAATAATCAAACCAATAAGATAGGAGCAGCTGCAACAACAACAAAAACAATAACAAGGATGCAAAAGCATCATAAATTCTTCAAAGAAAATATGCGAACACTGACTGAGACATTGGCAGTTTGAGCTCAGCTGTTTTTGTGGCGAATGTTGTTGTTGTTGTTTTTGGCGATTACAATCACAGTCGTTCGAGTTGGCTGGCTTCTTTGATAGAAGGCGTGGAAGATATAGAAAAAATTGTTATAGAAATGATCAGAAGAGTTTATGGCAAAGAAGTGTTGTAGTCGATAGACATTTTTGCATTGCGAAAGTGACTATTTGTTGTTAGTCTCTTCAATATGGATTACACTACTCGACACGAAAAATGCTCCTAAAAACAAAAGTATCTTTTAGACTAATCTTCGGCTGCTGAACCCGAAACTGAAAATCAAAAAATTTTCTTAAGAAGCGTTTCGAAAAATCTTCGAAAAACTCGTTTTTCCCCTCTTATTTCAGCTATGAGCACATATCTCGTAAACCAACCATCCGACTAACACAAGTGGCCCGTTGTTCAGAAGGTAATTATCTAATTTAACCAACGATATATAGATTGTTTAAATCAGATGAGATTTGGGGAAGTTACTGACGATGAAAGTTGTAAAAAAGTGAATTTTCGATCAATTTCAAAAATCATAAATTTTCGAAAACTTTTTTGTAGATAAAATAACTGATCTCCTCTGGTTTTAAAATCTAAGATGAAAGATATATTATTTGATCAAATATTAAGCCTAACATCAATAGAATTGAAAGAAAAATGACAGAGTTATGATGCACGGAGTGAAAACACCAACTTTTCATTTATTACACCGTGCGAAAATATTTTTTTATTTTCCCGAGACCCATCCAAATGTTGATATAGACGTGAAACAAGACGTCATTTATAATATCCTGGCATAGTCAGTTTTTCATTTTCTGACCCAAAAACCTTCTTAAAGGACTTTAGTGAGTAGTGTTATAGCAAGTTCCTGTATTTCTTTGTAATCTGTCTTGAATTACTTCAGTGATGTTCAAAACTTCGCTTGTTCTGTCTGCTGGCCTGCCCGTCTGTTCTTAAAGTTAAATTTGTACAAGATATATCCCAACTTGTTTCTGCATCCGTATCCTTCGTCCCTTCGTTCGATGTCCTTTTTTACGTTTGTCTTGTTTTCACTCAGTCCTTACGCGCTATTCCGATTTAATCACGTCCTTGTGTCTATTTATATGTAACTATAGACGACCTCTGTCCATCTATCCAAACCGTACCCATGTCCTTTTATCCGTTTGCTCATTTGTCCTTCCTTCTGTTTGCTTGTCCTTACATCTGCCTCTTCAACGCTTTGTAAGTTCGTTTATCGCGTAACAGAAAATAATTAGAACCACTGTTTTCTGTTCCAGTGCTTTGCCTGCCTTTCGCTTAGCCATTTGCCTGCTTGTCCTATTCTTCTTCTTCTTCTTCTTCTTCGCTTTCAAGTGTTGTGCATGTGTTGTTGTCCTTGCTCTCAATTAGTACCGGTCATATATGAATTTAATAATAACAATACATCAATTCCCTTAAGTGAAATTCCATGTCACCAGTGCCAGTGTGTCCAACACACACACACACACACACACACACACTGGCACACGTTCACCTGTCCCAGTGAAGGTCCGCAATATGAAAAATGTGCTGATCCATACAAACAAAGGTGCGCTGTGCGGTCGGTTGTTCGCATTAAAAATACCGGAATGTCATTTCAAATGCCAACAGCAGCACCCACAACGACAACAGCAACAAAAACAACAACAGCAATCGCAATGGGCGTTCACAAGCAACAAATACGGTCACACATAGAGCGCAACTAATACACTTACGTCGAGTAATGACATAATCAATAGTCACATTTGCAGCTTTGAGCCCAGCGCACCTTCCTTTGTTGGGCGCCTCTGTCCGTTCGTGTACCTCTTCACGCTGGCCGCCTGCAGCGAACATGGCGCGTCTTTAATGAGTTTTCTGCCAAGGCAGAGCAACAATTAAATCGTTTGTGACTGCAAGTGTGTCCGTGTGTGTGCGTGTGTGTGTATATTGAGTACTAAATTCCATTACTTGTCTCATGGAAAATGCATGCAACAAGATGCGCTCGGCCGCACTTTCAAGTTGTGCATTTTTTATGCAAGTTTTCCGTGAGTTCAGAACTCGGAATTGAAAACATGGCCCGCTGAGTGTTGCTGGTCGAAGATAAACAAGAAAATCCAACTGCAGTAAAATGTACTTAGATATTTAATAATTCTGCTGTAAATTAAGAAACAGTTTGTTGAAAGAATAATTCGCGTAATAAGTCGAAGTTTCGAAAAAAGGTGCAGAACGACTGTTTTTTCGTAGAGTTTTTCTTTGGAGAATGGTCTCCATGCGTAAATCTTCGCCAACATTTATGACCTTGACAGGTCAAAGTTAGGTGTTCATAAATTCCTGTTCCGCTGTTTACTCTTAGTTGTCAACATTCGCTTCCTTTCAGAGAAAAATGCGCTGACAGATTTTGAAAAAGATTCTAAAGTTAATGAATCTCTTTGAACTGTTCTTCTTCATGAACCATTTTTCTTCTTCTTCTTTATTTTAGGATCAGATCCTGTTGTTTAACAATTTAAATCAATAAATAATAGACGTGAGACGTCGTGCCGTGCGGACGTGTTTTTCCTAATCTCTCTGTTGATCATAATTATACAAACACTCGTGCGTTAGTGATTCGGGTCGACCATCCTGCTGATTATCGTCATGCCATGCGTATGTGGCCATAAGGTCGACCGTGGCCAGCTTAAAGTACAATGTGCCAAGTGCAGTGACATTTTTCATCCAAAATGTGTAAAGCTATTATCGGCCGATATTGAATATATGCAAAAAGCGAACAAGCCTTATTGTTGTACCCAATGCACAAAAGCGCGCCGAAACTCTATTCTATCGTCTCCTCGCTCAACAACTCCGCCAATAGATAGTGTATCGGTTACCAACAACTCAGCTGGTTCGGAGCCCGCAAAAAACTCTTCGCTGCCACCTGCTTCGGCTCCCGAGAGAGCCTATCCGCCACCTGAGTGCGACGAGATAGAAATCAGCTTGCAAGCTGTTCTCAAAGAGCTTAGATCTCTTCGATCTGATCACGAAAAGACGACCGCAATAATTTGCTCTTTGCAAAGCGACAAGGAACTTCTGATTAAAAAAGTTGAAGATCTGCAACTAGAAGTACAAGCTGTTCGTCGTTTACTTTGTGATTTTGATGTCGCTGCTACAATCCCCACCATTGCTAGTGACATCAAAGATCTTCGGAATGATCTGAATAACATGCATGCTAATATTTCTGCAACATCAATACACAATAAGCGGGCGCCTGTTCTTGGCTCAACGACACCGATTCTCTCCTCTGCTCCATCTATCTCTTATGCTGCTGCTGCTGCCGCCGCTGCCACCCCTACAGCCCATGCTGCCGATGCCGTTAACATTTCTTCTGCTTCGCGCTGCCCTGCGCCGCCTCCGTTGCTGCTATCTCATAGCAACCAGACAGCACAGTTGAACAACGATGACGTCTTCATAACTGCTGGCGCTAAGAATAAAAGAGCAAAACGGAATGCGAATAACACTGTCGTTGGCCGCAATGCAAGCCGCGAGTTGGATGTAATTGTCAATCTAAAGTGGGTACATTTGTCGTATTTCAATCCCACAGTGACCACCGAAAGCATTATTGACTATGTACATACTCATGCTGCTATAGATAAGAGCGATCTTTCATGCTACATTTTAGTAAAGAAAGACTCTGCAATTGAAGGACTGAAGAGAGTATCGTTCAAACTTGGCGTAGCAGAAAAGTACTACGACAAAATCTTCGACCCTTCTCTTTGGCAAGAGAATATTAGAGTAAGGCCGTTTACAAATTTTCCAAGAGTAGAGGCGAAACCACTGCAGTCCTAGCGTGCGCCGACGCTGTTATTAATTCTGCAAATGCTACAGAATCCCTACTGTATTATCAGAATGCTGGCGGGATAAGAACCAAAATGCTACCGTTGCTGCTTTTTTCTTCATCGTCTCTCTACGATATCATAGTTTTAACAGAAACCTGGCTCTCTGAATGCCATCATACTGCTGAAATGTTCGATTGTCAACAATATAATGTATTTCGCAAAGACAGATGCTCCCGCACTACCGGTCTCTCTAAAGGCGGTGGCGTACTTGTTGCTGTTCGTTCGAGTTTGCCCAGTACGCAAATTACCCTATCCTCTGATACGTGCTCAGACCAGGGTCGTTTAGATATTGATCAAATTATTGTTAAAATTGTCATAGAAAAATCTCATGAATTGTTCATTTCTGTAAGTTACATTCCACCATTAAGTCCAAACGAATTGTATAAAACGCATATAAGTAACTGTTGCACCATATTAAATAATCTAAACCACAATCAACATATCATAATATTGGGTGACTTCAATTTACCCAATGTTAATTGGTGTTTTGATGAGGATGTTAAGCAATTATTACCATATAATGTATCAAGCGAGAGTGAATGCGAGGTACTCGACACTTTTGCTGAGTTTAATCTCTGTCAGGTTAACAGTGTTCATAACGACATCAATCGTATACTTGATTTAGTTTTTATAACCAGCGATCTAAAATCTAATGTCGAGCCCATTTCTTCACCCCCTCTTCCTAACTCTATCCACCATAAAGCATTATGTGTGAGCTTTAAACTTATAAACTATATCAAATCAGTCATTAATTCTTGTAAGAACTATAACTTCATTAAAGCCGAATTCAATGACATATCACGTTCATTAAATTCAGTTGATTGGGAATCTGCCCTTAACAAGCCCCAATTATCACAAGCCTACTACGTATTTCGAGACAATTTGAAGGCGGCCATTAACACGTTCGTTCCTGTTGTACCAGTAAAGAGTCGTTCCAAGCCGATCTGGTATAACTCCAGACTTATAAATCTCAACAATAAAAAAACTAAAGCATACAAACTGTATCGCAAATCAAACAAAAATTTAGAACTTTATGCAATATACAGTCGGTTGCAAAAAGAGTTTGATACTCTGAACAAGTTCTTATATCACCACTATATCCTTAATGTAGAGAGTGAAATAAGGGCAAATAGTAAGCGTTTTTGGCAGTTTATAAACAGCAAAAAGAAAGACACTGGAATCCCAGACATGATGCATTATTTAGGAGAATCATCGTCGGATATTGATAAAATTTGTAATTTTTTTGCATGTTTCTTTCGATCAGTTTATGTTCCTCAATCTGGAATCGAAATTGACAATAACATAGATATCAACGCACTTGTCTTTAAGGGTTTACAACTCTCAGTTGATGAAGTTCTAGATGGCCTTGCGATCTTGCCAAATGACCCAACTTCAGGAGAAGATTATTTATTTATTTATTATATTATATTATATTTATTTATTTTATTAAAAAATTGTGCACCAGCGTTAGCCCTCCCATTGTCAATAATCTTTAATAAATCCCTGCGGTGTGGGGAGTTTTTACAGGACTGGAAAAAATCCTTTATTATGCCTATCGATAAGTCTGGGAGCAAGTCTGATATTTCAAATTATCGTCCGATCTGCAAAATCTCAAGTATACCCAAACTTTTCGAGAAACTTGTTTATGATAGGATTTTCTTCCATATTTCAGAGGTCATATCGCCTTATCAGCACGGCTTTATAAAGGGTAAATCCACTTCTACAAACTTGGCCTTATTCTCTAATTTTGTCTTAAAACAATTTGAAACAGGTCAACAATGCGACGTCATATTCACTGACTTTTCGAAAGCTTTCGACAGGGTTAGTCACAAAATCCTTCTTGCAAAGTTGGAATCAATTGGATTTCATTCAAGTATGCTTAAGTGGTTTGCATCGTACCTAACCGATAGGACCCAATTCGTTCGTATAAACAATACAAAATCGGATATCATTAACGTCACCTCAGGTGTGCCTCAAGGCAGCCATCTTGGGCCGTTACTTTTCCTGATCTTTATCAATGATATTCCGGACGTCTTTTTGACGTCGCGTTGTCTGATGTACGCAGATGACTTGAAAATATATAGTCGCATAGAGAACGTATCTGACTGCATTAACCTTCAAGAGGACTTATCAAAACTGCATTCTTGGTGTGATGCTAACTCTTTGCCACTTAATGTTGGTAAATGCCAGTGTCTGTCTTTCAGTAGACGTAAAGTCGCGATTAATTTCCATTACAAGATAGGCACTGTTATCCTCACAAAAATTTACGAAAAGAAGGATTTGGGAGTCATCTTCTCCTCGAAAATGTCCTTTTCTAAACATATAGACTTTATGATTACCAAATCTAGGTCCATGCTCGGCTTTGTAATGAGAAATTCAAATGAGTTCCAGGATGTTTTTACTCTCAAGAGTTTGTATTTTGCATTCGTAAGATCGAACCTAGAATATTGCAGCATCATTTGGGATCCATTCTATTCGGGTTATTCGTTAAGGATCGAGAAGATTCAGAAACGCTTCACTAGATATGCCATTCACTCTCTCCGTTGGAAAATTATTATGCCTGAATATAAAAGTAGATGCCTTTTGCTAGCTTTGCCGACATTAGAAATGCGAAGAAAAATTTCCTCGGTAATGTTTATTAGAGACATAGTCACTAGCCATATCAAATGCCACTTCTTGCTTGAGTTAATACTTTTCAATTGTCCCGCACGTGGCCTCAGATTTAACAACATGTTCTACCTACCTTGTCATAAGACTAACTTTAGTCTTAACGAACCGCTTACACGCTGCCTAAGGCAGACAAACCAATTTTGTAAAAATTTAGATATATTTTGTAATTCTAGAGAGAGTTTTAAGTCTAAACTAATGCTGCTGTCACACTTTTTGAGTTGCGATTAATTGTAATTAACATATTTATGTACATAATATATATACCCTAGCTTTTAGTAATCTATTTGAGTTGTACTCTAATTGATGAATTTAAATAAATAAATAAATAAATAAATAAATAATATAATATAGATTCTATATTATAGAAGATCAGTGGTGCACGTAGGAGAAGTTTTGGGGGTTAAAATCCCCAAATAAAAAAATTGCTGGTGCAAAATATGGTTTTTAGTGAATTTGGGCTCAAAATTTATACGAAAAACCTCCGAAAATGAGATCCTGTGTGCACTACGGTAGAAGAGATTCATCAGTTATTGTAAGATCTGGATATCCAACATTCCTGCCAACGTTTGAGTGAGCGACGTGGCGGTTGTCCTCACTGGTTTCTCAATCATCACAGTTTTTGCTAATCGGTCATTCTACTCTCTGCGTTGTTTTCGACTTCATTTAACAGTGTCTTGCAGATGGCATACTTATTTCTCTCCCTATGTTACCAGCGATTGACTGCAGTGTCGCAGTTCCAATAGCTCCTTGGATTGCACTGTTGTGGGCTCTGGTCTCCACGGACCTTGCCTTTTTATAGTTGCTTAGTACTCCACCTATGATTGATAACTTCGATGGTTTTCCATGCTATTTGAACTATTCTTGATCTCAAAAAATTAAACCGTAATTTGACGAATTTTTTAACATTTATTTTATCCAGAGGTGCATACGGCAAGGCCGCCCTCGATAGTCCAGCGGCTAGCGCGTTGGCTTCTCATACCAGAGGCCCTAGGTTCGAATCCCAGCTCGTGCTATAGCAACGCTCATCTACTTCCATCGCATCTACATCCATCAGAACTGCCAACCGCCCTTCTGATTCGGCGTTAAACTGTAGGTCCCCCCCCTCTCTTCATCCATTCGCCTAAAATGTGTGTTGTAACACATGTTGGAAAAAACAGTACAGAATTAAAAAAATGGGTGAAATATGTGCTATCACAATGGACCTCTTAGGCCTCCGAGTGTGTGTTCTTGCAGAGGCAAACATATTCTTTTATGATTTGAGTAGAACTTCTTGGAATTAAAAGTCTTTACATGACAATAAAATAGCAAAAGCGTCAAATTTAAGTCAAAGTAATCACAAAACATGCAGCAAATTATAAAATGGAGATGACTGACGACTTGGCATGCGGTACAAATAGCTCCAGTCTTTTTAATGTTAATATCTGAAGTAAAAACTGTCGTTGTCTTTTTCATCTTTCGGCTGCCAAAAGACGCTAAAAATGCCGCCGTACAAATAAAAACCAATTTGCATGCCAACCAAATGGAAATGGTGATAAATTTGTGCATAGAAACTTTAGCGGCTAAGCCTGGTTTATGATTTCTGAATTTTCCGCAGACTGTGAAACACTAATCCAGCCGTTGTATGCAAATCAATTTCAATTAAAGTGAAATAGAATAAATTAGAAATTTATATTACAGTCGAGAAGAGGCGCCAGGCTTTCTGCTCTGCTGTAGTTGACAATGTTTGAGCACTGAGAGAAAATTGTTTAAAAATATTCCAGAAAATCTAGTCTTGAATACATTCTTGTGAAAAACGATCGACTGATTGTATATGCAAATATAGTTGGCGCAACTTTGTTATTACAAAAAAAAAAACACGATCAAAGATGGAGAAAAATATTTTCCATAAAGCTTAGTTTTGAATAAATTCTCATGAAAACTAATTGGAATTTGTAGCAAAGTCCTTTTGGCAGCTTCAACACACTGGCTGGTGCTGGCAGTGGCGCTAGCTGCAAGTTGTCGACGTCGACGACTCGCTCCATCTTGATTTGCTTTTAAATATAAAAATCAGCAAACTTTTTAATTGAGTTTCGACATCGCTTTGCGTAAGATTAGGCGCAAAGGGCGCTTAGGCGGCAATGATTTAGTCGACGTCAACGTGTCAGTTGCCTCGAACGCCCCAACGAGCGCCGCGACGTCGACGACTCGCCATAAAACTGATAGGACGCGCAGTGGCGCATCGCTTTAACGCCGAATTGTCACATTTACGCCGGCTAACTCTCACCGCTCGTCGCTCGGCTCACAAAGCCGCTGCCCGGCCGCAAGCTGTGCTCTGCTCTGTGTGCTGCCAGTCGGCATCGTCAATGCGCGCCGTTTGTTTGTGCGAATTTAATTAAAGCACTAAAACACAAATTGAATCAGTCTTCCTTGTTGCGCGACGGCCGCGCGACGCGCTCTCGTTCGCGGCGCTGTTTATTGCGCTTTTACATTGTGCTTCAATGCAATTTTATGTCTTCATTTGGGAATTTTTTGTTGGCGCTTTCGTTTTTACGACGCGGCTACGACTCGGCGTCAAAGTGTGCCAGCACCGAAACCAATTAATTAAAGATGAGCGCAAGCTGGCAGCCGGCAATGGCGCGAAGAAAAACGCTGCTGCCCTCACCGCAGCCGGCAAAAGTGTTTAAATTGTTGTTCTTTTGCTTTTAAAATTTGCGCCAAACTTCTGGCCAACACTTGTGGCTTTAGCCTTTTCGTGTTGCTGCTGCTGTTGTTTGCTGGAGTGTTTGCTAAAAAGTTGCGCGCTGCAAGCTGTGAACGCCGTCAGACTGTGCCGCGCTGTGCGGTGTCTTTGGCGAATATTTGATTTTGTTTCGCTGACAACTGGCGGACAAATATTTAAAGATGCTCGCATTTAGTCCCGTCGTCCGGCCCCCTCCACCGCCGCCGCCGTTCGCACGCGCAGGCTGTAAAAATCATTTCATTAAGTCGGGTTATCGTTTCACTCGGCAACACTGTTGGCGCTCCGGTCCTTTTCACTCAATTTGATTAGGTTCGGGCCGGCAGACGCGGAGCGCTGGCGGAAATTATCAGCGTCGAAATTATTTTCAATATTTAGCCGATTTGCATTTTCGGTTTGGGTGGCGCCAAAAGGCGGCAGCAAAGGTCGTCAATTTACTGCTGAAAAATGTGGCATATTCTTAGGCGCTGCGCATAAATGTTACGCCGCCTGGCATTTCAATTATGCGACAGCAGTCGGCCGCGTGCTATTAAATTATTTCGGGCATCTTAACACTGCCGCACAGCCTTTTTGTGCTCTACGGCTAACGAGAGCGAACCGGCGTCGCCGCCCACCGCCCACCGACACAGCACGGCTCGTTGCCCGCGCCGCTCGAACTGAGGGCAACACGTCAATGCTTTCGAAATGATTTTCACGTTTCCGCTGCAAATAAAAAGCGATTCAGTTACATTTCCGCAATGTATCAGCCGCTTGCGCCGACACCGTCAACCCATTGCACACACACACACGCACGCGCGGCAACACTCGCACACTCGCGTGCATGTGTGTGCGCGTGTGAGTGCCTTTTTGTGATGTCTTTTATTTGCACAAAATTTTCCCATTTGTTCGCACGCAATGTAATAATTTGTACTCGAATGCCACACATGCCTCGCCACTCGGCGAACAGTCGAGCAGCCCGCCCGCCCACACGACCACTCAAACACTGCCGCCGAGCCACTAGTTGCGCACAGCACGAAAAATATTAGTACTCACTCGATGCTGGATGTTGTTGTTGTCGACAATAAAGACTATACAATTTACAATCTATGTAAAAATTTATAAGAAGCATTTTCATTTCCAAGATGCGCTTTAGGGATATCAGAACAAAGGTTTTGTTTGCAATTTTGTTTGCACTCTACTGAGTGAAATCTTAGAATCAGTCATCTGTCAGCGATCGCTGAATTGGCCTAAACTCGAGTGAGACCGTTAGGACTCTGCGGTGGGACCAATTGTTGTCGAAAAGCTTTCATAACAGCGATTGACCACAGTGACGATGTAGTCTTCGTAGGGTCTTCTCGACCCCTGCACGAGCGAGATTTTGCTCTCATACTGACAGACGGTGATTATAGATCAGATCATAAGATCCTCTTGAACCTAGCAAGAGAGACAGATTGGTCTCACCCGGACTTCATACGTATCTGGACTTCATTTGAAAAAGAAATTATAACTCAGATCATAAGATCCTTTTGTCCCTTACATGAGGGACAGATTGGTCTCATCCGGACTTCATTTGCATCGATGATTATAGCTCAGATCATACGATTCTCTTGATCCTTACTAGAGAGACATGTTGGTCTCATATGGACTTTATTTGTATCGATGATCCATAAGATCCTCCTGACCCTTACATAAGGAACAGATTGGTCTCATCCGGAGAGGGACATATTGGTCTCATATGGACTTCGTTTTCATAGGAGATTACAGCTCAGATCATAAGATCCTCTTGAGTCTTGCAAGAGAGACAGATTGTTCTCACCCGGACTTCATTTGCATTTACAGGTGATTATAGATCAGATTAAAGGGTCCTTTCAACCCATAAAAGAGAGAGGAGAGTGATTGTAGCTCTGTTCATAGTGTCTTCTTGATTACAATTCTTATCATAAAGCCCTCTTGATCCCTGGAGCGGGAGATTGATCTCATCCTCACTACCGATGCATAGGTGATTCAAGTTCTTATCGTTAGGCCCTCTTTACACCTAAAAGATAAACAGATTCAACTCATTCTGACTATCGATCCACAAACTCACAAGCCATAGAGCCCTGTTCTTCTACCCAAAAGAACACTCATAAGGCCGTTTTAACCCTAACAGGAGCGAGAAATTCATCTCATCCCGGCTACTGAAGCATAGGCAATAAAAGCTCTTATCCTGGCAGTATATTCTTTTACTTTACCGATGCGACAAGTTTACTCTCACCCCCTCTCTACTTGCCACATTCTGTATTTATAATTAATTTACAACATGGACTAACATCAAATATTTGCGCACAATCGAATCTATTAAAATCATTTGCAATCGGCCGAGTCGACATGTTGAGTAAATAACAACGCCCAGGGCGAACAACGCATTTTGTCAAGTTTAGGAAAAGCATTTAATTCTGTTTTGAGTGCTTTTCGTTAGCATCACGTGCAGTCGACGACTTCTACGAAAAATCGTATACTCCCCGCGGACTCAACATTTGGCCATTTCACTGCATTATGGCACTAAGGAAAGTGCACTACCCCATGGCAACAAAACCAACAACAACAACAACAGCAAAAAATTAAGTTTCTTAAAGTAATTGAATGCAATAATTTCCATTAAAGTGATTTCTGTCGGGAATGCACCAAAGATGCGCTCAGCACAGGTAAGAGACCGAAGCCTGTGCGGGAGAACGAGACAGACAGAGGCAGAGATGGAAGGAAAAAGCGCAAAACTGCATTTCATTTGCGCACAAATCGCAAAGTCGCAAAGTCACGCCAAAGTCGGAATGCAACTGCAATGCAGCCGATTCAGGCTCGCACAGGCGGCGGACAACAGCAACAACAACAACAACTGCAATTCCCCGTTGAATGCAAATGCAATAAAATGCAGTTTAAAAATGCTGTAATGAAATATTTTCGGTTTCTTGGGCAAAAGTGTGCGGAAAATATTCGCTAAACAGAATTCAGGAAATTGAATAAGCGGTTTGTTTGGTTTTTCAACCTCACTTTCAATTTTACTTCAGTGAAAATGTTCGAAGTGCGCGGCGCAGGTGGGCGCCAGAAAACTGGGCCCTACAACAACAAACATAATAGTGAAGTGTCCGCTGGTGCCCAAATTGGACAGTTTAAAGTCCGATTATGTGTGTGTGTGTGTGTCACTTCACTTCACTCACACATACACGCACAAGGAACTGTCTGTGCCTGTCGTTGGCTGTGCGCGTCGCTTTGAGTGCACTTTGCATCGATGCAGCGCTGCAAGTTGTACGCAACATTGTAAAAATAAAACGATGAAAGCGAAAATTGACCAGGTTAAGTAGAAAAGAAAAAGAAAATGTGAAAAAAAACATTGAGTGAAAGCTAACGCCATGCAAATTGCTGCGACCTGCCTGCACTGCCCACTATTTACTTTGGTTTCGTTTTGCACACACTTGGCGCAAAAAGTTAGTTATTGCCCCAGTTTGCGTAAATTTACATCAACACAAAATAATAACAAGAAGAAGAGGAATAAAAATGCCATGCAGAAAAAGAAGACAGCGCTGAAAAACGACAACTTTGACTTGGCCGGCGATGCGTTGAGGTCGCGCTGCGAAACCAACAGCCAGAACGGATGTATTGCCAACAACAAGCACAGCAACTACATTAACAACAATAACAACAACAACAGTAAAGACATGAATAACACAACTCAAAAGACTCAATTGGCAACACAGTAAATTGCACAGTTTCAACTTTTCCTCGACCAAATGTTGCCGCTGCAAAAAGGCGAACGCGGCCAGGAGACGCGAAAGGGACCGACGACAAGGTTGGCGGCGGAAACTTTTGCTGATTGTCAAATGCCAACGCTGTACAGAAAGTTTGGCGCGCCTCTTCGGAACTGGGTAACATTTTAATTTACTTCGGCGACGTGCACGTCGAAAATGCGTTAACGATTTGAGCTGCAACGTGCACCATGTTGCATGGAAAATATTTCGCAAAAAAGTGCAACGAATAAGTAATCTTCGACTAAGAGCTGCATAAACGAATTTTACAAAGAATTTACAATTTAATGACAATGTTTTATTTACTTGTAATTTTTGCCTTCTTGTGATGTGGCAATCTTTCGGGATGTGCAGTTTTCGGGGGTGAAATTTTACTTACAGGTGAGCAGCTGTCGAAAGCTTCTAGCGATTCAGTACTGAAATGCTCTGAAGCGGAAGTAAAAACCAAAAAACTGATGTTAGCAAATTGCATTATTCTTCGAAAATACATAAATACATCGGATTTTCAAACCAAAGTTGATAGATTGAAAACCAAAAGATTATCTTGTTTTGAAATTTGGATGAATCGAAGCTTTAACCCTTTCAGTCACAATGTCCAATATATTGGACTACAGCCCGTACAATTCATACAGAACGGGTTTATTTTCATGTCGGAAAGGGTTAATGTATTTAGTAAAAGTGAGGCACCAGTGAAAACTTTTTCAAAAGCTTCCTACAGGATATAGAATAAGGATATCATATCAGAATGCTTTATCAGGATCAAAATTTAAAAATACTATGTTGTATTAAGGAGATAGAGGATAAAAACAGTTTTGGGTATTTCGTAACAGTGAGGCAGCGGTGAAGATTTTTTCAAAAGTTTCCTACAGGATATAGCATAAGGATAACATATCAAGTTATTGTATCAGAATGCTTTGTCAGGATAAAAAAATTAAAAATACTATGTTTTGTAAAGGAGATAAAAGGATGAAAGCTTGTGTGTGTGTAGTAACAGTCAGGCAACAATTAAGACTCTTTCAAAGCACTTTTTTTAAGATATGATATAAGGAATGTAGGTATAAGGATAATTGAGAGTACTCCTGAATTTTTAACGAGCGCAAACGCAGCAGTTTAAGGGCTCCGAACATTTCAGTACCGAAATAATGAAATTTATATTTTTTCCATTGCTTGGAAATTTAAAAAAAATACTTTCACTAGAACCACTGTAATTTCTGAAACAAGGACCAATTCATTATAAAATTGTAATGCGTATCCTTTAAAAGTTTATACATTCTGAATATCATATGGATGCATCTCTAGCCTCGATAGTTCAGTGGGTAGCGCGTTGGCTTCTCATACCGAGGCCCTAAGTTCGAGTCCTGGCTCGAGCTGGTGAAATGCTCATCTACTTCTATTGCTATCCACATGAGCAAGTGAGAATTACAAGAATGGCAAAGCCTCCAAGTGTGAAAGAACAACTGCCAGCCGCCATTCGGATTCGGCGTTAAACTGTAGGTCCCACCATAACCTAACCTAGCCATCTCTAGTGCTGATTTTTATATGCCTTCCTATGAACTTGTTGAGTGATAGATTATTAATTGGCAACAAGGTTTCAGATCAGTTTGCGCTAAACATTTCTCTATAAGTACATACCTTTGAGGTCAAAATTATGTTGGTCGAACCAGATAGTATTTTTAACCCTTTTCAGGAGTCTTCAAACAGAATACGACCTGCTTGAACAGAATAGAAGGCTTCCCAATTTGTTTATTGTAGTTCTGAGTTTGGCGTTTGGAGTTCTGAGTTGTTCTCCAAAGTTCAGTTCAACTCTTGGTCAAAACATTAAGGCGCATTGAATCAGATAGACTGTCAGGACTATGATAAGGAAGATATGAACAATTAAAAACAGTTCGTCTGTAGTTGTCTTGATTCTTCACGGATTAGACAGAGAGAGGGATATTTCATTATTAGGAGAAGAATACTAAAAATATTGAGCTCTCAGTCCAAACATTTTATTGAACGAAACCAGTGATGAATCAAGTAGCCTGTGTAGACTATTACAAAAAAAAAAAAAACGAAAAAATCCATAAAAACTTTTCAGACCAAGTTTGCGTTGGGATACGGGGAAGTCCAGACATAACCGTCATTAGGTTCCATAGTGCAATCAGAATTTCGTTAGATTACTCAAAGTGCTTACAAGTTTTTTTATAAAGAAGATGCAAAAATGTCATTGAAAGAAACCAGTGATGAACCAAGAGACCTGTATAGACTTTTTAAGAAACAAACCATAAAAACTTTTCAGGCCAGGTTTGTGTTGGGAGATGACCAGTCCAAACATAACCGTCATTAGGTTCCAAAATCAAAATTTCGTTAGACTACTCAAAGTGCTGACAAGTTTTAGTATGAATCTGGATTCTTTAGAAATAATTCAGTCGAAAAAATCATTACCAAGTGCCTCAAATAATTCGAATCAAAGTCTAACATTTAAAGCCGTCGATGCTGGTATACGAACGGAGCGTTGGCGTCGCTGCTGCTCACAATGGTTGCAGAATGTTCGTCACTGACTTGAAGCATTCGCAGGATTGGGTTAGTGCTGCTCCTCTGTCTGTTACAGGTGTCAGCGTTTAATATGAATTATAAGCATAGATCCCAGCATTATGAAAGCATAAAATGTGTATTTTGTTAAACTCGGCTGAAAGTTTGTGCTAGCAAAAACTGAGCCTTCCAGCAAATTGTTATTTTATCGACAACAAAACAAAAAGTGCCTGTCACCGCAAACTAATGACCACATTTTTGCGCCGAGTACGGCCACAGGGCGTGGATTCGCAGTCATTTAAACGTGGTATAACAAATTCTTGTGCATTTATTTGTGTGCTCGTTGCTCGCTTTTGCACACTTTTTACTTGTATGCGCCATTATTTTCCGCCTGCTCTGGCTGCGGCGGCGACGCCACTAACAACAACAAAGGTGACCCCTTAAAAGGCCATAAATTCTGCGACTATTTTCCTCTTTCAATGCAATGTTTTTTTGGTTGTACTTGTTCACCACTTTCGCCACGTTGCCCCCCTTCCGCTTCCCATACACGGTGATTCTTCGCTTTCTGTGTGCGCACACTTGCCGCAATGCCCTCGTTGCACATTAGCGGCTTACGAACATGCTCGATATATTAAAACCACCACATAAACATCCACGAAATCCCCGCACAAGCACAGCAGCCAGCGAGCGACAGCGACAGCAATACAACAATGTCAACAACCACCGCGACAACGACACCATTGGCGATCCGCAGCCGGAAGACCAACAGACGTGCGACCACGCACAGCCGTACGTGGCGCTGCCGACCGATGTGTGCGTGCATCTGTGTCAATGTGTGTGTGTGTGTGTTCCTTTGTTGCTATTCTCGTGGTTGCTGTTGTTGTAGTTGCAGTGCAGGATTATGAAATGAGCACCGTAAACATTTAAGCAGCAACTGCAGCGGCGACTTTAATGGCAACAAAGACGAAAACCGCTGTCGCTGTCCCCGCCACGTCCAACATTCTTCGTTGCGTATTGTGTCTGGCGTCCTTCCTGCCTTCCTTGCGTCCGCAGTATTTGACTTTGGCGCGCCCACAACGCTGCAAAAGTTCACCTCGGCTGTGAAGAAAGCAGTGGAATTTTTCCTCATTTTTCGCTTTTCACGCGAGTCGAATATGACGCAAAGCCAAACTGAGCTGAGCTCTTGTCGCCTCAAAAAGTGGCGACAGATAATCATTGGTCGAATTTTGTGCAGCACTTAGAAAGGGATTAAAATTGGTACGCACTGAGCAGAAGTTCCAAACCTGTTCACAAATCTTATTTCGATGTTGAGATTCGTTGCTGCGTTTGTTATTTTAACTAAAAAATTATACCAGTTCTTTGGTGCTCGTCTTTGTGTTCGATTTTTTGTTCCATACCAGCAATGCATAGAAATGAATTTGAGGTTAGGTTAGACAGAACTTTACACATACATCTACATTACATATTCGCATTGAAACCACGTCCAGCTGGCCAAATAATTTGAAGCCAACTTAAGGCTAGCTCGAGTCCTCAAAGTACTTCAGTTGTGCACAAGTTTCTATTTTTTTATATATTTCCTATATATTCCTTATTAATATATGCAACACTTTTTCTTTCAGATCTCTTTAAATTCCATTCAACTGATACCAAAGTTTATCGCCTCGGCAACTGCGTTGTGCCGCACACAGAAAAGTGAAAACTGCACCAAACCACAAACGTCAACGCTGTCGTCATCATTACCGTCGACAGGCTAGACCGCTTACATTTATCAACAACAACAACAACTCTATCAACAGCAACACAGCGCCAGCGTCGACATTTCTTTTGCACTTCCGCTTCCGGTTCAGGGAGCATTTATGTTTGCCTTGGTTTTTTGCAGCGCAAAGCACAGCGCAGCAACTGCACATTCATACACACTGACACTTACTCACACATACACACTGGAAACCTCAAGTGTATACACGTCGCAGTAATATTTACGCCAACACACCGAAAACCGACTCAGCTCACCGACGCGCCACGCAGCAATGTTGCACAATACGCTGCCACCGCAACAGCACCAGAAACAATTTACCCACACATAGCCATAACTGCCACAGTGGAGGCTGCACACACGTAATCTGCAGCAACAACAGCCACAACTCATTCCGGTGAATTGCTTCTGAAAGAAACATTTTTGAATGCTAAATAAAAATTCGCTCGGGTCCGCTTCGTTTGCGCTTTCTGTTCGAGCACAGTAAGTAATGTTAAACTGATGCAACAACAACAACAATAATAATAATAATAAAAAAAAGTAGAGTAGAAATGATTTACAGACAGAAGTAAACGTCTTGTAAAGGGAAACAATTATGAAAATAAACATTTTTGTGTAAAATTTCAACATTTTTGTTTTTGCATTGGCAAAGCTTGAGCATTCCATGCATGAATTAAGTGTTTGTATTAATTAAAGTTTAGCTTGAAAGTGATGCCAAACGAAAATGTTGACAATTTGAAAGTTGAGCCTAAAAGTATGCTTGGCGTCTGATGATGTTTTGAAAAAAGTCTGGCTTACAAATATTTAATGAGTAGCAGCAGACTTGAGTTTTCATACTGCAACAATCAAGTTGTGGCAAGAAGTCCACAGTGGCTCAGTGGTTAGTACGTTGGACCACAAGTCGGAGTGTCTGGAGGTCGAAAGCTGATTATTGCAACAACAAATGAAGAAAACTTTTCTTACTTTCTTCTTCTTCTTCTTCTTTCTTTCTTAGTAACAGGAAGAGCTAAGCCACTAAAAGTACAAAATTGGGCCATGGAAAGCTTGCCGCATTTTCGAAGCTAAACAATTGTAAGTGTGGTCCTGTAGTATGCTAAGCAATCGTTCAAGCGCCAGTAGCCTTCAAAACAGACATCAGATATAGCTCATCTTGTAGTAGGATTCTTGGCCTATACAAAAATTGGCCTGAAGTCTCCGTTGCACCATTGAATAGCCAAGTAAATTCATGCTGCAAGCTGACTTTAAGTGTTTTGAGCATCATTCCAACACCAGTGCTCTTCTTCTTCTTATTTTCTCACTCAATATAATAAATAAAACTTCATCATAATGTGTGTTCCAAAGTGAATCAAAAACGTTTTAACATATTGATTTCTAAAACGAACAAACGCCGCAAATATAGAAAAGCAAAGCACAAATCAAATATATGCCTCATTGCTAAGCAAAAAGACAGTCACAAGATCGAAAATATCCAACAAAACGCAGCAGGGGGTCTCTGTAAATTGAACAATATTTCAATATTGCCAACGAAATAAATAATTCGTGCGAATTCTGATGGTTGATGTCAATAACGCCACAACTGTTAGTCGAGTGTAACTTGTCGCCCTACAAAAATGCTTCTTAAAGCCCACATACGTCTGTCCCGGCAGGAATCCAGCCAATGCCAGAATTGTTTTCGATGACAAATGCAAATGTTGTTGGCTCAGTGGAAACGGAAGTGAAAGCGAACGTTTGCCGCCGTTGAGCTGACCGTACGCGAAAAATCAAAGAGCAACCATCACGTACAACAACAACAACAACAACATTAAATTATCCGCTGCCAACGCATTGATTGGCACATTAAAATGTTCACTGTGTGCGCACAGTTCGTGTGTTGGCAAACAACTTCCGATGGCCTTTTATTGCTATAAATATTTGTCTTTTATTATTGATGTTGTTGTTATTTTTATTGTAAATACTGTTTTTGTTGCTGCTACAATTGCTATTAGAAATTGCTTTTGATATTTATTTGTTGTGGTTTTTTCGTGTTAGCGATAGAGTGAGTCTGAACGGGGGCAACAGACATGGCGTATACGTAATATTAATTGCCTTATGTTGAAATTACGTAACAGACAGGAGCGCAAAGAAAAAAAATATTTCAAATCAATAGTTTACACACACATTTACATTTGAGCGGTGAAGCGAAGCGAGAAGCGAACTGTGAGTCAAAGTTTAGATGGAAATATGAGGGAATGTTCTTTGGTTCAAGAAACATGTCAATGCTTCCGTGTGGCTTTTTAAACATGGAGACCAGTGATGCCAACCGTAGGGAAAAGAGGCTACATGTAGGGAAATTCAGCCTTGAATTTGCGATATAGGGAAAAAAGGAGAGATTTTTAATATTTACTTAAACGTAGGGAATTTCAACAATCTGAAATTTGTCTCTATATTTAAAAAAAAAATTTATTTTTCTGTTAGCGTATAATTTCTTTTTGTGCGTTCAATTTTTTTCAATGTGGCAATCTTGGCAAGTAAATTGTTCATATATGCTTCAACGCACCCACTGGCTAGCAAGGCTTTTCATGTATTTTGCTTAATTTCAATTTTGCCGCGTTTTCGTGTACATTTTTCAATTTATTTTATTTATTAATCAGATTCTGAATTAACCCTTTCGCTACAGGTTTTTACTGGGGAAAGTTAAAATTTAAAATTTTATATTTTAGGCTTCTATGTGGTTATATTAGCAACATTCCATAACAAATTTTAAAATTTTTATACTCGGACCCTGTATTTTAGAGTGTTTTTCTATGAGAGCAGCCACATCGTTGTGGCTGTAATAATTACATAAACATAAAACTTTTTACGCATAACGAAAATTTGAATATTTCTTCATTTACTTCAGCCAAAATAAAAAAAAGTATCTAAATTGAAAGAAAACGTCAAATTAAAAAGTTATCTAATTTTTCTGCTTCTTCTTCCTTTACTATGTCAAGATATACCATTAAAAAAACGTGTATACTTCTCTTCTTTAAACTTAAATATTCAGTTTATTAATTTCGTATTTTTCCTAAAACTTCAAACTATTCTAAGGACCAACAAAAAATTTATTCTTGAAACCACAGAGAGTTCAGACGTCCACAAAGTAGCATGTTGCCATATGGCAACAAAATAGCGAAAGTGTTAACGAGAGAAAATCGTAAGTTGCTTCAAAACTTATACTTTTTTAATTTTCAATACTTAAAATTGTTTATAGAACAATGAGCAATTCTTCCGATTCATCTTCTTTTTGGGAACGGGTTCTACGAAGCGAGAAAAAGTTATGTATCGACGTTAAAAGTTTAACGACAGCTGGCTGGAAATGGATGAATTCAAGGAATGGCTTGAAAAAATCGAAACGAAAAATTTCAAATGCAAGTGTGCAGCTTGCGACGTTTGCTTTCGATGTTTGAAAATATATGTAGGGAAACATGTAGGGAAAATTTATATTTGCGTAAGGAAAACTAGGGATTTTCATGAGATGCGGTAGGCATTTTTAAAAAAATGTGTTGGCATCACTGATGGAGACTGGTTTGATAGAGTGGAAACTTGGAGTGGAAACCTCACCAAATCTTACACAACCAAAGCTAACCTAAACCTGTGACACTGGAAAATGTTTTCCGTGTATTTGTCAGTCGCGAAAATTCAGTGCACGTGCAGCTTGGAAAATCTAAAACTGTCGTTATGCGTCTGAACACACTTCCGACTGTCGCTAACGTCCAAATTTCAAATTCATACGCAACTGTCACAAGTTTTTAGTTGTTTTTATTGTTCGAAGCATTGTTGCTCTAAAGATGCGGCAACCTGCTCGAATTGCATACGACAGCAGCGCATTCTGTACTTTGTCTGCCTTCATGCGTTCGGCAGGTGTTCCGGGGGACACACACACACACACACACAGACAGACAACGTTTAAGCATTTCGCCAAGTTGACAATTTCTTGTAAATGTTTTGGCTGCAACAAAACAAAGCAAAAGCGACCCCTGCGTGGAGAGAAGCCAACTCTGTCGCCGTCGCTGCTGTCAGTGAAATGTCAATGAAATGCGCTCACAATTGAGTGTATGACACAAGCGTTTGCCGCAGACGGAATTTTAAATTTGCGCTCCAGAGCAACGTCGTTGGCAACAATTGAAACGTGTACGTCGGACGGACGTGTATGCCATGCACAGTGGCACTAAAGCCAAACGAAACGAACGAAAATATTTGTCGCAACAAAGCAAGGAATTTATGCAGTGAATTGCTGCTAAATTAGTTCGAAATGATTTGAGAATGAAAATTAAAATTAATTAATATACAAATAGTAACTGACAACAGCCAACCACGTTTTAGTCATTTATGTACTACCTGAAATTTACGACATGAAATTGGTTTTACATTGAATTCCAGCGCTGCGTTGCCCACAATGCGTTTGTCGATTGGCCGCATAACTTCGCGTGGAATGTACGAATTTATTATTTGCTTATGATTGCATACTTTTGTTAATGCCCGCAATGCGCGTATTAAAAATTCATTTTGCCCGAAACTCAGACATTGTGAAGAAAGCGAGCAAAAAAAGCCATGCCAAGAGCTCGGAATTAAATCAGAAACCATGCTAAATGCCACTACGCATTCCGGCAGCATTAAGTTGCGATTCGGGAAAACAATCATAAGGCGGGCGCCTTCCTTGCATTCCACGCGCTCGGAAAAAAATATTGAAAGCGCCACGTGTGGGGGCCCAGTGCAGTGCGGCGAATTCGGCAAAAACTTACCACTACACACATGGCGGGCAGTTGCACGCTGAATTCGCCAGAGATGCGCTGAATCTGTACGCCACGCGTGGTGAAAGGGACAACGAGCGGCAGCTAACAGTTTTACTAAAAACCGCAGCAGTCCTGCGCGCCGACACTGTCTATGCGCAGCAGAGAGAGCGTTTCAAAGCGAGAGAGAGAGCAGCGTGAGCGTCGACAGCAGTGAGCAGCTTGCAGAAATTAGTACAAAGTGGAAAATGGCTAACAGCGCTGGAACGAACGACCGCAACAGCGACGCTGCGGCCAGCGACAACAGCTGCTGGCCCACGACATAGCCGCGCTGTGCCATGCAACATTGCCATGTAGCCGAACACCTGCCGCATCCGGTGGCACACTTTCGCAGCGCACGTCGAGCTGTGGTCGTGCAAGTGAGCGCTGGCCCTGCTGCCAGACGAGCGCCTGACCATGAAGTCCGCTGCGTAATACTTAAATGTTGAAATGTTACTTGGGCTGAAATGAAATGCAGGGAAAACAAGGACATTCCAGTTGTGTTGAGCAGAGAAGTGACGACACTTTTTATTTATGGGTTTTCATAATTTTATTGTTTTTATATTTCGTAACCCCCACTTGTGTTGCAACTATATCAGTTATTGATTGGTTGTTATTGGTTGTACGTTAACCCTCTAGTTCCCAAGTTTTTAATCTTGTTAAAAAAATTACCAGTGATAGTTTTGTGGTGGAGAAGTAATGTTTGTTCGGGGAAAAAAATGTCATGTCAATAGGAGGCGTGATAGAGGGTGTAGAAAGTAGAAGGACTAGAGGCCTGCCTGGGAAAAAAATGCCATATGAAATTTTTTTTTTTAATTAATTTAAATTTTTAATTTTTTTTTTTATATATGTAATGTTATATATGTAAACAGTTTCAGTTCATACGCCTAATAGACAATAAATAAAAACGGGGGGGGTAAGGCGAGGGGTAATGTGTCGTGGGGTAGTTTATACACTGCTTTTGGGGGATGTATAAACTAGGAAAACTGAAAAAATCGGTATTGGTATATATATATGGCGGTTCTTATTATTTTTTAATGCCTTGTTATCTTTTCACACAGATGTCGACATATCTACTCCATGAAATAAAGGACTAGGGGAGACTAGTTCTCTCATCTACCGCCACGGACCACGCCTTAGTATAAATTTTTGCAGGGACATGATCTTTTTTACATTGCGGTGTATCAAAATTTCGGTTAAAATAGAAAAATAATGCTTAAATAGCGAAAAAATATTATCAATGACCGTTAATTATTTACGCTTTTCATCTCAAGCAGGTCTACAGACACTCTAGGGTTCGGGTTAGGTAGGAGGAGTGTAACAACTTTTTTTTACAATTTTTTTTTATTTTCTCAAAGAACACATTAACAGCTACTCACCAGTAATTTTTTTAGTTTTATTGAGCCTCACAATTTATTTAAAATAATTTTTGTTTCTCACACAATTTCAAAAATAATTATTTGCTTACTTTCTCACGAAACTTCAACTTTGTCTTACAATTACTGCCGTTGTGCATGTGGCAGCGTTAACTGACTACATTTATTTTATAAAATGGAGATTCCCCTCTCCAGCTGAAATCAGCTAGAAAAATAAGGTGTAATTTACAGAATTTTTTGAAGCTTAGGATGTCTACAGGCCTTCTTGGGAACTAGAGGGTTAAGACTTCTTCAAGCAAGCAACAAGGGGAAAGAAACATTTAATTTTCTAACATTAGCAGCGCTGTCTTTGGGTATAAATTTATCAAGTTGCTTGCTGTTATTTTGGGCCTTTAATCTATCCATCAGCCTGCACTTCATTACACTCAAAGACATCCAAAGATTCCCCCGTCTGCTTCGCTTCACAGTGTCTGCGTTGAGTTCACCTTCCCGCTCCTCAAGAAAATCTTAAATGTATTCAAATTAGTTATTGTTATTGTTTTTATGAAGATGCACTTGTCGGCACCTTAATGTGCTTCGCTCGCACGCTTTGGCTGCGGCAGCGCTTGCCACACTTTTTAGCCACGTGCCCCCCGCAATTCAGCTGCCTTGGCTGTGCGCAGTCTTCTTCTTGTCATTGGAAGCTTCATTTAAAATTAATCTTTCAAATGTTGTACACATTGCTTATGTTACCTGTATTTAAGAAATTCTAATTCGTTGACTAGATGGCCGCTAAAATATTTTGGTGGGGGAAGTACACGCGCAGGGCAGCCATGAAATATTCATAGAAACAAATCGCAGGTCATTCAGAAATATTCACAAACTGCAAAAAGTTGGACTAGATTTTTTTATGTTTATAATTGTTGTAAGTGAAATTTTATTCGAAAATATTTTGTGCACATTTGCAGTGTTTTAAACAGCGCCTTAGCCTCCACTAGGCACGCGAATTCACTTGGAGAGGGACATCCCCTCATAGAGACACAAAATTGTTTTATCTTCTTTTTAGTTCTTTCTTCTTCAATTTGTTTTAATTTGATTTTAGTTAATTTGTACTTGTCAAGTCTTTCATGTTAATTTGTTTTTTCTTAATTCTTCTGCTTGTAGTTTTGAGATTAAAAAATGAATAATTGTTCAAATATTTGAAGATTTGTAAATATCCTCCAACAATTCAAGGTCGCGGGAGTCCCCTCAATGATAAGTTGACTTTAAATATAATTTATACATGTCACAAGTATTTAGTTTTCGGCCAAGCAATGCACACAGCAATGAAGTCAATGTGTGTTTACATTTTTTTACTATTTTTATGGTAATAAAACCAGTCTTGGCAGTTGGAGCGTGTGCAAAGAGACGCCGAGACGTTTGGCAATATTGGCATTGTTGGTGCTGTTTACATTAACTTCGATTCATTTTTTGGTTTTGCTGGACTTTTGGTGCTTCAGTTTTTGATTTGAATTATTCATTTGTGTTGGTAAATGCTTAAACGTTTTCATTTCAGTTTTTAAAAGCAGATACACAACTCTTAGCACTTCTGAATTTACTAGGTTTTGATTTCAATGTATTTGCTATACAAATGTGTTGTGTGTTACATTTCCAACTGTACATTTTTAAGATGTTTTGCATTCAAATCGGTGAATCAGAAAAGCAACTTGTGGCTTCAAAAAATTGGCTGCTTTGTGGCCGAACTGTCTTCAACGAGTTTGTGGTCTAGTTTGCTTTAAAGTGGAACATCTTAAACATTTTACTTGTGAAGTCCAACTCATGAAAATTTAAATATAAAAAGATGTTAACCTCAATCGAAGCATCAAATGAAGATCAAATTTTGACAAGTAGTGTGCAGCAGATATGAAAGCCTTCTTATAAAAGCTCTTATAAGCACAAAGTGAGGGCTCATTGGCAACTTTCCAATACTGGGAACTTTATTATATCCCTAACACCAGAGTAGAAAGTTCAGAGAGGTTAGGACCAGAAAAAGTTAGGAAAGAAACGGATTAGGAATGAAATGCGTTAGAAATGGGCAGTCTGAAATGTTTAGTCCTCTTTTGGCCAAGACCTGATTAAGTGTGAGACGCAGGGGCGTAGCCAAGGGGGGGGGGGGGGTTTAGGGTGTCAGAACCCCCCCATAGCCTATAATTTGTCAACATTTTCAATCACTATGCATCGTATGTACGTTCCCACATTAGCAAAAAGGTCTTTTCATCTTTAAATATTTAAAAGAATATTAACAAAACCCTTTTTTACTGAAACTAATTTGTTTTTTTAATAGTCACGTTTAGGCTTAATGCAGCGATTTGTATGTTCTAAAAACATGTCTAAAGAGTAGTTTATTTCGTCGACCGGAATGTCCTTCAGGATGTCGGTACAAGCCTTTTGGATGGTTTCTACGTTCTCAAAACGGTTTTTTTCATCGGCAAATGCATTCTTTGAAAAGGTGAAATTCGCACGGTGCCACATCATGTGAAAACAAAAAAACAGTCAAAACAAGTGTCAATAGATGGGATGGCATCCTTCGATAGCCAAATGTTCAGTTAAAATGCAAAAAAATTATGCTATTGAGATGCTTAACCTTCGCCTTACTTAAGATGATCCCAGGCACTTCCGCCGCTATTTTGAGTAAAACTCACAATAAATATATAATAATTTATAAATTTTTTTCATACTTCAGTATTTAGTATCTTCCTCTGGCGATAGTTCGTATTTCGAAAAAAGGCCTAACTTTAATGATTTATTTTGAGACTATGGAAAATATTAGAAGATTTCTTTCCAGAGGGTTTATTGAACACATAATGAGGTACGCAAAAAAAAATGTATCGTGAATGCGAAAGCGCCTGGGATCACCCAAGTACATTTGTATAAAAAATGACAAAATTCAAGTTTAAACATGAACAAAATTTCAAAAAATTTTTATTCATGTTATTGAAAATTACCTTAAAATTTGTGCAGATATTAAACATGAATATTTAAAAGATCACCCGGGTGGGTATAAGTAAAGCGAAGGTTAAACCCAATTTCAAGAATTTCAATGAAGATTTTGGCTTATCTTTTATGAATTACCGCCCAGTTTTGATCTACGGTGATCGCGGATTCAGTTGGCTAACACTTTGGTCATAATTTATGTTTTGACAATCGTTTTTAAATCGCTTTTACCACTTATGAACTCCACCACGGTATAAACAAAAATCACCATAAACTTGGTCCATCAATTTAAATGCTTCGGTTAAAGTTTAAACATTTTTAAAACAATAGTTAATATTGGATCTTTGTTCGATGCACATTTTTGTACGATGACACAAACATACTTCCACTTCAGATGCAATAACTTCGCTTTCAGTCCACCAAATTTCATGAAATTTTTACTAAAAATCAGGGAATAAATTTAGTTTGTAATGCATTAAGTCACATAAGCCACAACAAAATGCCCTATTTGGAAAGTGCATTTTACTTTAAAAAACATGTAATACTAAACTGGCAAAAAATTTTTTTAAAACCCCCCCCATGACCAAGTTCTGGCTACGCCCCTGGTGAGACCGCTTCTTATTCTTCTTCTTCAAAACAAAATCCACAACAGAAGCCGTCGTTTAGCAATTCTTGTTTTAAATTCACTTTATAAATATGCAGAAATTTTGAAAAAAATGTCAAAAATTCTATTGATTGTTAGTTATTCCATGGAAATGTCCAAAATATGGCAAAATTTATTGATTTGTATTTTTGTTTCTTTTTTAAGCGGTAGCAACGTTTGAAGGCGGCTATTAACTAATCGAACTTGTGTTCAAGCTTAAGCAAACTTAATTTCATAGTTGTTATTGTTGCTGTTTTTTTCTTTTAGTATAAAACCTAAACTAATGCTTAAAAAATACTAATTGGAAAGTTGGCGCAAATCAAGTGTAGGAAAAAAAAACAAAATTTAAGGCAAACATTTATTTTGTTTTTTTTTTGTTTTTTTATTAAATGAATTAACCGAAGGTGGCTTATAAATATATAATTAAAAAAAAGTAGAAAAGCTAGTATAAAAAAAATATTTAAAAATATAGAAATAAAAAATAAAAATTCACCAATATTATAGAAAAATTCATAAATTATTAGAAATATAATTATAAATAAACCAAATCAAGTTATTTATTAGTTAGTTAGTATAACATAATTTCTTGGAATTTTTGTATTTAAGTTTATTTAAAATTATTGTATTATATTTTAAGATGTTTTTACCAATAAAAAATATTGATTATATTTTTGTTTACTTTTTAAAAACATTTTTCAAACAAAAACATTTTCAAAAATTTTTTAGATAACTCAAAATTTGAAAATATTTTTTATAAAAAAACAATTGATAACGTTTTGTAAGATATATAAGATATAGCAAACAATTTTTTTTATTTCTTACATTTTTAAAAAATTCATAAAAGAAAATTTTAATAAAAAAATTATTTTTTATATCTTTTATAAAAAAAAAATAAAAATAAATAAGTAAGTTCATATAATTTATTCACATACAAAAAATTATAAAAATTATAAAAAACTAACATTAAAAAGTCAAATAAAATATATATAAAAAATTAAAAATAAAATATATCTTATACAAAATAAAAAAAATTGTTTATTTATATTTCTAATTTGTTTTTTAATATTTGTTTTAGTATAGATACATAACTAAGTTTTTAAGTTAAAAAATCAAAACTACTAAATAAATTGTTTCTGTTATTTTTAAATGTTAAATCTTAAATTTAAAAACTTTTATGTAAACAATTCTTCTTGTAACTTGTTTTTTAAAAAAATGGCAAACATATTTTTTTTCTTATATTTAGAAAAAAATACATAACAAATAATTTAAAAAAAGGTTTTTTATATTTTTTATAAAAAAAATAAAAATAGGTATAATTAACAGTGGTATTTTTTTGAATATCTAAAAAAATTATTAGGAAAAAATTTATAAACATAAAATTATAAAACTTAAATAAAATATATAATATAAATTAAATATAAAATATATTGTAGAAAATAAAAAAATTGTTTGTTTATTTGTTTAATGATATTTTACTGATTTTTCAGTTTTAATTTAAAATATGATAGTATTTAAATTTTTTATTTTTCTGTTATGAACTATTTATATAAAATTTATATAATAGTTCAAATTTTGGATAAACTAAATAAAACAATATAAAAATTCAAATGAACTCAATTGCGGTGAACTCCATTATGATTTTTTTTTCTTCTGGATATTCCATTTGGAATATGTTTTGTGATGCATGTATGTGTTTTTGCCGGCTAAGCGTTAACACAAACTTAAAAGTGTGTTAATTAAAAATGGTGAAGCAATTTACTGCCAAATCAGTCTACGGTTAGGCAATCGCAGGATCTGGCGATCTAACTTAGTGAGCTGTCAGCTATTTTTTTAATTTAATTACAATTATATATTTATGGAAATGTAGCAACGTGTTCAACGGCGCATCTCTGCATTGTTTTTGCAGTTAGTTGGTTCCAATTAAGCAGATGGCATTTTGGCACAGCTTGCCAAACAGGAACATTTGCCTGCCGTAAAACATTCGATCTCAAGGTGAACATTGTTTATTCCTAACCGATTAGATATACGAAAACTATATAAAGCCGCAGCGAATGCTGCCAAATCAGTTTAGTGTGATAATACTAATCAAAGATGAGATTCTTTCTGCTGTTCGTCTTCGTTTTGGGTCTGTTGGCTCTGGTGCGCGGTGGTGAGTGACATTTTCAAGTGAAAGACCACCACACAAATTACTAAAAACTGACTTTTAATTCTACAGCTGAAACTGAAGTCAGCAAGGAAAATGCCGATGCGGCCGTAGACAGCAAAGCAGCCGAATCCGAGGCTCCCAAGGGCGAGGCGTCCGAGAGCGCGCCGGCAGTTGTGAGTCCAGCATTGGACAAAGCGGAAATTCCCAAAATGGATTCTCGATAAACGGCTGCACAATGCAAAAGACAATAAAGAAATGAATGATTGCTGCAAATGAATACAGAAACTTTGAGCTGAAAACTGATTTGCATTTTCTATTATTGTCTGTTCCGATATTATCGGAATTCCTTGGAGAGTTGGGATTTGTGTGTCGAAAGAAGGACTAAGATTTTTGAAAATATATTCAATGGAAAGTTTATGGAGACTTTTTAACGACAGGGAAGATTAAAGCAAAATACAGGTTGATGGAAATAACAAAATTTTAATTTGACAATTCCAAATGAAAAGAAAAAGTAAATAGAAAAGAAGTAAGCAAATTTTAATTTGACAGTTGCAAATGTTTTAAATTGTTTTAGATAACAAATGCAAAAATTAAGAAAAATCTAAAGTTTTCGAAATATTGCTCGATATTTTACGCTAGAAATAACAGTTCTGCTGTCGAATGAGAGATTTTTGCAAATATGATCGTCAGAAGACTTATTAAAGAATATTTAGAGTAGCCAATAAAGAAGGCAAGTGAGCAGTTTGAATGACTTTAGTGACTTTTATTTGGAAAATAAAGAACTATTTCTTAGTTTGTGTTGTGAAAAAATGTTTTTAATAGAACTCTTGATAGTTCTGTCAAATCAATTGCAAAGAATTTGATATCAAATCGATCATACAACACATTTTAATAAGTTTAACACTTTAGCCTGATTTTGTTGATCTATCAAAAGTTTTGCATAATTTTTAACAAAAACTTTAGAGTTTCTTTTAGAGTTAGTACACAAAAAACAGTAACAAAAAAGTTTTTAATTCCGGTGTTTTCATCAGAAAACGCTAGAAATTAAAAAAAATTCCTTTTAGTTTAAATCGTTTCAAATGTGTATTTTCAAGTTAGAAGATATTGAAAAATTTTTGATGGCACAAATTTTACACTTACGGTCCTTTTAGCCCTTCAATCAGTTCGCTTCACACACAACGTCAACAATTAGAGGGTTAAAGGCCTTGCCGCAAGTGTCTTTTTTTACTGTTTATTTTATTTTTTTACTTTTCATAATCGCCGAGTTCAACAATTAATTTATTCAAATTTAACGAGCCAACTAATCATCTTAGAGAAAAAACTTGACAGACATTTTTGTTCAAAGCGTGGCCGATGACGTTCGGCATGTGCCAGTTAACCCTTTCGCTATTTTGTTGCCATATGGCAACATGCTACTTTGTGGACGTCTGCATCCTCTATGGTTGGAAGAATAAATTTTTTTGTTGGTCTTTAGAATAGTATTGTTGAAGTTTTAGGAAAAATACGAAATTAATAAACTGAATATTTAAGTTTAAAGAAGAGAAGTATACAAGTATACGTTTTTTTAATGGTATATCTTGACATAGCAAAGGAAGAAGAAGCAGACAAAATTAGAGAACTTTTTAATTTGACGTTTTCTTTCAATTTAGATACTTTTTTTTTTTTAATTTTGGCTGAAGTAAATGAAGAAATATTCAAATTTTCGTTATGCGTAAAAAGTTTTATATTTAAGTAATTATTACAGCCACAACGATGTGGTTGCTCTCATAGAAAAACACTCTAAAATACAGGGTCCAAGTATAAAAATTCTTATGGAACGTTGCTAATGTAACCACATAGAAGCATAAGACGTAAAATTGAAAATTTTCACTTTCCCCAGTAAAAACCTGTAGCGAAAGGGTTAATCGGTTAATGAGCTGCGACGCGAGCTCAGCACTGCAACTGAGCCAAGTCGATGTGGGCCGCAGCTTCGGCACGAAAGCCGAGCTGACCACATTTGCGGTCTCAAAACTAGTTGGATCCGTTGCTCAAGTGTGGTCCACATTGAAAACCAATGGGGCTATGGAAAAATCTATAAAGCAGCCGCGCGTGCCAAAGAGTAAATTTAGTATAATTTGGCTTCCGGCGCATTTTACACGCGTTGTCGCCCTTCACACCAACACAACTAATTATTGTAATGCAAAGATGAGGTTTATCTACCTATTGTTGTTGTTCGTTGTGATGCTCAGCGCCTTGGCGAGCTGTGGTAAGTTACATCAAAAGGTTTATACAAAACTCGCAGAAGGTTAATTAGTTCCACATGGATTTGAATTGGTTTGACAGCTACTGTGCGGCCCAGGAAACCCACTACAACAATGGCCACCACCAAGAAGACTACAACAACTACCACAACTAAAAAGCCCGAAGAAGAAAAAGGCGATGAAGATGAAAACATGGGTGGCGAGCAAGAGGATGGGGACGAAATGGAAAACATGGACATGATGTCAATGTCTTCAACAACTACGAAGAAACCAAAAACAACAGTGAAGAAGACCACAACAGCAACCAGCACCACAGAAAAGCAGGAAGATGAAGAGAAACCAGACAATGAAGAGGCCAAGCAAGACAAAATGGGTGACGACAAGTCAACAACAACGACGAAAACACCAAAGACAACCAATAAATCGACAACAACTACGAAAAAGCACGAAGATGAGGAGAAACCAGACGATGAAGAGGACAAGCAAGACAAAATAGATGACAAAATGTCAACAACAACTACGAAAAAACCAAAGACAACCATGAAATTGACAACAACTACAACAACCACTACAGAGAAGCCAGAAAATGAGGACGGCGACGAGGACAAGGAAGATAAAAAGGATGACAAGGAAGATAAAAAGGATGACAAAAAGTCAACAACAACCACGAAAAAACCCACAACCAAAAGAAACACCACAAAAAAAACCATAAAGAAAGCCACACCTACAACAACAACGACAACGAAAAAGCCAGACCATAGATCCGATCCAACCAACAAGAAACCCGCGCTGGATTGTAGCAAGTACGATAAGAAAAAGAAGGGCAGCTCCGAGGAGGACTCGGACGACGACTCGCGCAGGACGGAGGAGCGCATGCGCAGAGAGTGTCGCAAGCAGCGCAAAGAACCACGCCAACAAAGGAATCGCGAACCATCCCCACGCCGACGCCATCACGGGGACTAAACACAAAATTTGGGGTCTTTAAGCCTCGTTCGAGGGAATTTAAAGTGTTTTAAACTATTTGTGAAAAATGTTTTTTCAGTTTTACAATGTAATTGGCGCGTTGCTTCATTTAAATTAAATCATTTAAATTCAGTGATGCGCAACAATTTGTAGCTGTTTAAAATTTGTTTTGAGTGCAATACGATATTTTATGTTTTGAATGAATGAATAATAAACACTGAACTGAAGTTTCCATTCGATTCCCACAGGGAATGGAAGATAATTGTTATTTATGTATTTTTTATTATTTGGGCTGATTTTCTGTTTTTTTTTTTTTGGTTTCAAAAAATCGTAGCATCTTGTTGCGTGATTGTATGTTGATCAGAATCAACAATATTGCCATCACCAAATCAATATACAGTACTTTTCGCTTAAAGCGAACTTCGAGGGACTGGGCAAAATGGTTCGTTTTAACCGAAAGTTCGCTTTAAAAGGGGTCCGTAATAAGCGAAAACATACAGCGCGTATTTTTGAAATTGATTCGTTTTAGGCGGAAAATCGTTTTAAACGGGTTCGTTATAAACAAAAGGTACTGTAATTAATAACTTCTACTCACTGGTACATTTGTTCTTCTCTTTTGAAATTAATTTTCTCATTTTTCCACTGCTTTCCATATTAACTTTTCGAATTATAAACAGAAATTCAAATGTTTCCATCATTCATTATTTGCCAACAAAGCCAGCATCCAGTTTGCTACCGTCTTATGACAGCTTGGAGTTCAGATCGAGTCGATCCGATTTCACATTATTTAGTGGACACTTTCTTGCTTGATTGCCATCGTAAATATTCTTTTGAAAGTAATTAAAGCGACAATCCAAAATTCAACTCCAGCCCAAATTAAGTATTCAGCTTTGAAACAGGGTTGCCGCCAGACTGTTTCAACTTCAACAGCAAAGAGGCAACACTGACTCGACTCGACTCAAACTCAAACACACTCGAAACAAACTTCACTCTTTCTCTCAGTCCCACTCCTCAACAGCGACGCGAATAAAACAAGTTTGCAGCGACCTGCGCCGACCTCAGCCAGACGCAAAGCTTCAGTTCGCTCTCACGACCTGAGCGTTTGATTGCTCAATCCCGATCCGATCCCATTGGCCGAGCGTTGACCTTTACGGCGTGCGAAGAAAAAAGTCCATTAAGCTGTTGAGGCCAATTTGTGGCGCTTATTTGCCACCAACAGACGAAGCACAGCCAAAGAACGATTCCGAGACCCAACGCAGAGCTTGAAACGCGTTGATCGTTGAAGACTGCTGACGGCCGGTTAGGTTGTTTTTGTCGTCAGCCAGCAGCGTCACTAAAGGGCGGCCGAGAGGGTTTTCAGCCAAAAGCTGATAAACCTTTTAGGCACAAACCAAATTCAATTCGGCCGAGAGGGTTTTGAGCTAAAAGCTAATAAACCTTGTAGGCACAAACCAAATTCTATATTAGGAAACATTTTTTAAAAAATAAGTGACATTCAGTTGGATACTTGAAACACATTCAATGTTGGCGATTATTTTTCATTAAAACTGTTCATGTTGTCGATAAAACAGCCAGGGAACTCTACTAAAATTTGGATTGCTCGCTTTGTCGGCAAACTCCAGCTGCGTCTCTGGCTGCTTGATTTCTGTAGTGTTCTGCGTTGTTGTTTCTCATTAATTTTGCGACCCAAATGCGTTCTTTGAACTGTCTCCACTCCGTCTCCCTTTTCGCCCCAATCCTCTATTCAATTTCGCTCTTTCGCAAGTTTGTTTGGCTATTTTTTGGCCTTTTGATTATCTTGTTCGCACTTTTCCCCGCTGACCAATGCAAGAACAACAACAAATTACCGTTACAAACGCAAATTGATTTATGCGCAGCTCGTCTGGAGCCGCAATCGGGAAGCTGAGCCGCCGTCCACACGCCAAGGTGATATAAGTTGCAAGTGCGGCAGGCGGACACGTTTAGTTCTCGCGAAAAAGTGACCGCAACCAGACGATTTAGCAGAGTTTTGAACATGCGATTTGAATATTTGGTGCTGTGCCTGGTGCTGGGCACAGGCTTCTCCACACTGGTGAGCGGTAAATCTTGAGCGACCCATCACCGCCTTGCGGCCACTTTCTAATGTTCAATTCTTCCTCTCGGTTCTCCTCCGACAACTGCCGCTCGGTCCACTTGCAACCAACTAACAGCGAACAAGAATGTTGTCGCCTCGGGACGCACAGCCGCACCGGTGGGCACACCAAAGCCCACCGCCTCACCGCTGATGACGTCCACTCCGCGTCCGCCCACTGACTCAGACAAGCCGATGCCAACGCCCGCGCCCACCCGAGCGCCCATCATGAACAAGCCGCCCAGGCTCATGTCGGACAAAAAAATCGACGAGAAACCGCTCGAGCAGCTGCCCGCAGCGATGAAGCTGCCAATGTTGCCCGCAGCAATGCCGCTGCCAATGCCGCCCGCGGACACCAAGCACGACGCGCTCAAGTCTGGCGCTGCGACGCACAATGCCAGGCCGCTGCAGGTGACCGGCTTCATCACGCGCAACGGCAACATCTACGAGGTGGAGGGCAAGGACGGCATCGGCCTGATCGAGGGTCGCCAAAACCCGGAGAGCGAGAAGGAGACGCACGTCTGCAACTACGGCAGCGTCGTCATCTACAGCGATGTGCCGTGCGAGCAGGTGACCAACGTGCGCATCGGCGACGTCCAGCACATGGTCGTCAACACCGCCCCGCAGAGTCAGTTCGACGAGCAGCCGCAGCCACAGCAGCAGCAGGAGCAACCACCACAGCAGCAGCAACAGGACAGTCAGAGCGAGGAGCAGCCACAGCAGCAGCAGGAACAGGACAACGAAGTCAGCAACAGCGCCGACGACGACAACCACAACGACGACGAGAGCTTCGCCGACTTTGACGACAGCAGCGAGCCGGTGCGCGTCAAGAAGCGTCGCCGCGGCGGCAACGGCAGCAGCGCGCATCGCCGCCAGGGCAGCAATGCGAAGCGACGCAACGGCAATCGCAATGGCACGAATCGTGTGCGACAGGGCGACCGCAATCGACGACCCTACCGCAATCAGCAGCAGCGCAAGCGCCCGCAGCAGCAGAAGAGGCGCCGTCAGTCGTACAATCGACCGCAGCAACAGCAGCAGCAGCGTCGCCGCCAGCAGCAGCGCCGCCGCAAACCGAACGGCAATCGAAACACGCAACGCCGCCAGCAGCAGCGCGGCCACGCGCACAACAACAATCGGCTGCCGTTCGTGGACCTCGACGAGGAGGACGAGCGCAGAGCGTGAACCGCCCAACATTTGGCAACTTCCGATGCTTTTGACTTGAATAAAATGTAAAAAATAGATTTTAATTGAAAACGAAAAACAACGTATTTGAGGTTAGGTGTGATTTGTTTTGCGGCGAGAGGGAGGGCGAGCAACTGCTGACATTGTGGCCATAATTAAAGTCTCAACATTTGTGTTGCAATTTTTCAATTAAATCGCTAAACGCGCCAAATGTGCGCTCGAAGCGCAGCCAACACGCAACACGACATTTGCGGTGCGCGTTGGTGCTTGTTTCCGTTCGCTCGCCGGTGCGGCGAAACTTTCCGAACAACCAACAGAAGCCGCTAAGCCGAAGCGCAAAAATATATAAATGGAAAAACTAAAATTTCGTGCGCGCCATTTGCCGCGCGACAGGCCGACAGCCAAAGTCAAATGTCGAACGGCGACAGCGAAAACGACAACCACACCGAAATGGCCAACGAAAAATGCAACTTAACACGAAACTGTAATTAAAAGCTCGACTGGCCGTCGAGCGCAGCCTTTTGCCGCCGTTTGCGCGCTGCAACTTGTAGCCTTGCAACTTTGTGGGTGTGCTGCCCACGTTGTTGTTGTTGTTGTGATTATTGCTATTTATGCCGTTGACCAGCATTTTGCGGTCAATGTGGCGGGGCGGCGTGTGGAATGCAATGCGGCGGCCTTTGCATTAACCTTCTGCGGAAACACAAAACAAAAACAAAAACGCAGCATTAATAATGGAAAAGTGCACAATATGCCGCAATGAAATTGTTTGAGAAAAGTATTAGATTGAGAAAAAATATATATTAAAAATAGTTTTAGTGAAAATATCAACGGAAATATTTCAACGATATATGCAGAAATCATTGTAGAAGATGTCAAGAAGTCACACAACTCCTGGAACTATTTCACTAGATTACCAAAGGCAAAGCGTTGAGTGGAGTTAAACAAAACAAGAAAATTACTGGCGGTCATAGAATTATGTGGTTAGATTGAATGGAGGTAATACAATAAATAAATAATTGCAAATTATGATCAAATATTCAGAGGTCCTAGAACTACTTCATTGGATCGCTTAAAAGAAAAGGATCACAGGATCAAGTCATAAGTCAAGTCAAGTGTTTTAGCAATGAAATCGCAATCAACATTTAAAACAGTCTCCATGCATTACTGTTACTGTTATGGCATCCGCCAGTGATGCACAGGTCGAGCATAGAATCCTGTTGCCAGCAACATTCATGGCCGTTAACGGCAAATTGACTATGCGGCAGCCCTTTGCTTTGTTCGAATGGCCAAACGCGAGCAATGAGGCGGCGACAACAGCATTCAACATTTCATTCAAATCAGCCGGAAAAACATTGCATTTGGTTTTTTGTTTTTGTTTCTCTTCTTTGGTTTTCTCACGGCTGAGGCTGTCGTTATGGTCTAATCCTGTACATTTTTAAGGACACGAAGCGGCTACCTACTTGGTTATTTGTGAATGTACTCAATCAGAAGTGGCACAGAAATTGTTTCACAGAAAAAGTTTTTGCTTTTGGAGTTATTTTTACTTGTTAAATTGTTTCTAAGCGAGGGGCGGACTCAGAAAAATATTTCGGGGGGTTTCAAAAAGTAATTCTTTAATATTTATAAAATGCCTTTTAATTTGTATGTAGTTCTAAAGTCGATCCTAATATTTTGGGGGGGGTTTCAACCCCAAACCTCTGCCCCCCTGAATCCGCCACTGTTCTAAGCGGTGTCCTGGAATCCCAGAGTGTTGTGGATGCTATGCCAATTCCAGAAGAAAGCGTAGTCGGTATATTTATGAAGTGCTATTCTTGAAAACGATCATCACTTCAGTCATGGCCGTGCGTCGGTATTTGTCTGTCCATATATCTTTCGACCTTCTTCTATGGAATTGACCGGATTTCGTAGTTATTGCACTGAACTCTAATGTTTGCAACTAAGATCTTTTCTAAAATGATCTCTAAGGCGATACTTATTTTACCGAAAGTGTAGACTGTGACACCTGGGTTTCTGTATCCAATCTCCCTGATATTTATAGTATGTTCCAAGCCCAAGTCATAGTTGTACTAACGATAAATAACAATAAATTCGATCTTCATCGCCATCTTCTGAAATTTTTAGGGTACTTTGACCTTATTTAGTCAAAGCCATGTAACGAAACTACCAAAACAGAAGCGAGACTAGATCGCCACTATCGGTATCGGTTATTGCAGGTTGTTGGTCATTTGGCTGACTAAATGCTCCTTTCAACGAGCTCTGTCGCAGCTGTGATTGCCTGAATGAAGAAGCGAATAATTTCAAAGTTATCCAAGAATATTTTACTTTCGCAAATAGGTGAATTCATTTCCTGAAGGCACCCTTTCTTGATAGACTCGCCCTCTCCTGTACGCAGTGTTGCCAAATCAGGAGATTTCCTTCTAGATTTATAGGTTCTTGGTTCTTTAGGAGAATTTTTAGAAGGAAAAATTGTTTAAGAGAGGAGGAGATTAGGAGATTTACATTTTATGAAGAAGTTAACAAAAGCGATTTTGATGTTACTACATTTGACCCCATTAGAGGCACTGAAGTCTTGAATATTGAAAGTTAAAATGACTAATTTATTTTAATTAAATTTTATGCTTCAAAGAGTATAATTTATTCAGTGAATGAAGGAAAATTACAAAAGCGAATTTCCTACCGATTTAATTTTTTATTTGTTTTGTTTGTTTCAAGTTGTTAAGCTGAAGCTAAATGAATGAATTAAAAGGATGCAATAAAAAAAAAGTAAATATATATTTCTATGAGAAGTTTAATTTCTTAGTTTATAATGACAAAAATTATTTTTTTTTTAATTTAATATAGAAGATTTTTAAAATTTTTTGAGGAAATTTCAGCTTTTTTTTTAGGATGTAGGAGAAAGTCGTTTCAGGTATCTGGCAACACTGTTTGTCTGGGGCTACCAGATCGTATCGTATCTCAGTTTTCATTACAAATAAAATGGTTTTAAAACGTACTCTCACCGACCTCTTTGTGGCTTTTGTCACTCTAATTCAGTGGCGCACAGAATTTCATTTTGGGGGAGGCGGTTTTGCGTGCAACTTTTGTGCCGAATACCACTCGAAACCATATTTTTTACCAGAAATTTTTTCTGGTAATTTTTTGGGAGTATTGAACCCCCAAACCCCCTCCCCTCCCTGTGTGCGCCACTGCTGTATTCTAAGCCTAGAATAAAAATGTTTATCCCTATCCATCGGGATTTAAGCTTTGAAATTGTATTTGTAGTCCATCGGAACCAAGTAGAACTGAAAGAGTTTTTTCTGTTAGTATTTTTTTGTTTTAACTTTATTTTATTTTATTTCATTTTATTTTATTTTATTTTATTTGTTACGATTTATTTAACTCCTTTAGGGTTACATATTACATATCGGTTGTTTAACAACAAGATACATAAAACTATTGCAGGTACATGATATTATTTTAAACATATATACAATTTAACTTTCTATACTTAAAAACGAACGAACAATTGACGTTGTTGACAATATAACAGATTTTTGTATAGTCAAAAATTTGTCGGCTAATTGAAGCCTCTCCAGTGTCGTCATTAATGTTTTGGGCACTACCCCTGTCGATGAAATGATGATTGGCACAATCACTACCTTGTCAAGTTGCCACATCTGTTTCAGTTCTTGGGCCAGTTGCTGATATTTCCTGTTTTTTTCCGCGATACAGTCCTGGAGGTTGTGTGTGTTGGGAACTCCGATGTCAATTAGATGTGCGTTATTTGTCAACTTTTCGAGCAGGATAACATCTGGTCTGTTGTGCGGAACGCTCCTATCCGTCAATACTGTGCGATCCCAGTAAATCTTGAACTCGTCATTTTCTAGCACTGCACTGGGCGTATATTTATAATATGGTAGTTCTTCTGTTAGCAGCTTGGTGCGTATTGCAAGGCTTTGGTGCACAATTTTTGCAACGTTATTATGGCGCGTCAAGTATTCAGTGGCCGCTAACATTACACATGCTCCAGTGATATGTTGTATCGTTTCCGGTTGTTGTTGGCATTTCCGGCATTTGTCGTTGTTAATGTCAGCGCGTGCAATATATTTTAAATAATTTCTGGTTGCAATAACCTGGTCCTGGATCGCGAGCATGAGTCCTTCTGTTTCCGCATAAATGCCCGCTTGTTTAAGCCACAGATTTCAGGCGGGGGCATCGATATCGGCTTGACTTAACATATGTGGATGTCTGCCGTGCAACGCTTTCATCTTCCATTCTTCTAATAACTTGTCAATGCGCATGATGTCTGTTGCTTCGTCTTGGGGCGTCGCATTTTTAAGGTTCAGTGGCGTATATTTGTCATCGGCTTTGCATACCGCTATGTGTAACGCAGTGTCCTGTTGTAAAAAATATCGGCGCAAGTTTGAGATTTGTTTTTTGCAAAGGTGCTGAATGTCTATTAATCCACGGCCTCCCAAGCTTCTGGGTAGGTTTATTCGCTCGATTGCTGACTTTGGGTGATGTGCTCCATACTTTGTAAGCAAAGTGCGCGTCGCTCTCTTGACGCTTTCCAATTCCGTGTCGGACCATTTCAATATTCCGAACGTATATGTTAGCACCGGAACAGCATACGTGTTTATTGCTTTAAACAAGTTTTTCCCGTTAAGGCGCGATTTTAAGAGAGCCTTAATTCTGTGCAGAAAGCAGTCCGTAACATTTCGTATCACGCTATTATGATGGATTCTCCTTGTTTGCATGATGCCTAAATATTTGTAGGCATCATCAGCATCCATTGCATTTATAGTTTCGTTACTTGCTAACGGAAACTCTCGCAGGACGACTTTTCCGCTTTCAACACTAAACCGTTTGCATTTGTTATTTTATTTTATTTTATTTTATTTAATTTAATTTTTTTAAAAATAATTTTATTTTGTCTTATTTGAACGCAATTTTGTCGAAATAATTACTTAGTCAAAGTCGGTTCAACCCAAATCGACTGTGAGCAGTGTTTAGCTGATAATGGCTTAAAAAAAGTTCTTCACTTAAGATAGTTTTAAAGTTTTCGCTTCAAAGTCTAATATTATTTTTTTTTTGGAAAAACTTTCGCAAAGAAAACTCTAGATTCTATTTTTAGCAGCCGCATTTGTCGCTCTCGGCTGAAAGCGACAAAATGTTTTCACCGTTCGCCGCTAATAATGCGCCAAATTGCGATGCTTCATTGCAGTTTGTCGCCGTTGTTGTTGAGTTGGGTGAGTCGTGGTGCATTGAGTGGAGTGCAGACGGCAGCGGAGCGGAGCAGCGCACCTATTTTGCATTTTTGCCACTTAAGCACACTTTTGCTCCATTTCTGGCGCGTTCCAAATAGTGACGCGACAATAGTCACGATGCCGCTGGCGCGCGCGCCTGCGTGTGTGTGTGTATGTGTGTGGGTGCATGTGTGTCATGCAAAGTGGCACAATGTACCCCCTCGGTCACCGCGGCAGCACTCTGCGCCGACTTCAAGTCGCACACACGCTTAATATTTGCTAATTAGGCTTGACGGCTGCTTTTTCGGGTTGCTGGGTTGCGGCGCCTTGCGGCTTTCAGCGCGCACTACTGGCATGGGGCGAGGGGAAATCGACTATGGTGGGCGGAAGTCAAAGTGTACAATTCTCTAGAAATGCTCAATGTTTGCTCATAGAAACCGCCATAAGCTGAAAAGATTAAAAGATCTCTTTTATATTGGTACCCATAGAACTAATTTTGCATCTAATGAGCCTATAATAAGATCTCTTTTAGTATTAAATAAAATGTTAAGTTGCTGTGAGTCGCTCGATATCACTCTTGATCGAATTTCATTTAAACATACTGTAAATAGTTATCTTAAATAATATCTAAGAAATCTACTGTATTTCCTAGTCTGTAAGGGATGTATTCCATTGACGAAATAAACTAAACTAAACTAAACTAAACTAAACTAAACTTGCGAGCACAATAGATGCAAACTCCCAAATGCTGCTAAATGATTTAGTAACCGATTTTAATGAGAAATATTTAATGACATATTTTTATATTAAAAAACTTATTCATTGATATACATATTTGTCGCCAGCGGCTTTCTTAAACTCAGCCAGCAGCCATGCCTTCAATACTGCCTTCAACAGCCGCTCGACCAAGAGATGTGCTGCTGCATTTTTCCAGTTCAAGTGTGGCTCTAGTAACACTTTGCCACACCAGGATGTCGCCGCCAGTTTGGTCTCTTGTGGCGCGCTTTTTTGCTTTTCACTACTGCTTTTGCTATATCTTCTTTGCTGTTGTTTTTGACCCTACAGCGAGCATTACGGAGATTCAAATAGATTTATATTTGTATTACTTGGGTTCGCTGTCCCTAACTGATGGATTCTCTGACTTGCTGGTTGACCAATGTGTCACTAAACGGTCTGGCATAGATTGATTTCAAGGAACCCAACTAGAAACCACACTTTCAGGCATTGCAATGCACCTTTCGCATTCGACTGTAGTGTGAAAAAGAAGTCAATGTTGACTGTATGAAGGATTATCGCTGCTTCTGTTTTTACTAATCTTTCATTTTTCTGCCGTCTTTCTTTCTTCACTTTGCTGCTGTTATACTGCTTTGCTTTCTAAAAGTCTACAAGTGCGTGTGCGCTTTTATATATATGTGTGTGTGTGTGTGTGTGTGTACTAGCCCACTTAACACGTAAACCAGCCAAACGGCAACAAAAATAACAACTGCAACAATAACGTCACTGGCGACACTGGCGTCGTTGTCAACATCACCAACACCAACACTAACAGCAACAGCAGCAACACCAAACAACACCGTCATCAAGTGTGAGCACTTAAAACAACAACAACAACAACAAATCGACTCCCCATCTCCGCGCCGCCGCACCCACAATTCATTCAAAAGTCAACCAACTTTCTGCTTTACGTGTTTTGTTTGCCGCCGTTTTTTTTTGCGTCTGTCCATTGTTGTTGTTGCTGTCATAGTTATTTGTTGTGGTGTTTTTTGCTGTTGTTCTTGTCGTAGTGGCTCGTTTTCTTAACAAACAGCGATGACATTTTAGCCGCACTTTTATTTCGCTTCGTCTTGTCCTGTCGGTGCGCCCGAACCGCCCGCTGGCCACCTCTTAGCGTGCGAAACAGTGTTGCCACATGGCCAAAGTTATGGCTGCTTATAAGATCGAGTAAGAAAGTTGTGTGCGGGAAGCCACCAAAGGGTTAATTTGCACGCAGCTGCTGTAGCGCCGCGGTGGCTTATCGCTGCCGTTGAAATTACAGCAACAACAAGAACAACCCACTTCAGACATTATGCGGAAATTTCGCTAAAAGAAATCCGGAAGCTGCGTGCAGTGCGTGTGTCGACGCAAAACTTTGGCCATCTTGCGTCGTTTTATCTGGCGTTCTCGCATAACTGCCGTATGCGACGCTCGACCTTCGATGCGCCATGCCAGGCACACACTTGTCACTTGCTGCGCACCGAGGCGTGCAAATTTGTATTCACGCCCTGTATGTGTAGCAGTTGAGTGGCGTCACGCCCGTTGCTCCGCTCCAACTATCGTCGTCGCCTACGTTCAGGTGTGGCGCATCTAGTCAGGCGAACATTGAGCCGAACCCACGCCCGCCACTCCAACTGCTCTCGTCGCTTTGCCTCCTCGCAGCGCCACTCTTCTTTATTTCTGCTGCCAAAGTTGTCAATATCCCGTCTCACATTTACAATTCACACTTGAGCTCTTTCGGCACTAAAGTTGATCCTTTGCGACAATTCCTGCTCTCTGGCCCGCCGCCACGCCCCGCTGTGCGCGAGCGCGTTTCGCAGTCGCTGCATGCGCCGGTCCTCCTTCTGTTCTTATTGAGCACTTGTGGCGGTCGTATTTTCGCCTTAGTTCGCCCGTAAAACTTTCAAAGTGCAAAAAAATGCAACGCAACGCTGCCAAGTCGCAAGTGGCGCAGTAGGCGGGTGGGGGGGGGGTGGGCTGATTGCACAAGCGCACCTACACACTTGCACGTCAACGGTGCACCGAAGCGCATGCAAATTTTTATTTCGGGCACAGCGGAAGCGAGTTTATCCGTTTTTCCTTGACTTCCGCTTCATAGCCTCAACTTGTCAGACCCGCTGCACCCGCTTACGCTGCCGACATTCACAAGTTCCCGTTGCAGTTGCGGCGGCGGCGACGTAGTGGACAGAATCGGGGCGTGTAGACAAAAAGCAACAATGGATGTATATAGTACAAAAAGCAAAGAAAGAGTTAAGAACATTTCAGTGGCCGGCTTAAGCGACTCGCTTGTGCGCTGCAATTTTTGTGGCTTCTCAACAATATGAAGTGACACACTGACGGGCAGAGCAACAGAGGGAAAGGTGCAAAGAAATTCTTCGAATAATGTGAGTAAAGATTGATTGATAGCGCAGGGGATACCTTTATGAATGGGAAGCCTTGCGTTGCATTCTGAAAAGAAACAAAAGCTAGGAGGTTCTAAAGAAGAAGAAGAATGCAACAAATGTCTATGAAAATCGATGCTATCCAGCCATCGATTGTATGAGGCCATAAGCGCGAATTCAGATGTCTCAACTGTGAAACCATCTATTTGAGACTACAAGACAGAGAATCATGAGTTCGAAATTCGACCTAAACAGCACAAAACACAAGTTTCTTTCATCGACTGTTCGCTCATCGGGTTCTTTAGGATCCTTTAAGATCCTTTAGGATTGAGGATGCATATTTATATGGAGTTTGAAATGTCCACACAATAGGGACTCAGTTCCGATTCCGAACGCCGAGCTGGGAGTGTTTTCAACTCGTCGTTTTAGGAATCCCAATGCATGGAGTTCCAGTCGAATACCCCTTAGGATACTTCGCAAAATCTTCGACCCTGATCGTATTGGGGACAACTATTGTATACGAACCAACAACAAGCTGTATAAGCTCGTCGACGTAGCACAACGAGTTAACATCCAGCGGCTGCGCTGCCTTGGTCATGTCTGCCGAATGAAGGATGAAGCTCCGACGAAAAAGGTGTTCAATACGGTAGTTGGAGGTCGACGGCGAAGAGGGAGCCCGTGTCTCCGGTGGAAAGACCAAGTTGAGGAAGCCCTATCATCTTTTGGTGTGACTAACTGGAGAAGGCCCGGGTAAAGCAGAGGCGCCTGGAGAGAGCTTTTGCGGCAGGCCGTAACCCCGTAACGGGTTGTTATGGCCAGTCAAGTATGTAAGTAATACATGTGGAATACTCTCTGTATTGGTTCGGGAAGTTGAAGACAAAGATTTGTTGCAAGCGTTGCTATATAAAGTTGAACCTATTTGGTCTTTATTTATCGTTGTTTATGTCGGGATTTGAACCCACAGCTCTCTGACCCGTGGTCCAGTACATTAATTACTGAGCAGCTGCATTGCTTATGAAAAACATTCCAAGCCATAGTTTTCCACCCGGAAGCGGCATTCAAGTCCACCATGAGACTGAATCTTAATTACTTATTCACAACTTCTATGCATATTTTCCCTTCACTTTATCCTCTCTACATCACCCACAACATTGCGAAACTAAACCAACCCCAGCAGTCAGCTGCAGCGCAACGCGATATGGCACGCCCCCCACTCTTTTGGGCCGGATAGCAAGAAAAACTTGATGTGACATGCAACACAACGGCGCTGGAGACGCAGGCAAGTTTCGTGTTATAAATTAAACTGATCGTCGGATAAGCATGAAAGGCGCAAAACGTAGCACAAAGGATGCGAAGAGTCCTTTGTGGTGTGCAGGTAAGTGTAAGTGGTGCCACTCCCCAGCCAGCGTGCGGCGCCGTAAAGTGAGCTAAAGTGGAGTGTCACAGCCGCTTGAGCGGCGCACAAAACACACAGAACGCCATCGGCAGCCAAAGTGTCGAAGCGCAGCCTATCGACACGCTGGAATCTCCACTCGAAGCCGGAGATACCCAACTGCCCTCGTCGCGCCCATACCAGCTGAGCGAGACAGTCGATAGTCGCCAGCAGAAGATTGACATATTCGGAACTTTGCTGGTGCAAGTGAAAAATGACGTCAACAAGCTATGCTCGACGAGCAGCGGGCCGGAGGGCGGCGGCAATGCTCTTTCCATACCAGCGACGAGCGCATTCAATAAACAATTTATTACTTCATACCAACAGCAGCCGGCGGAGGGAGATGTTTTGCAAAATAAAAATGTATGAAAAAAACACAAAATGGCAAAGAGCACAGCATAGAATCACTTTTCCGCTCCATTGCACTTAACAAATTTCCCAAAGGAAGCAGACGATGCTGCGCCCCGCATTCGGTCCTTGATGTGTCTCGGTGTGCTGATTTCTATTTGTGTCGGTGTAGTGTGTGTGTCAAGTGTGCGAGTGTGAGTGCGAGTGTGCTGTCGCTTGCTGAACACAAATTGAGCGCTTTAAATATCGCATTTATCTAAAACTGGCATCTTAAACGGACACATGCATTCGTCGGCCCCACAGGCTCCGCTCGCCGCTGCCCGCTTGAGCGCATAGAAGACGAGATAAAACTACAAAAAGTGTGGGAATGACTTGCTTACAGCTGCATTTGTCTTGTAAGCAACGTCCATTGCACTGATTTCTCCCCATTGACCAGTGTGCCGTAGACACACACACACACACACACATTTGCGCCAACGTTTCCCATTCCCCATTCGCACTGAACTCCTTGGGATGTCGAAGTCTCGAACCAACGATAGCCAAATATGAATAACTAACAAATGCCGGGCAGAAGACACACCTAGCAATTCACATTCGGTCTCGGTCTTACGTCTCACTAAGACACTTACAAAACTTTTACGCAAATTGGTTATTCTATATTTGGTGTTAACCGAGTTGAGATTCGAACCCGGATCCACAGATTTGGGAGACAAGTTACAGTCGACCAGAAATGAAGATGTCCATTACTACAGGAACGACGGCTCCGGACTCTTTTGGCCATGTGAACCCTTTCTGTAACCTAACCTACATTCAACCAGTTTCTCTCTATTTTATTCTTCCCAGGCACTGTTTTTGTTTTCCAGGGAAAAGCTGGAGGTACGGTCCCCTTTTTCCAAGGTTCTTGTACTATAAATGTTGAAAAAAATAAAGCAATAATAAAGTCTGAGCCTCTGCAATTCCCAGACTGAGCAAAAGCTTACCCGACCTTTTCCTTCACGTCAGGACTATTTGGTATTTCCATTCGTCCATTGTCGTTCAACAGCATCTGTTTCAACCACCACTTTGATCAAAGTAAGCCGGCCTCGATAATCCAGTGGGTAGCGCGCTGGCTTCTCATACCGAAGCCCTAGGTTCGAATCCCAGCTCGGACTGGTAAAATGCTCGTCTACTTCTAATCGCTATTCACATGAAGCAGATTAAAATTACAAGAACCGCATAAGTGCACTCTTGGCAGGAAAAACCTCCAAGTGTGAAAGAAAACCTGCCAACCGCCATTCGAGTTCGACGTTAAACTGTAGGTCCTTTCCCCCGTTCCCCCATTCGGGAAGGGTCCCTTTAGGCCACCGAGTGTGTTTCGTACAGCGGCAGCCACCATAACCTAACCTAACCTTGATCGAAGTGTCTACGTTCGTACATTCAGTATAACCGGATTAAAGGAAACTCCCAAAGATCCTTCGAGGTTTTTTGTAATAGACATGCAGCAAACAAGGCTATACGGTCAAATACTCTTAAATTGACACATTGTGGTGTCATCTCAGAATTCGTTTTATATGGGTGAACATAAAAGATTAATAATCCAGGGTTAACAGGGTCTTTCTAAAAAAGTCTCCTTTTTCTCGTTTCTTAATTGAAAATAGTATCGTATCTCAAAAGTATCGACACATTCCTGCCTGACAATATAATTTTTTCAGTTTTCTTCCTTAATCTTTCGATTCTGTAATTCAAAACACTGCCCACACATTTGCTTTCCCTTTACACTTTGTCCCTTAGATGCTCCATCTCCGTCTGCTTCTCGCACTCTTGAAGTCAATGTAAATAAAATCAAATATAATCCTTTTTGTTGCTTTGCAAATTTCCGCCAGTGTCGTCGTCCTCATTGCCAACGGCCGTGGACGCCAATTGTTTGTGCACGCGTCTGTCCACCCAACCCGGCCATGAGTCCGTCTGCCCGTCTGCGCTGCGCTTGTTTGCCAGCGTCGCAGTGGATTTTGATGTAATTTTGCGCTCGAATCGTTTTGTCAGAATTTTCCATTTTCAATTTCAAGCTCAAATGTTCACTTTTGCAATGAAAATTTACTCAAGTTCAGCGGAAATACGCTCCGCAGTGCGTGTGTTTGTGTTTGCTGCTGCTGTGTGGGTCGTTGCGGTTATCGCTAACCGAAAGTCCATTTCTCACTTATCTGGCAATAACTTTGGCCAGCGCTAAATGTTCGCGCTTAAAGAGTTTTACACTGATAAACCGCACCACAAGCACTGCAACAACAAAAACAATTTACTATACAAACACACACATAGACGTAGGTATGTAATGGCAAAAAAGCAACAATAACAGCAGACTACAAAAGTCAAGAGTCGCGGCGAGCGCAAAACAAAAGGCAAAGGACCCTTTAACAGCAACAGCAACAATGTAAACAAAGACAGCAACAACAGCAACGAAACCAAAAAAGAAACTATTTTGTAGAAATTGGCCAGCAATGGCGCAGCAACGCGTACAACAATGCCGAGGCAACGGCCAACGCGGAGGCCAACGCGAGTAACAGCGAAAGTACTCGACTGGATTAAATGCCCAAAGCCATTCGGGGGAAGTCAAAGGGAAGTGCGCCGCGCCAGCACCACTTCCCGTCGCTGTCGCTGTCGATGGCGTTGGCGTTGGCGTTGGCAGCGGATGGCGCGCGTGTTTGATAAGCGGGCAACCGCAACGGCGCCAAGCACGCGGTCAGCGTTCGGCGCCCAGTCAAGAGTGGCACAAAAATGTAAGACGGCAAGTCGTGGCTGGCGCTGCCAGCGGCTGAGGGCACACAGCAAACAAAAACCTTTGTGCTGCGGTTAAGCGTCAATTATTGTCAAAAGCAGACGTTCGCCGCGCGGCGCGCGTGCCTCATTACGACGGCGCACGGCACGAAAAGGATGCCATAGGAAAATCTTTGAAATCTTGAAAATATTAAAATTACAAAGACAACAGTGGAGCGACGGCGTGTCGGTCCCTTTCTTTTCCGTGCGTTGCGTCAAATGCGGCGCCGTGAAGCGAAAAATCGCACAAAATCAAGACAAACGCACCTTGAAGCGTACAAAGTGTATGCAAAGTTCATTATTTCCACTCGGCGAGTTGAAGCACAAACTCTGCCGCCGGCCGCCGGCCGCCGCTGAAGCGCTGCCGCACGCCGCGCAACGAGCAGCAGGTGAGCGGGGCCAAGCGAAGCGACGCGGCGCGGCGCATGTTGAAAAGCATCGAGTGGCTCCGTCTGCGGTAATTAGCATGAAAATATTATAAAAACGTATTAGCGTTACGATGTCATAATACGCACTTTGCAGCAACTCGTAATACATACTTGGACAGTGCGGGCAGCGAGGCGGAAGGGTATCAACTTTCAGCTTGAAGATGTGATTTGCAGGATTAACGAGGCCCCCTGCCGTTGACGTGTCGCTGCTGCACACGTGGCAACAACGAAAGCGACGCGACGCAGCGGTTGCTGAGAAGGTAGGAGAAGGTAGGGACAAAGTGATTTTGGAGATTTGTGTGGTTTATGTGGTCTTAAATTATACACTTTTCAGCGTTACTGCCTTCATTGAGCGTGCGACGTCTGCAGACGAAAGAAGAAAAAGACGCATCACAGTTTTTCATCTGCATGCAGATATTTTTTCCCCAAGCTGGAAAATTAAAAGCTGTAATTATGCGCAGTTTGGTTGGGATCTTTGCTTTCAATTTTATTTTAATATCCTGCACAGAGGTGTTGGAACATAAACACTCTGGGACACTGAGAAGCTTGTAATGCCCATGAAGTATATAGAACTAGCAGGGACCCAATAAATCAAATTTCTTTATACAAGACTGTATGGACAGTGCCATGCCTCTTTTATTCAATGCCCAATCCATTCCTAAGGTCCAAGGGTACGACCCAGTTTCATTGATATGCGACTTACAGTTCTAAATTTACGCGGAAAATTTTAGTTACAAAAATTTGTCACGCCCCTTGTCCAACGCCCATAAAATTTTACCAGTAGAATGACACATCTATGGGACGATGGTATACAAAATGTCAATGCTATCCAACCTCTAATTACGAAGATAATCCATATTAAAAACTTGGGTTGTATGGGTAGTGCCATGCCCCCTCGTCCAATACCCACCTCATTCCCCATATCGAAGGGTACGTCTAAATGGTAAGTTTGTGCCAAATGTTATTGGTGTGTGACCTGTAGTTCCAAAGTTATTCAAAATAATTGGGGGTGCTTAAAAAGTGACACGCCACTTGTCCAACCCTTATGAACTTTTATCAGTCAAACGACACACCTAAACGGTGGAACTGTACCAAATTTCAATGCTGTCCAACCTACAGTTCCGAAGATATTCCATATTAAAAATTTTGTTTGTATGGGAGGTGCCACGCCCACCTGTCTGGTCGTATTTACACTATGTGGTTTGCCGAGATTTGGTCAAGACGAACATTCCGTGAAAGATTCAGCTCAACCGGTCGTCTAGTTTTTGAGTTTTAGTGTCGTGTGAAAAACAAACAAACAACAGACATTCATTTTTATATACATATACGAGGTGAGACAATTAAGTAATGAGACTGATTTTATTGCCGCGCTTGTGATAAACCTGCGACCTTGAAATTCCCTTCCCCTTCCCCGGCACCCTTCCCCTTGTCATTGATATATTTACCATCGCTCTAGCTTGTTTAGTTCGCCTGCTGTGTCGTGTTGAGTAGACGTGTGTTGGTGGTGCTCGTCACGAAAATGGAGAAACGAAATCAAGAGCAACGCGTCGCGATAAAATTTTGCGCCAGATTGGGCGAAACAGCTTCGGAAACGTACGCTAAAATTGTAAAAGTGCATAAAAGTGCTCTTAGTCGTGCCCAGGTGTTTCGATGGCATAAAGAGTTTAAGGAGGGGCGTGAAAGCGTGGAAGACGAGGATCCTTCATCACGACAACGCGCCGTGCCACACCGCCCTCAGCGTGTCGCCGCCTTATTCACCCGATATGTCACCCTGTGACTTTTTTTGTTCCCTAGAACAAAACCGGTGGTCAAAGGAACCCATTTTGAGTCGATTACGGACATCTAGGCGGCCGTGACGAGGGTACTCGCGGACATCCCAGTCGAAGCGTTCCAGAAATGTTATGAAGCATGAAAAACGCGCTGGAATCGTTGTACAGCTGCCCAAAAGGGACTACTTTGAAGGGGATGGCAGAGTTGTAGAATAATTTTTAAATATACGGTTTTTAGGGAATCAGTCTCATTACTTAATTGTCACCCCTCGTATAGATATGTTTACATAATCAGAATCAGCAGAAGAATAAACCAAGTATTGAACATCTTTTCGTTCGTCCTTTAATAAACCTTCTGGTTCATTTTATTTAAGCAGTAAAGATATTGCGCTGAAATTTGGTGCTGTTGCTGGCGGTGCTTCAATCAAGAACTGATACTAATATGATCCTAACCTGGTCACCTTAAATCATTATTGCTTTTAGGAAATGAGAAAATTTTCATATAAATCAAATCTTTTTTTATGAATGCGGCGCAGTAAACTACCACATGTACCAACAACAATTTAAAAAAAAATAATATATATGCTGCTGCTTAAATATGCCAAAGCACACAAAGCACTAAATTGCTTCGCCTTGAAGGCACAATGAATGCCACGAAAAACAACAACGCAAAATAGTAAAATTAAGAATAAAATTCAAATACCAAAGAAAAAACGATACAGAATAGAATCAAAACACAAAAACGAAAAGGAAAACGCTGCAACGAGCTGTCAGCGACAATGCCGGCAGCGTCTTGAAGAAATCCTTGAATCGATGTGCAATGCGCCCCAAACAATGAACGCAAAGGAAATGCGCGCAAATTAAAAGTAAACGAAAGCGCAATCTGCGCGCTGCTATTTCGTTCACTCGGTGCACTTAATCGCACATCATCAAAATTAAAAATGAAGCTTATTAAACGCGGCTGGCTGCTGCAAATGTGCGATAGCTGCGCGCGTCAGCGACAAATCGACACTGTGCGCGCGTCCGAATGCAGCTGCATGGTGCCAACAATTCCCAGCAGCTGCAACAATGGCGCCTTTTGGGATAACAAAACGATAGACAGATAGACGAGCTGTTGGTCTGAGAGCCAAGTCTGTACTTGATTATTGGGAATTATGCCAGATTCCTGAGAAAAATTTGGTCATATTTGCCATTCATATCAAACGAAAATTTTCGAGCTTTTGGCATTCAACAACTTTTTTAAACTCTGTCACAACTGGCTCTTAAGCGGTTAATGCCCTCGTTGGACATTCACTAGTTTGCTGTACGGCAGCTTTCCACAATCTGCTGTCAGAAACAGCTTAAAGCCAACAAATTTCTTTTGGTCCTGCAGCCCAATGCAAATGAAAAACGTTTCATCGATAGTTGCGGCAACTGCTGCTAGGTGCAAAGACCCGAAGGCAAATACAACAATTTAAGATTGTGTCGGCGCTGGCGAAAGCCAAACTTTCCAACTTATTTATGCAAATTTATGAAGCTGAAACATAAACAACAAGTTTTCGAGACTTTGATACCAGCGAAAAATACACAACAGCAGCGAGCAATGTCGCAGTTGGCGGCGGCCGCAGGGGGTGTGGACGGCATATGCTGCACGCAATTGTGGAATGCAAACCGCAAACGACTTGCAGCAGCTTGGCGCACCAACAAAGGCGACTGGGCGAAGTGACAAAAGTTTGCACCGCACGAAGCTGGAGTTAAGCGTGTGGCATGCAGCAACGTGCCAGCATTTAAGGCTGCCTTCAGAACACACACACACGTGCCAAGATGCACATAAACGAGCGTGTGTGTGTGTGTGAGTGTGTGCGAGTGTATAGGAAGACAGCAGCCGGTAGTGGCGTCGGGTGGGGGCGAGTTGCATCAAGCATATTTCAGCGGCACTCGTAAAGCATAATGAAAAGTTTGCTGTAAATTAAGCAAAACGTTAAGCAACAGCAACAACAACAACAACTGCCGCAGTTATCTCTGGCTCATTGTTATGGCAGACGTTCTTATGTTGTTGCCAGCACTCGGCAAGTGCCACTTTTGGAGATAGTAAAAATGCGATATAACTTTGCACATGCCAACGTTTGGCGGGCTCGATGGGCTGGCTGCCCTAACCACGACTTAAGTGCGCTTACAATGCGGCCGACGCGCAGAGATTCACTTGAGCGCATTATCCGGCAGCTAATCTGCACGCCCAGCGCTGGTCGTCGAGTGTGCGCGCATGTCGTATCAGCCGCTTGAAATTGCGTCGCGTCAACAAGGCAATGATCGCTTGGCGGCCGTCCGTCTGTCCGAGCCACTCAACTAAAACGGTTGCCACATAAAGTGTCAGCAGCAATAATTCCCCAATTTGCGATGTGTGGTTTAGGCGAAAATAATGAAACTTTGAAACATTTTTAGGGAGAAGAAGATCGAAGGCTGTTCTACGAGTATGAGAGAAAATTGAATATGGACTCAAAAGATGAAGAATGATTTTTTGACTTGGCAGTCGTTGCAATAGGTTAAAGTGGTATTTAAAACACAAAAGTGAGTAAACCAGTGGCGCACATAGCATTTAATTTTGGGAGAGTTTTGCGTACAACTTTTGAGCCCAGTACCATTTGAAAATATATTTTGTACCAGCAATTTTTGTAGTTGGAGGGTTTGAACCCCCAAAACCTCCCTGTGTGCGCCACTGAAACTAGTCAAGCCACAAGAGGGCCCGTTGTGATACTACAAATAAAGGAAATCAATATCTACTTTCTGCAAGATTGATGAGCTATTCAAGAAAATCGAATTTATGTTCAAGCCTCAGCAGCCAGAACTTGGTCATGGGGGGGTTTTAAAAAAATTTGTTTGCCAGTTTAGTATTACATGTTTTTTAAAGTAAAGTGCACTTTTCAAATAGGGCATTTGGTTGTGGCTTATGTGACTTAATGCATTAAAAACTAAATTTTTTCCCTGATTTTTAGTAAAAATTTCATGAAATTCGGTTGACTGAAAGCGAAGTTATTGCATCTGAAGTGAAGTATGTTTGTGTCATCGTACAAAAATGTGCATCGAACAAAGATCCAATATTAACTTTTGTTTTAAAAATATTTAAACTTTAACCGAAGCATTTAAATTGATGGACCAAGTTTATGGTGATTTTTGTTTATGCCGTGGTGGAGCTCATAAGTGGTAAAAGCGATTTAAAAACGATTGTCAGAACATAAATTATGACCAAAGTGTTAGCCAACTGAATCCGCGATCACCGTAGATCAAAACTGGGCGGTAATTCATAAAAGATAAGCCAAAATCTTCATTGAAATTCTTGAAATTGGATTTAACCTTCGCTTCACTTATACCCACCCGGGTGATATTTTTAATATTCATGTTTAATATCTGCACAAATTTTGAGGTAATTTTCAATAACATGAAAATATATTTTTTTGAAATTTTGTTCATGTTTAAACTTGAATTTTGTCATTTTTTATACAAATGTACCTGGGTGATCCCAGGCGCTTTTGCTACCATTTTGAGTAAAACTCACGATAAATTTTTTTTTGCGTACCTCATTATGTGTTCAATAAACCCTCTGGAAAGAAATCTTCTAATATTTTCCATAGTCTCAAAATAAATCATTAAAGTTAGGCCTTTTTTCGAAATACGAACTATCGCCAGAGGAAGATACTAAATACTGAAGTATGAAAATCATTTATAAATTATTATATATTTATTGTGAGTTTTACTCAAAATAGCGGCGGACGTGCCTGGGATCATCTTTAGTAAGGCGAAGGTTAAGCATCTCAATAGCATAAATTTATTGCATTTTAACTGAACATTTGGCTATCGAAGGATGCCATCCCATCTATTGACACTTGTTTTGACTGTTTTTTTGTTTTCACATGATGTGGCACCGTGTGAATTTCACCTTTTCAAAGAATGCATTTGCCGATGAAAAAAGCGTTTTGAGAACGTAGAAACCATCCAAAAGGCTTGTACCTACATCCTGAAGGACATTCCGGTCGACGAACTAAACTACTCTTTAGACATGTTTTTAGAACATGCAAATCGCTGCATTAAGCCTAAACGTGACTATTAAAAAAACAAATTAGTTTCGGTAAAAAAAGGGTTTTGTTAATATTCTTTTAAATATTTAAAGATGAAAAGACCTTTTTGCAATTGTGGAAACGTACATGCATAGTGATTGAAAATGTTGACAAATTATAGGCTATGGGGGGTTCTGACACCCTAACCCCCCCCCCCCCCTTGGCTACGCCCCTGAGTTTCAGCAAGTTTTATAAATTTTTCTTAAAAACCCTAAAATCAACACAACACCTTGCATCATTTATTAAAATAAAAAAATTTCTGGTAGGGACATAATTGGGGCAATACAAATGATTGAAGAGGAGTAACCCAGAAGATTTCCATTTACAGTGCTGCCAGCTCCTGAATCTCCTGATCTCCTAAATCTTAAAAAAGTTGAAATTTTCTCCCAAAAATTCAAAAAAAAATTAAACTTCTCATACAAAATATAAATATATTTCGTTTTTTTTATAGCAGCCTTTTTATTCATTCAGATTCAGCTTAACAACTTAACACAAACAAAACATATACAAAATTAGATCGGTAGGAAATTCAATTTTGTAAACTTTCATTCATTGCATAAATTATACACTTTGAAGCATTCAATATTCAAGGCTTCAGTGCCACTATTGATGTAATGATGCCACAAGTGGCGCACACAAGGAGGGTTTGTGGGGTTTAACCCCCCCGAAATATCTTTAAGTTAGTACAGAAATTTAATTTATAACCGAGATCAAAAAATTTTTTTAAGAAGCGTTTTCGAAAAATCTTCGAAAAACCATTTTTTGCCTGTTCTTTCAGTTATGAGCACATATCTCGTAAACGAATCATCCGACTAACACAAGTTGTCCGTCAGTCAGAAGATAATACCTCAGTCTTTCCAGAGATATACAGATTGTCCAGATTTGGAGAAATTACTGACGGTGAAAGTTGTAAAAATGTGAATTTTTCGACCATTTTCAAAAATCATAAATTTTCGAATGTTTTTTTATAGATAAAATAAATTTTCTCCTTTGGTTTTAAAATCTAAGATGAAAGATATATTATTTGTGCATATGTTAACTGAGTGAAAACACCAACTTTACATTGGCGAAAAAAAAATTTTTTTTTGCCGAGACCCATCCTAATGTTGATATGACGTGAAACTAGAGGTCATTTATAGTAACCTGGCATAGTCAGTTTTTAATTTTCTGACCCTGACTTTAAAATTTTAAGGACATACACATTTCAAATATTTTTTTAAATATTTGCGGTTGTGCAATGATGAAGATATGGGTATCAAATGAAAGAGAAAAATGTTCTCCTTTTAACTAAATTTTCTATTTTGTACGTTCAGGACCAAAATATGTCAGGTATGAAAAACATACATGTTTTGGATCTCAGTCTGTAGATTCATACATCTTAATTTTATTCTATTTCAAAGTTCTCAAAAAAGTTATACAAAACCTCCCCCCGAAACAAAATCCTGCGTGCGCCACTGGATGCCACTAATGTATCACCAACAAAATCTCCAAACAATTCTTCCGCCTAAAAATTCTCCTAAAAGGCCAAGAACCTTCTAAATCTAGGAGCAAATCTCCTGATCTGGCAACACTGTCCCTCTGTTTCCACAGAGACGTTTAAGTCATTAAGGAATTTGAACCTGAGGGCTTTCCATCGGCGTATAAGTTGTAGAGAGAACCGAGCAGTCACAGAGTAGGAGACTTACGATCCCTTACTGCTTTGCAATGAGGTCGCTTGAAATAGAAAATCACTTCCAAACCAATAAGCTCATTACTCTAAATTTAAGGTTAGAATTTGCTATGTGAATTAAAAGCATATTTTGGAAAAGTGGGATTTAGGAAAAACCAAGATTAAATCTTTATCTAGATTTTTCAAACTAGAAAGCAGCTTTATTGAACAGATTTCAACCGATTGTAAGAATTCCAAGTGATTTTTGAGGTTCTCAGCTTGGAGTATAAACTTTGGTGAAGGCAAATAGCTATTTGTGTTGTTGTTAGACATTTTTAAAGCAACAAAGAGTGTACTTGAAATTCATGAGATTTGTTTTAAATGGTAATAAAATTCATAAAAATTAGAAGAATAAATGTCGCTGAAGTCTTTGCTGGTGGATTCCAGAACTGGCAGCATATTTGATGAAGAGTAGGAAAAGCAGATATTTAGTGCTTAAATGCTGAAGTGGTATCTAAACAGTGGTGGTCCGTAAACACTAGCAATAACAACAACAACTTTGCATGTTTTCAACTAATGAGACAATCCAATAAGATGAACAAAAATAGTCCAAGTCGACCACTATGTGAAACTTTGTCGAATGGTTAGAAGAATTTTGCATAAAAAATTTTCACTTCAAATATATGATTAAAGTTTTAATGATGATTTCTATCTAAAGACTTGAACAAAATTTGCTTAGTTAATACTTGACTTTTACAAAATATTTTCAACTTTTATAGTTCACAAGCAAAGTGGTCCATAGCGAACTTCAGATTAGATCCAACCTGAAAGTGGGCCATACTATGCCAAATTCAGCATCCAGCTCTGCCAGTATTGCCATATTGCTTTGCTAAGAGATCAAAATGGGCTGATAAAGCCGCACAGAGTTCATACGAATTAAATTAATTGCTGCGATTAAGCAAATTTCAGCTGTCAACAGCTCAGCAGGTTTGTAACGGTGACATCATATGTCAACTGTGTGTCGACAACAGTTGCAAGTTGAAAACAACAAGATTGCTTCAAAAATATTACAACAAGTTGAAATGAATATAATAAATAAATATTTGCTGGTCACACATCAGTCAGCTAATCTTTTATCTTGAAATGAAGTTAAATATTTTCAACATATTCGCCGCAACTTTCTCCAACACACCAACTGTAGAATCTGCTGCTTTTGTCAACACCAAACTTGGTGACCTTTCTGTCATATAAATACTTTGAAAAGAACAACGAACAGCTACAGTTCACAATTGCATTCAGAAGCTGAAATGATTCTCTGTAGGCGCCAATTATTTTCGACTTTTTTATTGTTGCTCCTGGCAGTGAGCGCCATAAATGCGCGACGCATTGGTAAGAATTAGGAGATGTTGAAAAATAAAAAAATTAAAATAAATGCTTTAATGTAAGATCAACGTCGCTTGCGGCGAAGGCAACACAGCGTCAAACAAGCGCCGCAGGAGTCAGAGGACGATTTTCCAAGCACCAGTACTGGCATGGACAAGCCGAGCCGCAGCACCAAACTGATGCTGCTCAAGCCTTCATCCGCCAGCGGTGCTAAACACAAGCGACAACACACCAAATATGCGCCGAACCTGCGATCGCTGCAGTCAGAACACACAAGTCAGAGGATGCAGCCCAGTCGCAGCAACAAACCGATGCTGCTCTCACTGGCCGGAGCTGGGAGGGCCCTGGAGACCGGCACCAACTCGGGACGCACCTTCAAGCATTTAATGATGGTCAACCGTTTTCTGGGCAGCGGCAGCGGCAGCAGCTGCCACAGATGTGGTGGCGGCGGTGGTGGCGGTGGTTATGGTGGCAGCAACGGCGGATCCTACCTGCCTTACGTCATCTTGAATTCACCCACAAATGTTACCAATGTCAATCAAAATAACCTCACCAACTTAGTTTCCACTGCGCTCACTACGCCCACTACGACCATTACGCCCACTACGCCCACTATACCCACTACGACTACGACTGCGACGGGCACCGCCGGCGGACGACGGCGACGCGTGCGTAAACGCCCCAACGCCGTTCAGGCTGTGCCCATACCCGCGCAGATGCCGACGCAGATCTACCAGCAGCGCGAGAACGGCCAGCAGCCAATGAATGTGCCGGCCATGATGTTCGGCATGAATGGCGGAATGATTCCGGTGCTACTGCCCGCCGGCGCACAGCAAATGCAGCTGCAGGCGCCCAACGGTGGCAACAGAAGACGCGGCGGCGGTGGACAACGCAGGCGTGGCAATCAAAACGCCAATCAACACAACAATCATAAGAATCACAACAACGACAACCAAATGCGGCATGATCACAACAATCCGTTCGAGGTGCTGGCGAATAGCCTGAAACGCATTCAGTATTTGTAAAAGTGGAGGAATAAAATTTGAATAACTAAACCGAAATGCGTTATTTGAAATAACTTTTTTCATCTCTTTTACAAAGCTAACAAATATGAAATCATTCAGTTTAGATTTTGAAACTCTTGAGTCTCTCTCATTGAGTGTCCACGCTCAGGATCCTCATTTAGTGGCGTACATATAGCTTCTAAACATCAGCTCAACTTCAAAATTGTTATCATTTGAAAACTAGATCAGTGCTGCCAGATGAATTTCAAGCAATCCCCAATGAAGTCCATTTCCCCCTTAAAAACTAAAATTTCAAAATTTAATATTTCATGAAAAAAGCTCATTCTTCATTTGGTACATGAATTTAAAAAAGACCCGCTAGCCAATATATCTGAACAAGGTGTTGATGTAACAAAAATGCAACCTGGTTGGAACTAAGCTGAAGCTCAAAATTGTTATGATTCAGGTTTCAGATTCCAGCCTGACTTGCAGCCACTTCACTGCGTTTTTATGGATTCTGTACAGTAATTTTGAGAACTGAAAAGTCCGAATTCAAACGCAAAACTATAATGATGCGAGTTATAGATCTCATCCCAGCTTAGAGGTTTGGTTGGTTGTAGTGGCTGCCTCTGTATGATACACACTTAGGACTATAACTACAAATTCCCCCCGTTTGAATTGTGTATGCAACACTGTTTTTTTTTATTTTTAGAGCTTAGAGGTAGTTTGAATCGTTTTTAGGGATTTTCCCAAATACATACAACATACAAATAAAGTTTCAAAAAGTCACTATTATTTGCGTCCTGATATTTGAACCGAACTTGAAGGCATTTCCTGTGTGTTATTATGCGTAGATCTTTTCAGTTCTTTCAAGACCTCTTTCAAGATTTGAATAAGCTCAGCCAAGTACCAAGTTTTTACCCGGTTCGCAGGTAAATATTTCTACAATAATTTTAAGGCTTGAAAGTTCAAGTTTAGAAATGTCATGATTGAGGTTCGAATCTCTACTTGAATTATATATTTTTAATTAATATATTTTAATTATATATTTTTATTTACTTCCACTCAATTATATTGATTTGCTGTGACCTAGGAACTTCTGAAGATTTTCATAATAAATTAATGCTAATGTATGTAGTTTGGGTTAGGGAGTTGATTCGGTATTACTTATCTGCAGTGATTTGCAGTACAAAGAAATACTGTGCTCGAAATTGATAAGAACCTCTTTTTTAAATTTTCATCTAAATCGGAGGCATTTTTTCTGCATCATATGGATTTTCTAATTGTTTTGAGACTTGAGAAAGGCTCAGCTTAAAATGATTACTATACTGTTTGAGAGATTTCTAGGCGGCTCCAACATGTTTCCTCTCAATAGATTTCAGCGATTTTGGTACTTGAAAATTCTCAACTCGGAAATAAAATCGTACAGTTCAGATTAACAGCCGACAGACATATGATTAAAGTTCTGGGCTTTGAAAGTATTTTCTTTCAATCATGAAGATTATCTGTAGTAATTAGAGATCAAACTTGCTCCGATGCACCTTCAAGATTTTGAGTAGCAAATATCCAAACTTTTCAGAACTATTTGCCAGGTTCCACTTCGATGGCTAATGGAAAAGTTAATAAAAATTTCAATACGCAAGTATTCCGATTCAATTCATAGTCCCGTTACTTAAGTGCGCTCACCGTTTCACCAACACACAGCCGCGCCGCGCCGCGCCTCCGCTGCACGCACACACCTTAATTGAACGCAAATGGAATGTTAGCGAAAGGAAAAATGGCAGCGGACGCATGGCGCAGGCCGCAAAGCGAGCAGTGCGCATTTATTTTGTACAAAAGTAAAAATGAAAATATTCGGCCCCAGCCCGCGCGCCGCTGCACGGTGCCGCTGCGCGGCACACCCCGCAGACAAATGCTGATAATTTGCCGCCGATACGCACAGCCGCCGAAGACGCGTGCGGAATGCGAATGAGTGCGCAAAGTGAGCAAGCGAGCGGTTTTGTGAGCGTTGCGTTTGAGCTGAAACCTCGACTGGATAAGGATAAGCGATGATATCGTTGCTTATTTTATGCAAATGTAATAATTCGTAATAAACTGTTCAATAAAGCGAACCGAAACGAGCCCACGAGCTGTCGAGTGAAGGTAGACATGCGTGCGCCATGGCGCGAAACTGGAGTGGGGACCGTTCGAAGTAACCCGGAGCGCAGCAGCCGAATTTCCTGCGCTCTTATCCCCTCCAGCCCGAAGGCTCTGCTGCGTTCGTTCTCGTCGCAGCGCTAACGCAATTTCGCGCCGTGTCTTTCGAGCGCCGACCCCATATTGACTTCTCCATCCTCTCCACGCCACCACTTTTCTCTGCCACTTTGAGGGGCAACAGAAAAGCCCAATTCGTATGCCGAAAATTACTTAAACGCTAAAAGAGAATTTTCGATGCTTTTTGCATTAAAGAAATTTTGCTTTGCTTTGCGTATGCTCGGCTGCAGCTGGCACTGTATCTATAATTGTAACTGTATCTGTGGCGGCGGGTTTTTGTTGGTTTTGCTGTTGCAAAGTTCAACCGAACCGAATTGAATGGAACTGAAGTGAAGTCGCAACCGAGCTGAAACGCAGACAAGTTGCTGTTAACCCAAAAGGGAGGAAAAGCGCCAACGCTGGTTATGAATGCGCAAATATTTCACTTGTAGAGCAACAAAAAGCGAAAATTAAATGAAATAAAAACGCAGACAGCGGCAGCGACAGCGTAAGGAAAACGAAGCGGCGAAACGCAAAGTGTGGCGCGCCAAAAGTGGAAATGTATGTTTTTTGGCAACTTTTGCAGTGCATTTCGGTGTCAAAGTTCGAGCGGCAACAACAACTGTCAGCACTGGAAATTTATTGAGAGTCAGAGTCGAAGTTGGCCGCCAAATGGATGTCAAACTCGACACAGTGCAGTGCAGTGTTGCAACTGCTTTCGCACACAAATGTCGCTGGGTTCGTTGCGCGGTTTATTAAATCATTGGCGGGGAGAGGGGGAAATGTATTAAGTCCGCATGGCTTTTGAGCAATTAGTGGCAGTAATTTTTAAAAATTATTTTTGCTTTTCAGCACTTTTTGGTGCGTCATTCAGCGAATGTTCTGACCACTTTGGATTCAAACGAATGTTATGAAAGGTTTTCGAAGAGATCAATATGAAAAAAGAACTTTTTTATGCAAATTCAATACTTTAAAATGTGCCAGGTCAGACCTGCACCAACAATTCAATGCTCTAAAATTGCTGCCAATAAATTTTCCGTCTTCATTGGAATAGTTTTGTGTGAGTTTATTTTAGCCCTTCAGCTCAAGCTTTGAGTTCCGGCATGGAGTGGGAGAGACAGAAAAATGCGCTTGAAGCTATGGATGCAGCAAAAATATTGCTCACATTTGAATAAATTTTGGTTGTTTAGTTTTTTATGAATTTCCGAACTGCCATAGCCACCGGCCATATAAAATCAATTTCCCATATTAAATGTCTAAATAAAACTATACATTTTACAAAAATTCACTTTACAATAGTCTGCACAATTCTGCTTTTTGCATGAAAACAAATTATAAAATGTTTAACAAACTCAGAATCCAAATTCGAGCCCTAAAGTTAGCCGGCGTCGATAGTCCAGCGGGTAGTGCGATGGTTTCTCATACCGAAGGCCCCAGGTTCGATTCCCAGATCGGACTAGAAATTATTTTCATAACAATATTTATTATTATCTACAAACTTAAGTTTAAAGTTAAGTTTAAAAGGTGAAAATGCATGGATAGCTTTAAGCTTAAGTGATCTTTCATACGAAGTCCTTGGAACCTAACTAAAAATTTGCAGCAATTTCCTGCCAAGCCGTTTTTTTAAATACATTTATATTTGTAGTTCATTGCATATGAATAGGAGTTGTAAAGTTGAACACATTGGTTTATTATTTTTATTTATTTTAGTAAAATAATATTTTATGTTGCTTAATGAGAAATTACAGTATTGATTTAAGTCAGAGAATCAAGTTAGTAATTTTAGAAGCAATTAAAAAAAAAATTCTACAAATTCCAATTTCAGATATTGAAAAATGCGCACAGCATTGACGACTGCCTCATGCAATTAATTATATTTAATTTGAAATTCGAGTTCTTAGCTATCATATTTTCAATCAACTAAAGAAGCATTGCGAAGAAAAGCAAATACCATGAAATCACTTTAACCCCTTAACTGCTTATGTCGCGTATAATCGTCATAAAGATAAAATAAATTTTTTTTGTATGATTTTGCAAAGAATCAACTGTGTGACTGTTGTAAACATAGGCTCTATAGAATTGGCCATGCCCACTGAACTAGAAAAACAAATGATTCTATGTTTTGTAAGGGCAAACATACGCCTTCCTGTCACGCCCACCACGATGATTGAAACCACTTATGGTATATTAGTGCATTGATATTCTTAGATTTTATTTTTCAAGAGGTAAACATAAGCTATATACGATTGACCACGCCCACCATAGTGACAGAAATCAGCTATGATATATTTTGTAAGACAATATGGCGCATAATTTTTGTCATAACTGCCTAATTTTACAGGCACAAAAATTTTACTTTGTTAACGTTGGGTTAACTCGTCTTTGCTGAAAAATAACAAAAAACAGTTAAGAGGTTAAAGTGCGAAAATCAAACTGGCTGCTGGCAGCTCAAAATTTGCAGCAGAATAGACCCCGATTAATTGCTTTCACTCAAAGTGTGCATATAAATTCATAAATGCATGAATGCATAAAACATTCTCACTTAATCAAATAACAATCCAAAATATTAGCAAAATATGGCAAGACAATAGTAAATACACACACACACACACACACCAGCAATAATGGCTACAATTTTATTGCTTTCATTTTCGTTGTTTGTTGTTGGCGTTGTTAACTGCTGCTTATGCAATTACAAATTTTATGTGCAGAAAATCAATTTGGTAAATTTTAATTTCAATAAACATTGCCATAAAAACACATACACACGCACACAAGCACACACAGCTGTGCATAGCAACGCCCACAAATGGGCAACAAAATGCTGTGTTGGGGTTTCGTAATGAATTAAGTAAAGTTGTTGCAACATTTGCCGTTCAACACTACGTACTGTTCTTGGCAATTGGAAGGCTGTGCCTCGACTTTTAAATAAATCCGCCTTCGGCCTGGCTGACGCGTTGCGGTGCGATGCGGTGCGGTGTTGCGTTGCTGCATAAATCAATTTGTGGCACATACGCCGAGCGCACGTTAGGCGGTTTACTTCAGCTGCAATTTGAGAGGCGTAGGCGCTGACTCTGCTCCAAGATGCAGTCGTGTTGTGAAATGTGTGTGTTTGTGTGTTTGTTAGGAATGGCAGTTGCAAGATACCCAGAGAGATTTGGGAAACCGAGAAATCATTCGAATTTATTGAAGACTGAACGTGACTGGAAACATTTTAGATATTCGTTTTGGAGAGATCTTCTTCAGGTTTGGAGCTGATATGGGAATGTTTGACACACCACATGTATAGGTTTTGTTAGGCTTGGATGAGTTTTGGGTGGTAGCAGGAATGTAATGATGCTACAGATAGGACAGGATAATCCCTGTTCCTATTACTTCCAATTCAGATAGGCAGGCAAGGCACCACCAAACAAATCAATTAAGATAATATGGTGAAGCTTGATTTATCTACTAATTAGATGAAGATTTCTCTTAGGTAGACGATGGATGGATAGAATAAAGATGGATAGAATAAAACTCCTATAATAATAATAATAATAATTGACTGGCACGACAGCCCGATACCGCGACTAAGGCCTAGCTTCCCGCAACCACCCGTGTTGTGCGTGTGAATTTGTACGCGGGTGGAAGGGACCTACAGTTTTATGCCGATTCCGAAAGGCGAGTTGGGAGCTTTTTCATAGGCAATATTACTCTCAGAGGTTTGCCATTTCCTGCTGAGAGGACAGCCGCCGAAAGAAACATTTTTGTTTTTCTTTTTTTCGGTGTTAGCAGCAACGGGGTCTGGAACCTGGGTTCGAGCGTCGCATTTGACCCGCAGCCCAACGCACTAGCCAGCTGAGCTACGGCGGCTGCAAAACTCCTATAGATTGTATGAAAAAGCTTCCAACTCACCAACGCGATACAAAGAAACCAGGACCAAAAATTTGGAAACTGAATCCCCGGGCTTACAGAACCTAACATTTAAGCTTGTCTACTGATTTCGTAGAATCTCCCTGCCTAACCTACCTTGATTCGCTCCTTACTTGACTCTCTGAATATCTACTGGTTCGGTAGTAGATATCTCCTAGCCCAACCTGGTCTTTCAGCATCGATTCGGTAGGCTCTCCTTACTTAACCCTCTGAATATCTACTGATTTTGTAGTAAATATCTCGTAGCCCAACCTGGTCTTTAAACATCGATTCGGCAGGATCTCCTAAACCTCTGAATATCTACTGATTTGGTAGGATTTTCTAGCCTGACTTGGTCTTTCAACATCGATTCGGTAGGCTCTCCTTACTTAACCCTCTGATTTGGTAGTATCTCCGAGCCTGACTTGGTCTTTCAACATCGATTCGGCAGGATCTCCTTACTTAACCCTCCGAATATCTATTGATTTGGTAGTATCTCCTAGCCCAACCTGATCTTTCAACATCGATTCGGTAGGCTCTCCTTACTTAAACCTCTGAATATCTACTGATTTGGTAGGATTTCCTAGGCTGACTTGGTCTTTCAACATCGATTCGGTAGGCTCTCCTTTCTTAACCCTCTGATTTGGTAGTATCTCCTAGCCCAACCTGGTCTTTCAACATATCTATCGATTCGGTAGTGTCTCATTACTTGACCTTCTTTACATCTACTGATTTGGTAATATCTCTTTGAATAACTTGGTCTTTCAGCATATATCTGCCTATTCAGCAGTATCTTCTTACCCAACTTAGTCTTTCGGCATGTCAATCAATTCGGTAATGTCTCCCATGCACCGTTTAGGCTGAGCTAAATGAAGCTCCAGCTCAAGTTTAAAAGTAATTAGATTGTCTTATCGTGAGATTTGTAGTAACGCTGTAGGTCCATTCTTCAGTGAAATATATATCTTACAAATTTACCAGAAATGCATCCCTTAATGGATCCCTTAAGATGATCGAAATAGAATGCACCCAACAAATATTTCCAAGTCTTACTTTTCACTTATCTCGAATTTCATAGTGTTCAAGCTTTCACATTTCGTCCGTAACAAGATGGATCGGAACTGTTGGCACTACTGTGTGTGTGAGTGTTGTTAATACTGTTGTTGTTGCTGTTGTTGTTGCCGCATACGACATGCGATTATTGACACAACACTTAAGATGATTAGGGAATGTTGACATTAGTTAAGTGCGCGTTAGTGTTAGATGGCTGGTTGGCTGCCTGGTTAATGTCGCACACATACACACATACACATACACAGTGACAGCACGTGCATAGGCCAATGTGCATAGTTTGATTTATGAAGTTGCTGCCTGCAGCATTTTGATGCACTGCCACACTTGCCACACTTGTGTCTACCACAATTGCTGCACAACTAATGCTACTTAATGTTGTTGTTTTTGTTATTATTGTCGTTGTCAAGTTGCATTTTATTTATCTTGCATATTGTGACAAACAGTTCTAGCTTCGATTCAATACACAACGACACACACTCACACACACACACACATATAAGTTTTGTATTTGTGACGTATGCGCCGATATCTATTCGAAGCAGATTGAGTTATTATTGTTTAATGTTGTTGCATTGTGCGATAAGAGAATATTTGAAAATGAAGTGGAAAATTTCTCTGCGGCCAAAATCGATGTGGGCCAGCAAGACGGCAATAAACATTCATCACCCAGTGACACAGCGACTGCTGGGCAATCAAAGTGCCGCTCTTCTTCTTCTTGTTCTTCTCCTTCGTCATATTCTTCTTCTTCTTCTAGTTTGCCTTGAGGGAAGAGCAGGCAACTTAATTGAGAACGTTTGCGGCGTGCGTCGGGGCTGGCGAAATTTGCACGCGAGCGTCTAATTACAGTGTTGCCAGAGTTTTGTGACGGAGCGCAAACTTTGCAACTTTCGCTGCGTTCGCGCCCATCGCATTGGACGGCCAAGATGGCGTGGCAGCTTGACCTACAGCCCCAATTCGCGGCAACGCGACTGTCGTGGAGCTAATTGCCAGCGCGCCACAGTGACAGCAGACAACCGCAACAAAAACAACAAAAGCGCATAGAGCCGACAAGAAGAAGGCAGCAGCGAAAGTGAATTAGGAAGAGCAGCGAAATGGTATAAAAACTTGGCCACCGCACTCGACGTGTCGGCATTCGACTCAAACTGCCAGACGCAAACAATTCGCTCGACAACTTTCGCAAAAAAAAGTTCGCGCCGCTACGCAAAACCGCCGACAGGATAACAAGCATGCGGTTGCCGGCTGTCAGTGTGGCGTTGTTGGCACTGCTGTCGCTGACGTTGGCATTCGCCGACGCCACTCAGCGGCGCGCGAAACGTGCGTGCAACTACACAACCGAACACAATCGAGCTGACTGATTTATATTTGATTTCATTTGTTTTTGCAGAACACTCGGGACACTTTATTGTGCCGCTGCTGTTGAGCGGCGGCAACGCAGCGACCGCCAGCGGGCGCTCGGGCGACGCCGGCACCGGGCGCGGTCTGATGGCCAAGCTGACCATGTTCAAGAGCATGTTCCAGCAGCCGCAGAGCAACGTCATCATTATTCGGCCCACAGCGCCCACCAGCCTGACGACCTTCACAACGACGGGCAGCCTGGCACGCGACAGCGCCAACACTGGCAGGCGCGACAGCAATGATGACGTCGACGCCGACGCAGCGCCAACCGGCCAGCCGCTGCTCGATGAGGCGTACGAGGACCTGCCGCCGCCGGTGGTGCTGGGCACCAACGGCGTGCACGACAAACTGGCCGTCGGTGTTAGGCGCAACCAGCACAACAACAACAGTAAGCGACAACAACACATCAGCAGCTACAATCGGCCGGTTGTACTGCGCAACAGCAGCGACAACAACAAAGGCTCTGACCACAACCGCAACAACAAACATGCGCCAGCGAAGCGCAGGCGACAAGGCAACAGTCGGCGAAAGCGAAAGCACAAAGTTGTACGCGCTGAGAATGGCAGTAGCGGCAACAACAACAATAACGGCGACAGCATCGTCAACATGGGCCCAAATGTCAGCGGCATTAGTACCAACAATAACAAAAACAACAACAACAATGGCATCTTTGATCTAAACGCTAATGCGCGCATTCAGAGCATCGTGAACGCCTTCCGGCGTCAGCAAACGCCAACTGTTTATAATCACTGAGCGGCGACGCTGCTTGATTGATTGCCTTATTGATTGGATTGGATGCTGCAAGCATTTCTTCCACGATTACTGCTAACAAAATGATTTCATGTCATCTTTGCATTTTATGTGCTGTTAGCGACTCTGATTGGACACTGTGGCGGAATTTGCAAGCTGACAGTTGACTGCTTACGATTGTGTAAAGTGTTGACTGTCGGAGAAAATATTGTAGCAATAATCCAGCTGGAAGATAACAGCGACTTGCGTAGCTTCAATCAAACTAATTTGTAAGGCGAAATGACATGAAAACTCTTGGCAAACATGATGAGAAAATAAAAAGAAAATTGTGCAACTAGAACAATAACAACAATGGCACTTAAGTTACTCGTAGCAGTGACAGTGTAGTAAAAAGTGCAACTAATAGTTAAAAAGCGTTTGTAAAAATTATTTTATTTTACTTAATTGTTGGTAATATTTAATATTTAATAAATGTCTACTTGAACTAAAAATCCAAAAATAAAAATTAAAAAATATAAATTCGCATTCACTTATTTATAGTTGCCGGTGTGTCTTCATAAATACAATTTTTTTTTAATTCAAATACAGTGGACGTCGAGTATAACGAACTTTCCATTTAACGAATTTTGGATTTAACGTACGGCCAAATTTTTTCCATTGATGGTTCTATATTACGAACGAAAGTGAAATTTGCTATTCGATATAACGAATATTTTTGTTGTTTTTTATCCTTCGAATTGCTTTTATTTGTGCATTCACATTCTTTACTATAACAATGAATGTTTGGTTTCGTCAAGTGAACAGTACCTCAATTGTTTTTTTTTTTTGTTACGTTAAAACTTTCAAATTTACGTCAAGTTACCAACATTTTCAAATTCTGTTTGTATGCATTGCTGATCATTTTCACAGGATTTGTTTTGCGTTCAGTCGGATTTTTTCTTTTAAAAATTAAAATTTCAATAATAAAATCAAAAGAAATTTGCCATACAGAAAAAAATTTCGATCGATTTAACGAATTTTTCGATTTAACAAATTGGGGGTACGACATAAGATTCGTTATATTGGACGTTCACTGTAATTAGATTTGGGGGTAATTCTAGTCGTAAACATTTAAGTCGTAAACGTTTCTAGTCGTAAACATCCATAAAAAAAAATTGTTGTAGGTAATATACAAATTTTCTTATTTTTTTTAAATCTTTTATATGGCAACCCTGCTCAAAAGTGGGTGAACTGAGCCCATATGGCCATCAGCTCTTTGCAGGAGCATTAACAGTGTATGTGCCAAACTCCAATTCGATTACTTTACTTGTTCAGGAATAGGACGAACCAGCGGATTGACAGAGGTAGAAGCGGACGGACACACAGATGCACAAAAGAAGAGACTTGACTTGACCTCAAGCGATGCCAATCGCATAGATCTTCTTCTTTACCGATCACACCTTTTTATCTGTGGGCTTAACAAACTTCTGTAAACGTATCCTTGCAAATCGATGCAGAATATAAAGTGAAGCTGAAAAGTAGTAGAAACCGAAAATTAGAAGAAGCTGAAAAGTAGAAGCTATAAGGTAGTAGAAGAAGAAGAAAACAAAACACTGCCACCACCGTATCAGCTTCAATCGACTTGAAATTGCTTCGCAGTGCCAAATCCTTTGAACGCGCTGCCAGCGTGCTGCAAATGAAATGTTTTGTTGTTGTTGTTGCTTCACATCACTGTCTATGTTGTTGTTATTTCACCTCACTGTTGTTACTATTTTTGTTGTTATCATCACTGCATTTGACTGCGCCGCAAGTTGACAAACTGAAATGAAAAAAGTTTCTTAGCAGCGCGCCGCAACTTCCGGTTCCGCTTGCACCACTTGCTATGCTGTGGCATCATTGTCGTCTTCGGCGCAATGGTTTGTTGCTGCACTTGACTCTTTTTCACTTCCTTCTCGACGAAGTTCAATAGCAATTTGTCACTAGGCTGACGTGTGTTGAATTATCTGTGTGTGTGTGTGTGTGTGATTTCTTTAGATTTCACGTAATTTCCGTTTGCGTGTCGCCGGTCTGCATTCCATTTCAATGGGCATTATTTAGACGTAAAGCCGCCAATGTGGCATTTTACATTTCGTAAACTTTCCATAGGAAATTTTAGACTAATTTTTTTGTTGCTTCTACACATTAACAACTTCTACAGAAATTAAAATAAAATAAAATAAAATAAAATAAAATAAAATAAAATAAAATAAAATAAAATAAAATAAAATAAAATAAAATAAAATAAAATAAAATAAAATACAATAAAATAAAATGAAATAAAGTGACATAAAATAAAATAAAATTAAATTAAATTAAATTAAATTAAATAAAACTTGCAAATACAGAGTCCACCAAATGTCAACGAGCCTAAACTCGCCAACTTCAATTGATTATTTGCAAAGTGTTTGCATTGTCTGCGAAGCGCTTTCGTTACAACAATATTGAAGTTGTTGTTGGAAATTTCGAACTGCTGTCATTTGAAACAGTTGCTGCAGAATTGCTGTTGCGCTTATTTCGTTTCAGTAATTGTCAAATAAGCGTACGTGGCATTATTGCCACGTCGACACATGCCACAATGCCTGACCCAAACGCACACACACGTGAAACTTATGATGGTCGGCTTATGCTAGCGTTGTCCTACGTACGTACACATATGCACACATATTCCACTTTGTCTGTTTGTGTGTGTGTGCCGACAATTATTGGCAATTAGCATGTGTCGAGCGCAATTTACATCAATTCCAAGTCCAATCAACACTTGCCGCAGCCGCAGCCGCACTTTACTCTCCACTTTCTGAAATTTCAACAAAAATTTACATGAAATTTTCAAGAGTTATTCGCCGCTGCCGCTGCCACATGGGGCCAAAAACGCGTCCACTGTGCTGCAAATTTATGATTTTGCACGGCTGATTTGTTGCGTTGCAAAGTTGCAGCAGCTGTTGTTTTTGCAAGCGCAATCGCTGCGAATCGCTGATATTTAATGCACGATTTGGTGCGCGCCCGCAGCAAATGTACACAAACAATGTGCACATTGTTGCAAGCAGAAGCGATGTGGGTGGCGCCACAACGACTGCGTGACATGATTCGTGTTGCACGTTGACATGGGCGCATGGCACAGCACATTGCTGCCAAATTTTCATGTCATCACTTGAAAATAAAAAAAAATGTTTGCTACTTAATGCGGGTTTAAATTCAAGCCTCAAACTATGCAACAAAAAGTATTTTAAGTGAATGTAAACTAAGTTGGGAAGGTGCTATAGGGAAGGTAGGAAGGACGGACAGATGGACGGGAGGACAGACGGACAGATGGAAAGACGGACGGACAGACAGACAGACTCACAGATAGACTCACAGACCGCCAGACAGACAGAAGAATTGGTGCACAAATAGACAAACATACGGCACGGACATGGCTAAATAAATTCTGCTTCTAATTCTGATTATGAATACTGAGTACTAGAAGTGCTCCGCGGCTTTGCTCGCAAGTTTGAAGTCAATGGGTCCAATAAATCAAGTTCTTCTTAACCCTTTATTGATCCCGTCAGATTCTTATAAAAAAATTCTTATCAAATTATTTCTCATTTTAAATGCTTTCACCACATTTGAAATCAATTTTTAATTTCGTCATATTTTTAATTTCGAAAATTAAAAAAACACGTCAAATTATTTCTTACCAAGAGCACTTTCTCCAAGTTTGAAGTCAAGAGGCCCATAAAACTTAAAAACTCTTAACCTATTGTTGACCCCGTTAGATTTTTATTTTCGAAAAATGAAATCCACGTGACGAATTATTTCTAACTAAGAGTATTTTTACCAAGTTTGAAGTCAAAAGGCGTAAAAAAATCATATTTGATTATAGAAACATTTAAATTACTATTGACCCCGTTAGATTTTGATTTTTCAAAAAAATGAGAAACACGTGTCAAATTATTTTTGATTTCAAATGTTTTCGCCAACTTTGAAGTCAATAGGCCTATTGGTTCCTGTTTTTTTCGTAGTCTTCCAGTATACGAAACTTAACCCATTTTTGACCACGTTAAATTCTGATTTTCAAAAAATTGAAAAATAGGTGTCGAATTATTTTCTATTTGAAGTGTTTTCACAAAATTTGAAGTCAATAGGCCTTTTATATCAAGTTTCTTCATACAACATCTTAACCCACGTTTTGACCCTTTAGACCCCGAATTTCAAAAAATCCCGTCTTAGCGGAGGTTCATTTTTCAAGATCTACCTACAGTTCCAATGTCATAGTTGTTGCTTTAGCGGTTTGGGCTGGGCGATGATGAATCAGTCAGTCAGTCGCTCAGTCAGTCAGTCAGGACAAACAATTATAGGTATATATAGATTTTTCCAAACTGACCTCATTGCCAACAGGTCATTACAAGCTCCAAAGTGAGTGCGGCTGGCATCCCAGTGCAGTAAAAAGTTCAAACTGAATATGAAACCAGAGACTTTAGAACTTTTAGTTTTGAAATCTTTTTTTGTTAATTTAAGAAGTAGTAAGAAATTTAACTTTGAATGGTCTTCAACATTGAGACACATTGAATCTCTCTGTTGAATCTTACTCTGCTCAATCGATCTGCAGATTATTCTTCTTCAACACGACATATTATTTCAGTCAACAATTTAGTTAATACCGAAATCTCTTTTTTCTGCAAAGAGTGCTGATTTTTTCGCTGACTGCTGCAGCTACTAGCTATGAAAATTGACCTAAGCACATTTCACTTTCCTTTCATGCACAGCACAGACCATAGCTCACTCAGGCAGCCACGTTTTGCTCGTTTGAATCTCCTTGAAGCGACTGCTCGCCGTTATTCGCATCTACACATATGCAACTAAGTCTGTATGTGTATGGTGCATAGAATAAATCGACATACTTATTAGATTAAATATTCTCTCCAAGATGCAACACATTGTGTGAACGATAGAAAGAGACAGAGAGGGAGGTGGGGACAGAGAGAGAGAGAGTGAAATAAGGGCAAAGGATTTGTTGTGCAAGTAATGTTGCCACTGCTTAGCTGATTTGATTCCTGTTGCTGTTGTTGTTCTTGTAGTCGATATTGTTCACATAGCCACAACTAAGCCGCCATTGTTGTGGTGCAACAACACCAACGAAAACGGTGCAGCGGCATTGAATGAAGCCAATTCACTTTGTAAATTGCAAATGTTGCAGCGAAGCGCCAACTGTGATTTGCAGATAATTTTCGTAATTAACCAAACGCATTCAACTACAAACAGACTCACGTTTGCCTGTGTGTGTGTGTGTGTTTTTGATGTGCGTGCCGCTATCGGCCATAAAGTGCAAGCACGACCGCTGATTAAGTCGCTTTAATTTTGGTTGTTTATGCTTTGCGGTTGTTATTGTGGTTATTGGGTTGTTATCGATTGCGTCCAGACAAATTATCAAGCACCGAGCTGAAGCATTGCGCTGAAGAGTGTTCATAGAACTGTGAAACTCTGCGTGGCCAGCTTCCACCCTCTCCTGCTTTTGCTTCTTCTTCTTCTCGTTTTTGAGAGATTTTGAATTTGCAACGAAGCACGTTTCTGTCAGCTTCCTTCGCCAATGTCGGCGCACGTTTTTCGGTTGTTTGTCAGCCCAACAGGCAAATAGCAAACTGCTTTAATAAATAAAATCCACAAAATCGGATCGAGACAAGACAAGAGTCGACTGCAACAACTGCGATGGTGGAAAAAAAAACAGAACGCAGCAGAGACAAATTAGGCGCACTCGACGTCCGCTGTGGTCGCAGACAAGTTCAAGGTTGCAACGAGAGTAGCAAAATGTCAGTCACAACAATGCTGCTTCTTCTTCTTCTTCTGCATCTGTTTGTGGCATGAAAGCAGCAGCCAGCATGTATAAAGACAACAACAACATTAGACAGCAAAGTGTCCACAAAAACGCGCAGAATATTGCCGAAAAGAACATAGAAGAAGAAGAAGCATTGGAAAAACTAACTCGATTTCTCCTTCTTCCTCTTTCTGTATTGCATTTAAGGCGCCATGCAATCTATAAGAAATTCGATCGAGTTGTTTTATCTTTTGTATCATATTTCGTTGATGCAGAAGTTAACCTCACTTTTTTAAACTCACTTTTTTGTTTTCAAAATCGACCAGCAGACGTGGCACTTGTTTTATTTGGATGTTTTTTTTGGCTTGCAGCACTGAATGATAACAAAGAGTTCATTAACACCGGCACAGATATATGTCCACCAAGCAATTTTTTCACGTCCTCACACTCTTCTGTTTCCCACTCACTCACTCACTGTCGCTCAAAAACAGCTACTGACCATCGCATCCAACAATTTCTCTCACCTCATTGACTGCCAACAAGAACACACAGTCAAACAGCCAAAAACAACAACAACAACAACAACAACACACAGACTCCTACGTGCCCCTACAGCAGCCCTCCGCTCCCCTCCCCGATCAAACGTAGCGCTGCGTGCTATGCCATACACACACACACACACCAACACGCAGCTTACTAAATGCGCGCTGCTCATAGTTCAAAGGTCAACATTTTTTCCACGACCAGCCGTTGGCTGTTGTTTTTGTTGTTCTAATTGTTCAGCTCTGTTTTCGGCTCCTGCTGACACGCCGCCGCCGGCATAATTACCATGTGGCGAGCAGAGTTTACGCTCGACTGGCTGACATATAACAGGCGGCCAACACGCGCCTACCACTTGAAATCGATTGATTTTCGTGATTTAATGCGAATGAAAAAAATCACTTGGCGGCATTTGTCGCTGTTTACCTAAAATTTAAAGCCAAACGCGAAATTTCTGCGGCCGAATGGAAATTTGGAAATTTGTGTGTGTGGCATTAAATCCTCGCAAACGATTACAGTTGGAACCTCAGGCTACACTTAAGGCGTTTATAATTGAGTTGTACTTTTCTATTGAGCTCTAGGGACACGCACACCCAATGACGTTGCTTTGACCTTGAAAGAAAAAGCCAAAACGAAACATTTTCCCTGAAATTGAGTCAATGAAATTTGACTTAACTCACCAGAAAGGACAAGAGCGCTGAACTGAATTTATTCAAGTCGCGTTTGGAACGGTGATATTTTAATTCTTTCATTCTAAACTTTTTGCTGTTTTGTTTAACAAAAATTGCTAAAGATACTTTTGAAGTCTAGAAAAAAAAAGGTTTTTTGGGTGGGAAACAATTTAAAGTTCGCAAAGATGTACCGAATTAAAAAAACTTCTGATGGGATGTGCGCCTAAAAGCAGTTCATTAACATTGGTTTGTAAATCATCTACCCTGAACATCGTCTCTGGTTTAAGAGCTTAATATGTAGCATAGTTTTAGGCAGCATTTTAAAGCATTTGAGAATTTAAAACAAGAATTTTTAATGAAATTTTCACATTCAAACTTTGAAACAGATGACCAGTGGGACTTTATTGTTAATGCATTAGAACACAAAATAGAGAGCTGTTGGTTCGAGTAACGAAACTCTTCTTTCTAGGGTTACGCTTACAGGAGTTTGTGGCGAGCTGTTGAGCAAGTTTGTCACACATTCTGGACATAGACGTTCTCGAGTCTTATAACACCGTGCGACAGCATTTTTCACACCGGGAAAAGTACCGGGAAGAGTACTGCGTACTCAGTTTTTCATTTCTACATCATTTGTCATTTTAAAAGGACTTCAAAATTTTGAAGAGGATAACAAATAAAAAAAATATAAAAAATACTTAACCTCGTTGGAATATAGCGATATGTATATCAAATGAAAGAGGAAAGGCTCAAGAATTTAAATAAAATTGATTTTTTATCTATTTGTAAAAAAAGGTTATGAAAAACCTTTGAAAATTGTACTCTTTGAAAATTGTAATCCTTTATATCCTTGAAAATTTATAAAGAATTTTCTTGAAACGTAAGGTATGTTAAAACCCAAAATCTCCTTGATCACAATTTCATTACTCTAACTTTATTGGTTCGAAAGTTATTTAAAAAAAGGCGGAAGCTGCAATTCTAATGAAGTACAAAAATTAAAATTTGTTTGAGGATCAGTATTTTAAATCATAAAAAGATACAAGGTAGGTAGGTAGTGTGTGGCTGCTCCGAGGAGCACACTTAGGCCAGGCGGCCCATTGTGATACCACATGAGATCGAGCATCGTGTCGCTCACTCGTTAAACCAGTTTGAGCTATTAACGAAGCTTAGTAGACGGCGTATGGTCTCGTCAGCTAGATCATCTAGACTACCGAAGAAGAAGTTGCCTAAGTAGGTCAGCCTTCTTCTGGATAAAGCAGGACAGTTACGTAGTAAGTGAGGAATAGTTTCTTCTTCCTCCTCGTCCAAGCAGCTGCGACAGAAGTCGTTCGAAAACAGCCCCATCCTTTTTGCGTGGGTGCCGATGAGGCAGTGACCCGTAAGGACACCGATCATGGTTCTGATCTGGGCTCTGTTTAATGAGAGGAGTTCTTTAGAACGACGAAGATTTAAGGTTGGCCAAAGTTGGCGCGCAAGGAGGCTTGTGTTGCCCTCAACCCATCTTAAATTCGTATCGTGTATAGAGCTCGCATGGGTACGAAGCTTACATGTTAAAAGAGGGACACCGAGCGTGGTCAACTCATGGCCTAACTGCTCAGTAGTACCCTGTCTCGCGAGCTCGTCCGCTCTACAGTTCCCTGGAATATCCCTATAACCTGGAACCCAGCATAGGCGAATATAAAGCTGCTTGGCAGTCTCGTTGAGAGATTTGCTGCAGCTGAGAACAGTCTTAGATGTTATTTTGACCGCATCCAGAGCTCTAAGAGCTGATTGGCTGTCCGATAGTATCAGGATACCAGTAGCCGATACCCTGTTTACCCTGAGCCAATCGGAGGCTGCGCAGATTGCTGTGACCTCAGCCTGGAAGACACTACAGTAATCTGGCAGCCGGAGCTTTAAGTTAAGGTTTAATCCTTCTGAGTAGATACCACAGCCCACCTGACCATGCAGTTTCGATCCATCTGTATAGATATGGACATCACCGCTGGCAGGGGGAACACCCAGCTCCCATTCGGCCGTAGATGGGATAACAACCTGATAGTCCTTATCAAAGGACAAGCTGGGTGTCATGTAGTCAACATTCTGAGGTATGCCTTTGAAATAATTTAGAATAGAGGAGTGCCCGTAACGCCCAACTGTCCATTGCGCGGAAGCGCGCATCCTGATGGCAGCATTGGCGGCCAATTGCCTTCCCAGGATATCCAATGGGATTAGGTGAAGCACAACATCCAAAGCATTAGTGGGAGTAGTCCGCAGGGCCCTACTTATACATAACTCTGCGGACCTTTGAATTTTGGAAAGTAATTGGGAGTGAGACCTTTTGGCCAATGAAGGCCACCAGACTACTATCCCATATAACAGAAGAGGCCGAACAACGGCGGTATACAGCCAGTGTACGATATGTGGTCTTGTACCCCATACATTGCCTATCATCCTTTTACAAGTATAAAGGGCAATACTGGCTTTCTTGGCTCTCTCCAGGACGTTGGGTTTCCAGTTAAGTTTCCTGTCTAACACAAGTCCCAGATATTTAGCAGTATCCGAGAAATTCAGAGCGATCCCTTGCAGTCGCGGGGGATCGATCTCAGGTATTTTATGTTTGTTTGTGAAGAGAACTAGCTCCGTTTTATGTGGGTTGACGCTAAGACCACATTCAATGGCCCAACTTGTTAGGATGTTCAAGCCATGTTGTAACACATCCCTGATAATTAAAGGAAACTTTCCGGAGACTGCAATAGCAACATCATCTGCGTAGGCGACTACCCTGCACCCCGCCCTCTCCAGACGCATTAGCAGTGTGTTCACCGCTAAATTCCAAAGAAGAGGCGAGAGGACCCCTCCCTGGGGTGTCCCCCTATTTACAGATCTTTGTGCAGATGCGGTGCCAAGACTTGCATTGATGATGCGGCTATGAAGTAGTTGCTCAATCAGTGCTACTAGCGGCACACCTACACCCAGGTCTGCAAGCGCGTCGGTAATGGCTTCCGATCTGATGTTGTTAAAGGCTCCTTCAATATCCGTAAAAGCTACCATAGTAAACTCCTTGCACTCAAGTGATTTCTCTATGGTATGGATTAAGCAATGCAGAGCGGTATCTACAGATTTACCTCTGCAGTACGCATGTTGTGAGGGCGAGATTGGTCGATCGACCAACAACTGCCTAATATGTGTATCCACTAACCTTTCCAAGATTTTGAGTAGGAAAGAGGAGAGGCTAATCGGTCTGAGGTCTTTTGGATGAACATGTGAGCTTTTGCCAGCCTTAGGTATAAAAACTACCTTCACATTCCTCCAGGTACTGGGTATGTGATTCAGGACCAGGCAGCTCCTCATGATCTCCTGTAACCATGGAAGAATCAGGTTCTTAGTGACCTGAATCTCTATCGGGGCGACGCCGTCCGGTCCCGGCGCTTTGTAGGGTTCAAAACTGTCTACGGCCCATAACAATTTCTGCCTAGTCACAATTAGGTCGGCATCTGGGACCGGTAAGTGGTTTCTCAGCCAGGAGGGGCCCACCAAGTCCTTAGAGCCACCCGGGAAGTGTGTGTCTAGCAGAATATCGAGTGATTCTTCACTACTAGAGGCCCATGACCCGTCTTTCTTTTGGAGATAGCAGGTGTTAGTTGGGCATTTGGAGATTATTTTCCTGAGCCTAGAGGCTTCGGTAGCAAGCTCAATGTTACTACAGAAGTCTCTCCAGGAATCTCTCTTAGCTTTCCTTAGCCTATTTTTATAGGCTTTGAGAGCCAGCTTGTATTCTAGCCAGACTTCATCAGTACATGACCGTCTAGCTTTATTGAATAACTTCCTGGCTGTTCTGCGGAGCTCACTGATTTCAGCACACCACCACGGGGGTCTGAATCTTTTCCGCGTGGACAGCTTCCTCAGAGGGCAAGCCATGTCAAGGGCCGCATTCAGCATCGACGTGAATGACTCAACTGACTTATCAAGTGCATCCTTACTGTCGAGCGGTCCTGGAATGTCAGCTGGGAGAAGGCACTGGACCGTATCATGATAAAGAGGCCAGTTGGCCTTTTTTAGATTTCTAAAGAGGGGTTGACTTGGAGCTTTGTCCGAGATCTCCCACTGTAAGTATCTATGATCCGAAAAAGAGTGATCCTTGGAGACCCTCCACTTACTCACTCGGTTTGATACATTCTGAGAGACAAGAGTAAGATCGAGAACTTCTTGCCTGTTTCTAGTAATAAAGGCAGGCTCCTTACCCCTATTACATATATGCAGATTATTAGAGAGGATAAAATCGAAAAGAGTTTCACCTCTTAAATTAGTATTTGAGCTACCCCACACTTCATGATGCGCGTTGGCGTCACAACCTATCACCAAATCTACGCTATCAATAGCAGCATGATGTACTAACCTGGATAGGCCGTCTTCTGGAAGGGATTGATGGTCATGTGCCAAGTAGGCCGAGACGATCCAGAGCTTCCTCGAATCGAGCTCGATGCTTGCCGCTACCATGTCCCCGTTGCTGTAATTCGAGAGCAGAAGAGTACTCAATTTGTTGCTGACTAGTATGCACGCCCTAGGCCTACCTGCCTGCGCCACATACAGCAATTTGTGAGTATTAGTCCTGAGGCCGCGTACCAGGCCGTTCACAACCCACGGCTCCTGGATCAGGACGATGTCATCTCCGTGCGTTGCCAAGCGGAGAATGAGGCTGGCGGCCGCAGCCTTAGAGTGGTGGAGATTAATTTGCACCACCCTCAGCATTATTGCTTTGAGTGGTGCTAGTGGCCCCTACCACGGTGATATTAGCCGCATCATCAGGGTCTGACTCCAGCAGATCTTCTTCGTCCATCAGGGATGAACGAAAGAAGTCCGCCAGCTCCATGTCACTATCATTGCTGACACTAGACCCATGCGAGGAGGCATTATCAGTTGCGTGCTTCTGGTCGGCTACAGCTGAAATACCGGCGGCAGAGTTGGACAAGGATAGGGGTAGGTTGGATGAGGCAATCACTGGTCGGGGGGCACTTTGCGCAAGCTTTTGGTCAGCTACAGTAGGTGCTTCCGACGCGGCTTTAACGCCGCTGGTGTCGCCGTCCTTCTTAAAGACCCTCAAGGTAATGGAGGAGAAAGCATAGCCAATGACTCCATTTGTGGCTGACAAGGGGGCCAAGGAATTAGAATCCACCAAGAAAATTGCGGATCTAAAATCCCCTCTCGCCTCCTCCAAAAAGATACAAAATCAATGAAGAAATTGTTCTGATTTGGAGTACCTTTTTCCGGTCTAGTTCTGGAACATTTCGGTGCAGCCGATTTGAAAACGACTTTGATATAAGTTAGGAAAGGCTGGTTGCTTCTGTATGAGATACGCTGAAGCCTTTGTGGGCCAAGACCACATATGCTACCATACAATATAAATACAAATTTCGCTTCTTGAAAATGTTCCAGTTGACGCCTTCTTCGAACAACCCGACTTCCTCGGTCAGTGAAAATTTATCCCAACCTATCTTAGTATCCCCTATAGCTGTCCAGTCAGTTACTTTCATGTGTTCAATAGAGCCTCTTGTTTCCCTCCTTCAGTCTCATCCAAGAATTTTCAGGTATTCCAATTTCCTCTCCATGGATTCAGCTCCGAGCAACTTCAACACACACTGCAACATTTCACATGCCATGCAACAGAATAGCTGCACTTGATAAAAGCCTCTTCCACACACACACACACACACAGGCGCACAGGAATGCTCAACGTGCAGCACGAACGGAACCTTGCAAAACAATTCCTGCAGCCCTGACAAATTATTTTACTAACTGCAACGCCCAACGACGACAACAGCAAACAGGTGTGTGCACTTACGCATTGTTGAACAAACAGTTGTTGTAAATCGAGTGTAGTTATGGACACATGAACGACTTTGAGTGACATTCCAAGTGAATAATTAGACAAATTCAGTTCGATTGCGGTTGGAATAAATGAAGCACAAACAAATGGCAACTGCGAGCAGAGTCAACTGGACGCGCACAATGGAATCGCTGTGAACGGAAATGGCCGACGTACGCCGGACGCTAAAATTGGCCGATGCCAAGCAACATGACTGGAGATGAGTGAAATAAAATTGCAGAAGCAGCTGAACAAATGACAGGTCAGTTGCCGGTCGAGATGGCTGTCAAGCTGCCAAACGGTCAAAAAAAGCTGAAGCTGGCTCAGTGGCCAAATGTTAATCGACATGTTGGCCAAGAAAATGCAGTGCGAAGTAAACCGCAAGCATAGCAACAATGCTGTTGCTAAACTTGAACAATACAACTATTATTGTAGTTGTTGTTGTTGGTGTGTGCTGCCAACGATCGTTCAATTAACGATGCGTAGTGGAGCAATGCATGGACTCGTTTCCGATACGCGCGAAATCGCTCAAACATCTCAAATGGACTGACCGTTGCGACCTAAATGAACATAACCTCAGTTTAGAAATAGAATTCAATTTCCATATGGAAGGTCATGAATTCTAGTTCAGACTAATGCAAAGACATTTTTATATCCATATATCTGTAGAGTTGTTCTTGTCATTAGATACACTCAACTTTCGTCATAGTCTACTTTGGATCACAGACTTCATGAGTTCGAGCCATTCAGAATCGGCATAAAGCTGGCATATGTTGACACTTTTCATCCGCTACAAAGCTACTCACACAAATGACTGAATGTAACTCAGTCTTCCACTAACTTTAAAATGTTATGATTTCAGGCTTTTCGAAAAATTTTTCGCTACAAAAACATTCACACATTTCAAACAAAAAATAAACACATTTTAAGCAAAAATTAATTTGCAAAACATTCCATTATGCCAATTTGTGACATGAACAATGAATGTATCATCAAACATTTGGCAGTTGTTGCTTTCATGCTTTCCTTGAAAGCATACTTTTAGGAGCCCAGTAGCTGCACCCCTACAAAGCGCATTCACTGTAATTTCTTTGCATTACATTTGATCAAAAATTTTTCTCTAATTTATGCGCTGTTTATGCGTTTATGCTGTGCAGCATTTGGCGGCGTTGCGCTGGCAACAAAATGCAAATTCCAGCCTGGCCGCCGTTGCTGTTGACAACCGCACAATTTTACGCGCACTTTCAGCTCAGCTCGCCACAAATTAGCTGCGCTTCAGCACATTTTTAGCTCTTCAGCAATGTTGCGTGCATTGAGTTGCTATTGTTGTTGCGTTGTAGCAAATTTTAAATTTAAAAACATTTGTCTCTTCGGATGCACTGCAACAGCAAAGACGCTGACAGAGCGAAAAAATTTTAATTTAATTCCATTGCATCAAAATAGAAACAACACTTTACGTCAGAATCGACGACAAACAGATTTTCTGTAATTCAAAGCGAAAATGCTTGCGGCCGATGTGTGCTGACGATTTGCTACAGTTTTTGAAAATAAATGAAACGAAAGCGGCAACCGCAGAGAAAAGTGGAATTTGTACGCACTGGCAGCTGCCAAACGGCGCACACACACACACACACACGAAATGACAAGGTGCCATGATTGATGGAGCGCGCCGTCGCCGTCCCCAACGCCTCAGCCAGCCAACCTGTTAGCCACAAGCGGCCGCTTCACACCAATCGAGCATTGTGTGTGTGTGTGTGTGAGAGCGCCAACATTTGACAGCCCAGTCGACATTTGGACTGGGAAAACTTTTTTTCGGTTTTCGGCTTTTGACACCAATGAGTCCTAATTACGCTTAAACACACCAATTGCCGCACTCACATTGGTGGCTGGTCACCAAAAATTCCACAACAACAAAACATAACAAAACATGTTTAGTGTGAAAATTTGCTCGCATAAACTCAAAACACACATAAATGTAATTTTCAGTCGCATGCTTGTGGCTTCATAATCTTTTTGTTGTTGTTAAAATGGCTGCTGGCAAACATTTGATTAAACCGTTTGCACTTACAACTCAAAACACCACAAAAAATTAATTGAAAAGTGCAAATATTCACAACTGGCTTCTATGACGTTTTGGTGCGACTTTTTACTTTACAGCTCGATGCACAGTGGAAAAATGGGCGTGGAAAATATTGGAAAAAATACGAATAGCTACGCGCTAATGTCTGCTGACGGTCGCTCAGCTTTCACGCGCATTGCAGCTGACTGTAACAACAACAAAAACAACAACAAGAAAAACCACTCTGCCGCAGACAGCGCATCAGTCGTGTCAACAACTAACCACAAGCACAGCAGCAACAGAAAAAATAATAATAATAATATAAACAACAAAAACAACAACAACAACTAACTATAATGCGTGCTGCAGGCTCAGAGAATTTTGTTCGCAGGGCCGTAGCGAGTTAAAGGCCGTAAATATTATTGTTGAAAAGAGTTAAAAAAAAGAACGTGTTAAAAATAATAGTGGAGTTCACTCTTCATAGGATTTTAGGTGTAAAGTTGCTATCGCAGCAATTTTTGATTTTTCGCAATGTTTTTGAAAGCAGTTGTAGCGACAGATTGCTACGATAGCACCTTTACATCTAAAATGCTATGAAAAGTGATTTCCACTAATGATACGAGAGTTGATTTTTATATTTTTTCAAAACGTATGAAATGGTTTTGTTTTTCAAAATATTTTCCATGAAGATTGGTAGACTTCTGCATGCACTCAAACCCATTGTCGAAGGACTTTTTTCACTTCGATTGAGACCTTTCGAAAACATGGAAGCAGCCTACGTATCAGTGCTTTCTGAAATTCCAAAAGGACATGAAACACACCTGCACTCTATTATAGAATAGTCGGACGGAATCGAATCAAATTTTAGTTATCAAATCCTTTTTTTGTACCACCGATTCTTCACCATTGCTTCAATTCGTTTCAACTAAACCTGAGTTCAACAGCCTCAGGGTCGAACGTTCTGCTTCACAAATCCTTAAGCCTACCGAGCGGTCTTTTTGACAACTAGTGGATTCCACTCTAAGATCTTCTTTGCAATGCTGACTTCTTCTTTGCAGATAGTGTGACCTTTCCATTTTGATTTCTATCTTTGGATTCAGATTTCTTCAGCTGCATTCCTGCTTTCAAGTTGCATTAGGTCAACAAAATGTTCTCATACAACAGTTTACATAGATTTGCATATGACTGATTAGTGCTTTGAGGTTCAGACTGATCCATGGCTTTCCCAATTCAATAACCAATGTCTCGATTGATTCCGCTTGCCTGGGCCACTTTACTGCCAAGTTAACTTCACGAGTAACTCGAAATATCCACTCTGTCGCTCGACTTTGGAAACCCAAATCGAAGTGGCATAATTTGATCCAAAGTAAGCTCTGGGCCCATGAATACAGAATGCACGCCCCCTCCCTCGTTAAAAGCGCAATCTTACAATCCGCCCTTGACGCCTCCACTCTCCGATTCCGCGGCTTTGAGCCTCGGGGCACAGTCAGAGCGTTACAAAAAACCGCTGCGCCAATAAAAAGTAATTGTAAATAAACATAAATTTCAAATTATTGCCAATACGCCGCACCGACACTTCATCACCCATCACCCGCCTACTCCGCCCACCCACTCACACTTGTCGACCCGTGACTTTTTTGCGGACGCGTCATAAATTGATGCGGTGCGCGACATTTCCCATGCGGAAAATTGAAATGTATTTCTAGTAATGCAATATTTTCATTCGCATTTTCCCGCCCAGCCCACCTCCTGGCCGCTGCCGCTGCCGCTTCCTGCTGTTATTTTATTCATTTTATTTTATTCGTCATATCCGTTTGGCAGCGCTGCCATATGCGAGCATGAATGTGTTTGTGTGTATGTGTGTGGCAAAAGAAATGAAATTGACGTTGACGTTGACGCCGGCTGTGGGCGGCGAGTAGAAATTTATATCCGCAAATATTGCGCGCAGTTGAAGTTGAAGTTGAAGTGGCGCAACCTCAAACGGCGCAGCGATATTTATTTATTTAAACGCAACACTATTTAATTGGAAATCGATATGTGTGTGTGTGTGTGTGTCTTTCACAAGGACATGTAAATTCACACTGTGGCGCCGAACGTGAGCTACATTTCATTTGTTCTCTCGCCATGTTTTTTTTTGCATTTTATCTATGCGTTTTTATTTAAATGTGTTGTGGGCTGATTTTTATGAAAAATAATTTTTACATTTTGCAAATGCAGCGCAAAACGGAAATTGATGTCCCAATTTATCGTATTTTGAGCCTTTAGAGATTAGTAGTGAAGGATTTTATTTCATTTGATTTCTGAAATTTTTGGAACTATGCGCTGCCAGTATTTCTAACGATTTACTGTGAAAAATATGAAAAGAGTAAAATTGTAATATTTTTTAATCGGGTAAATTTCCATTTAAAAATCAATCTAATGGAAAACGAAATCATAAAATTTGTATTAGTATTTTTAGCGGAATTTTACACATTGTTGTTAAAAGATTTATATTTGTCGAAATGTAATTTGCACCGAAAATGTTATTCGTAATGCACAAATTCAACAATGATATAAATAAATATCTGTTTTGTAAACATTTGTTTTTTTAAACTGCAACATGCTGCATTGCGCATTGGAAATTTTAGTTGTTTTGGAACTGAAATTCGTGCACAATAAAATTTCATATTCTGCTGTTTGGCTCAGACTCAGAACTTTGCTATGAAATTAAGAAGACTTGAAGCATTTTTAAGTACTTGAAATATTTAAAAAAATTTCGAAAGATATCAATCAATGAACTGTTTATATGAGTGCAGAGAAAGCTTAATCTGAATGAAATAATGTGAGACTATGTCACTATCTTTTTCAAGGCTTTTCAGTTAGAACAAAGTATGACAGTGAGTTTGTGTCCTATAAATCCGCTAAAGTTTAGAAGTTCACAACAAGTAAAATTTCTTCTAGCAGCTTCCAAGCAGCAATGTGTACAATTAAAAGGCTAGCAAACTCATATGACATATTCGATTCTCTTCATCAAAGATTACAATCCTTCTTCATAGCCCGACAGCTCTAAAAGTCAGCATCATTCAGCTGTTGTCGAATTGAAAGCGATGCAGAAAGTTTAACTCCAAATCATATAGGAACACAAAGCCAATGTCTTCTCACAATGGGCTTTTTGGTTACTATGATCACCACTGCACCATCCAAAGCACATTGAAACCTGATGACCAAACTAGAGTAACTGCAGCAATTGCCAAGCACTATGAACCACTGTTTTCTCGACATGCTTCACTCATGCCACATCGACTACTTGATTTCCCTGAAAAAATTCCTCTATCCTTTACTATATCTCAATACCACTTATCTTCGTGGATATTGACAGCAACACCAAAAGCACATTGAAAACTTGTAAGGAATCGAGAGCAGCAATTGCCAAGTACAGTGAACCACAGTTTTCCAGTTTAAAACTCGGGACATGCTTCTGTCATACCAATCAACCAGTTATTCCCGGAAAGATGTGATAGTAGATATGATTGAATCATACCACATACATAGACTCCCTGGTTTGCCGAGAATTACTTCTCAACCATTACTTTAAGTACATTACTTCAATACGGAAGCTGAGGAGGTTACCAGGGAGGGAACTGATGTCATCACAGGTCAAGCCGAAAACTTTATTCGATTATTCCTAAGATACTGGAACAGTTGGTCCATTTGAACTAAAAGTGAGCATTTTTATATCACTTGGCCTTTGGGCCGTTTTTTTGTAATTTGGGACTTTTTTATACAAAAGCGTCTAAGCAAAAAAGACGAACTGACTGAAGGCAATCGGTAAAAATTTCGATAAAAATGTTGTGTTTTGTTGTTGTGTTAAAAAACAATTTTTCGAAAACATGAAATGGTCTTTTCGTTACCATTTTGGAGCTTTTTTAAGGTAAATTTTGGTACAACAAATTTTAGCCGAGTGGCAACCGTGAGCTTCTGTTTGGTTTTCCAGAAACAAAGACACCTCATTCAGGAGTCTATGCGAACCTGCCAAACGTGGTGGAAGTCCAACGCTCGAACACTGGCGCTTCATGAAGAATTTTAACTGATGGTTTCCTTCTCTTAAGAACTGAGAAAGTCAGAAGAATTCAGAAAATCTCGAGCAGAAGTCAAACGATACAGAAGGCACATATTTTGAAGGTTAGGTTAGGCCAAGTCGGCCACGCATAAGTAGACCCTGTTAGGTCCTTAACGATATCAGTTAGAGATCCTTAGTGCTGCGGGTCGACGTAAAAGTGATTGGTGAGAATGTGTATGCCCTTCTTGGGGACCTTATCCAACCCAGAGAAGAAAGGTTCCTTAAGTAAGTAAGACGAGGTCTTAAGATAGTCGAACAGAAGCAAAAACTGAGCTCCAAGGTTTGCCTGGCACAATTTTTTTTACATTTGCTGCATTCATGCGTCTCGGTGATGGGCATCCTTTGCTTCTATCCGCGTGAACGAGAGAACTCATTAGTTTTTAAGCAATTACCTATTTTTAATTAATAACTCACTGTTTTTAGTAATTCATTTTTAAGCTAATTTGTAATAATTCTTGTAGTTATTTTCAAAAATTTTTTGCACACCTAAAATGCTCGCATTTACACATTACATACTTCACTGTGCCTACCAGACATTAATGTTACTGTGTTTTATTTATAAACTTATTCAATTTTAGTAAATTATTATTTACCCAATTTTTTACAATTTTTTTAGTTCTTTTCAAATGTGTTTTGCACACCTAAAATTTTTCACACTTTAACATTACATGCTCCACTGTGCCTACCAGATATTATCAGGTGTACAACTTTGCTTCCGCCGTTTTCCGATAGGTGGCTGTACCGGCTGAGGCTGGTTGAAATACATAGATGGTAATGCCTTTAAAGTGAGTGTGGACAGTGCCTAACGAATTGTCATCGCCGTTTCAGTGACAGTTGTTCTTGTTTTCGTATTATTCACGCTCGAAAATGTCCGTTTATGTGCCCAATTCTCGCCATTTGCGGGAAGTTTTACTTTTCTGTTACAATTCGCAAAAAAATGCAGCTGAAGCGCATCGAATGCTCTCAGAAACTTACGGTGATGCTGCTCTGAGTGAAAGAACGTGTCGGGAGTGGTTTCAACGTTTTAAAAATGGTGATTTCGAATATTCACGGCGCCAAGGTTATGATTTGTATTTGGTGGGATCAGCTCGGTGTGATTTACTACGAGCTCTTAAAACCGGGTGAAACCATCACAGGAGATCGCTACCGAACGCAACTGATGCGCCTTAGTCGCGCGCTAAAAGAAAAGCGGCCACAATATCAAGAGCGACATGACAAAGTCATCCTCCAACACGACAATGCTCGGCCTGACGTCGCAAAAGTGGTCAAAAAGTACCTGGAAACGCTGAAATGGGAAGTCTTGCCCCACCCGCCGTATTCCCCAGATGTCGCCCCTTCTGACTTCCACCTATTCCGTTCGATGGCACACGGCCTGGCAGATCAACATTTTCAATCCTTCGAAGAATTGGAAAAATGGATTGCTTCATGGATAGCGTCAAAAGAGGACTCCTTTTTTCGAGCCGGGATCCGAAAATTGCCGGAAAGATGGGAGAAAGTTGTCGCTAGCGACGGACAATACTTTGAATAATACATCTGTAAGCACTTTTTCGCAATAAAGCTTTTAATTTTGGAAAAAAACGGCGGAAGCAAAGTTGTACACCTGATACTTTTCATTATACTGTCGCCGCTTTACCCCCAATTATCCAACACACCTGTCTTCATATGCGTCCTTTAGTCTCATCCGCCTCGATCAGCAATTTAATGTCCAAACAATTTCAACACATTCGTCACCACCTGCTCCATTCGAACTTTCTTCCCCACTCTCACACTCACTGTCACTGTTATTTATTGTTTTTGCTTTATACGTTACATACACATTTTTTACGTTAATGTTAATTTTCAGTTTTATAATTTACGTTTTCGCTTTATTTGCATTCGATTTATGTTGCCATGCTGCGAGGATTTGTTGTTATTTTCATTGCTTTTAACGCACCAGCGGCGTGTCAACGTGCATAAAAAATGTGGCCAACATTTAAATTGATAGTGCGAACAGCGACAACAACAAAAACTGCATCTACACATACAACAATCGCTGCCACAACGGCACAAAACTGTCAGCGTGGCGGCGACGGGAGCCACACGGGTCGGCACTGGCCGTGACTGTGGCTGACGAGCCGGTTGTCAGCCGTCGAGCTGTCAGATGCGATGACAAATTCGCATAGAAATCAACGAGACAATTAATCAGGCAAATGACTCCAGAAATCGCTGGGGATCAACAGCCAACTAACCCACAGCGACGTCAATTCACAGCGCTGGCACATCAAGCGCCGCACAGCGTATAAGTAGTCGGTTGATAAAAGCAACAACAACAACAACAGTCACACATGGGGCTCACCCAACCAGCCGCACTGAGCTGTAATTTGAAATTTAAAAAGGGTCCACGCAGCCGACGAACGTCGTCGTGATTAGGGTAGCGCGTCAGCTCCGCAAACCGACAAACGAACGCAACGAAGCAACCGAAAATGGAAAGCAAGAAATGTGAAAAACGGCAAATGGAAGAAGGAAAGGAAGTCCGCAAAGGCCAGTCGGCCTGCGGCGGGCGGACAAAAAAAGGCAAAGTTGTTGCCTAATGTCGATTGTAAATGACACTCATGTGACGTTTATGCGAAACATGCAAACAAGTGTCAACCGGAGAGCCGGGCAAATGAGGCAAATGGACAGCGGGCGGTCGAGCCGCCCAAATCGGGCATGAAGTGGCCGGCAACGAAATGCCAAAAGCAAATTGAAGAAGAAACGTAAAATGGCTACAAGTGGCATTTGGCTACGACTCCATTTATCGGCGACACGACGACGAATGCTGAAAACTTTAAAGTGCCGCCAGTAAAATTTTAGCGGAGTGCAGTGGCAGCATAAATGTCAGCCATAAATTGCTGCCGCGCGCCATAACATTCGCACTTTGCCACTTTCGTACATGAAAACGTTGCTCTCTGCTGGTGTGTGTGCGCGTGTGCGCTTTCGATTGGCTGTGTAAACGCGTGCGGCAGTGGGAAAAACATAACCTCGAAGCAGCATAAAAAGGTTGCGAGGAAATGTGGCGTCTAATATTTCTCGCACCTTTGCTGAAATGCCATGAAACATGCAAATAAAAAGGCGCACAGTGCCCAACACTTCAACAGCCCACACACACTCACACTCACACTCAGTCACCCACACACAGGCGTGCAAATACCAATAAATGCAAATACCGCCTGCCGCATCCGAGTCAATAAATTTCAGCGCCGGCGTGCGAGATTTCCATCGTTTTTTAATGTTGCCATTTCGAATGTAAAAATCCACTAGCAAAAATTTATATCGTCCGCCCACATCGGCGTCTGCGTCTGCTGCGCGCCATGTGCCGCACGTGAATGTGGCACAAGCATTAAATGTGCATAAGAATGTATGAGCGTGTTGCATGTTGGCCTTTTTTACTCTCAGTTTTTTCTATTCCGACTCCCCTTCCCTTCACTCGCCTCTTTTGTTTGCCCGTTTGCAAGAAAATTTATCTACTACCTTTTCTGCTACTATTTCTGCGCCGTAACAGTTACAGTTTTTGTTTCGACGTTTCTCTTGGCCGCACTTTCATTTATTTCTTTTGTTTTTGCCGCTGAAATTCATTTAGGCTTTTTGCGCCTTTTGCGTGCTTTGTCATTTCGCAGCCGCAGCGGAAGTTGCCGCTTAGTCGTCGGCGCTGGCCTCGTCCTGCTGCCGCCGATCTTTAACCGCGTCGTCCTTTGGCCTTCGCATGACGCACTCTTCAAATTTTTCAGTTCACATTTCAAGCGCACTTCACAGTGCTGCATGATGGACAGAAACTTGAAAAAAAATTAGGAGCATGCAATTTTATGGCACTAAAAATTCATTTTTTTTGCATGAAACATAAAAATAATTAACATAAAAATATTATATTATAATTAAAAAATGTATTTCATTTATAAATTAGTTTGAATTGTTTTATTTGTATATTATTTTTTTATATTAAAAAAAATTAGTGTCCGACCGAAACATCTTTTTTGGGTCGAAACTGAAACCGAATTTCGGTTTTTTTTTAATATTCGGCCGAAACCGAACCCGAAACCGAAATATTCTAGTTGAAATAAAAATCACCATATCAAGCATTTTTTTCAACAAACGAATTTCGCATTAAGTAAATAAAGAACAAACAAACAAACATAACATAAATAAATAAATAAATACTTATTAATAAAAACAATTTATTCATTTTTTAAAAACATAGACATGGAAAAATCACCCCTTCGTACCTTACTCGCTAATATTCAAAATTAAATAATTTAATATTATATGCAAAAAAAAATTTATTTACATTGATGGCATCTAAATTACTGCCCCTTTCGCTATCTGCTACGCAATAAAATGTAAAAAAATATTCTAGAAAGAAACTGAAACCGAAACCACTTATTTGGGCCGAAACCGAAATCGAATATTCGGTCGGACACTAAAAAAATAATTATTTTTGCATGAAATTTAAGAATTATTAAGGAAAATTAGATTGATTCTATTTTTGACTTAAAGAGAATCTATTTAATTTTTGAATTGATTCTATTTTTGATTTAAATAGAATCAATCTAATTTTTGACTTAAATAGAATCAATCTAATTTTGCTTAATAATTCTTCAATTTCATGTAAAACTAATTTATTTTCTTTAATATAAAAAATACTATAAAAAAAAAATTAAAACTCTCTATTCTCTCTTATCAAAGGGCTAGTCACAAAAAAAATTGGACAGTTGATTTTTACGAGCTTCACTTGAGTCACATATTTTACGAGAGAAATCATTCGCCATAGACAGGAACTGTTAGTAACAGTGGCGCACACATAATATCATTTTGGGGGGGACGGGGTTTGCATACAACTTTTGAGCCGAATACCATTCCAAACCATATTTTGTACCAACAATTTTTGGGTTTAGTGAGGTTTGAACCCCCAAAACTCCACCCTGTGTGCACCACTGGTTAGTAATCACTTGGTGTCAGATTTGGACTTTGAGTTGGAAGCATCAGAACCTTCCAACCAAGCTCCCGGAGCTTCTGACGAGTCATTATCGATGTGTGTGGCGTTGCCCTGATGGCAGCTTTTGTGCTTTTGACGAGCGCTCAACCAAAATTAAGTCAAGCAATCATTAAATTGTCTGAAAAGTTTTCTTAATTCGAAATCTTATCTTTCTAAGGCCATCCAGCCTATTCCAGTCGCACTTTACGCAACGCGAGTTATAGATTCTAAAGGCAGTATTGAATAAATAAAATAAATAAAATTAAATTAAAAAAAATAATAAAAATAAATAAAATTAAATAAAATAAAATAAAATAAAATACAATAAGATAAAATAAAATAAATAATTTTCTTTTACTACACATTATACATACATATATAAAAAAATTGTAAGTATAAAACTTCGAATAATTGGAAAATTTGTAGAAAATACAATCAGTAAAATTAGAAACGTTTTTACTTGCTTTCGTTGAATTTTCATATGATTTAAAGTGAAAAGAAATGTTTAAAAAAATTTACAGCGCGAACTTTTATTCAGCATCAATAATGTTAACCATTTCTGAATGCCGTTTGCATGTCGACTTCACACTGTGCGGACGCTACACATACACAAACATGTGTAACAGTAAGAAGAGTAACATTATAAATAACTTCCGCACTACGGCGCTCGCGTCCGCCCCCCGTACGCGGCCTGTGTCCAGTTCATTCGGCAGCGCTGTCGCCGCCTGTCTGGGCCAGCTTCATTACCCCAAAACTTGAACTGTTACCTCAGCGCTGGCAGCGGCGTAACGCGGCTCGCATGTAGCTGACAAAACAAAACAGAAGACTGTGGCGCACAAAAAACTACTGCAACAACAACAATTTATCAGCACGAGAAACACATAAACGCATTGAACAAAAAAGCCGAACAAAGCCAAAAAAGTGGAAACAGTGGAAAATCGGAAAAAAGAAAGCGAAAGTGTGGTGAGAAGAGGGGCAGAGAAAACAGCCGCTCGTAAACAAAGTGCAGAGAATGAGGTAAAGAAAAAAAACGAAAATCGAAAACGAAAACGGTCGCAAAAATCAGCCAAAGCGGCACGCAAGTGGACAGTAAGCAAACACACACACACACACACACAAACAAAAAACGGCGAGTGGACACATGAATTATGTGGCCGACAGCATATGAAAAAGTGCTTCATGGATTTGTTGTTTTCTTTTTTTGTTTTCGGCCAGCACATGTGAGTTGTTATTGTGCAGCGCATCCTTTTTACCACTTCACATACATACGCACACACACACACACAAACAAACAAATGCCGCCAACACATTCAAGTATCTCGGGTTGTCGCGGCCGGTCGCCTTCCACCATTTTTTTATTTTTTGCTTTTGTTGTTTGCGTGTGTATGTGTGTGTGTGTTTGTCCACTCGACTGCATGTGCGTGTGTGGCTTCAGTTGTGCGGAGGTCGCATTTTGGGTCCATTTGGGACTTGACTTTACGGGTATTAAATTATACATCATTTCGCAACAAATGATGGTCGTTATTTTGCTGCGCTGTCCGGTGGCTGCCGCCTACCCTGCCGCCACTGGCGTCTATGCGAACGAGGAGCGGGAAGAGTTAATAAAGTGTTGGCGCACACAGTTGAACAGTTGCAAGTGATTTCTGGCAACAACACACAGCGCGTGTCTGTGTGTATGTACACTTGAAGTTTACTTTAAAGCGTACACCAGCCGAGCAAACCATTCGCGGCAACGGGGCGTATGAGTGCTTTCAATTAATTGCTTGTTAAACATGCGCTCGGCAAACTTTTCAATATTGCATTAAGCGGTTTTCGTCATATTCACGCATGCACACAATAAGTATTGGCCGTACTTGTGCCTCGCAGCTTCGCACTTCCGCCACCCAACAACAAGCGAACGAGCAAACAAACAAACAGCCAGCCATCGCCTTCGCCATCGCTGTCGTCCGTCGGTGCTTTCGCTTTCGCTTTCGTTGCGCTTCATAAAGTTTCATGTGCTTTTACACACGCTGTAAGTAGCTCATTAAGCACGCCGCCATACGCCGAGCGCACAGCGGAGCGCCACTCCCCGACCAGCGCTGCCATTATTTATGTGCATAGGTGGTTGGCCCCAGGTGATTTTTTCCATTTCGCTTTGACATCGTTATTGTTATTGTTATTGTAGTTGGGGGGGCGCTTCTTGTTCAGATTTTCGTTTGCATGTGTGCGAGTGAAGAACGAAATTAATGCCGCTCCGCACAGCTGCCGCCATGTCGCCTGCAGATTTAGGCAAGTTTCCGCATTTCGGCGAAGCGCCGCATGCTCCTCCGCTGCGGCTGTTTGCCAGGTTCGTGCGCTTAATTTATTAGGCAGAAATTAAAAATTTATTGCGTGGCGCTCTTGTGACGTTTGGCGGCCGTTACCTGCGCGCCGGCACGCAGCTGAATGCGCAGCCAGCAAAATCTAATTAAAGCGATGCGCAGCGTTGCAAATCCTGCAGCGTGGCCTCGAAACCGCGATACTGTGAGCAATAAAAGCACAGCCCGAGCCAATCCAAGCCAAGCCAAAACCGTGACCGTTGATTACTTTTCGCCTTTGTCGCTTGGCCACAGTGCTGCGGCCGCACCGATGACGACAGCAGCGCCTATCGCATCCGTTGTGCAGTTTTAATGCCGCACCAAATGCCTTTGTCAGTGCTCATTAGAGACGCGGCTGCGGAACGGCAATGATAGCAGCCGGTGCGGCAGACTGCTGTGGCGTTGTGACGCACGATGCACAGCGAATATTACACTTAATTTGAGGTAATTGCTGCACCGCGCGGCTCCCACTATTTGCCAAATACACACACATGGACACCAGCGCTCACACACACACACACTCAGTCACGCATACCTGCCAACGCATTGCAATGCTGCATGTAGAAGCGCGTAAATGATATTTTTCTGCACAACCGCTTCGCTTTACGCTCCATTCCACTACTGGTCTGCCCTTTTGTACGTCCATCCTTGCGTTCGTGCGTCAGTCGGTGTGTATGGCTGATGTGGCCATTGCCGCACGCAAATTTGAACCATCACCAGCAGTAGCAGCAGCAGCAGCAACGCCACCATGGCAACGGCAGTTAAAGGGCAGCACCGGCATCCCAACAGCAACAATAACAACATGTCGCTGCCACAATGGACGAACGAACGAACGGACAGACAGACCCACCATGCAAACAGCACTGCTGCCAACTTTTGTTGTTGTTGTTGTTGTTTTATTTACAATTTCATTGTGTTGTTGGCTAAAAGTGCCAGTGTGCCTGGTTGCTGTTGTTGTTGTTGCAAAAGATTTCGGCCGCTTCGAAGTTGCGCGGATGCTGTGCGTGCAACCGCACTAAAGGATATTGCGGTCGCTATGTATGTATATTTTTTGTTGTTGTTGTAATCGTTTGTGTTGCTCATGGCGCCAACACACCGACACACACCCACACACATATACAGCGACACCAAATAAATAGTAGTATTTGGTGTTGGCGTTGCTGTTGTTATTCGCTGTTTTTGCGGTTGTCGTTGTTGTTGTTTGTATTGATGTCGTTCAAATTTTTGTTGTTGTCGTCTGCTTGTTGCCTGTTGCGGGCGTGTTGGATGCAATTCATTGCAATTAATTACAATACCGCACCAAGCCGACAACAACAACAACAACAAAGCATTACGCCAACAGTGCCACCGACGGCATTGTTGCGTTCGCGTTCGAACGCGACAAATTGCATCAGTGCGTGCTGCCAGTTGCCGGCCGCGGCAGATGCCAATGCAAATGCATCAAAGGACACTTTCGAATGCTTTGTTGTTGCTGTTGTTGTTGGCGTATGTTGTCAATATTGCACGCAGCTACATAATCAGCCAACGCCACACACACACACAGCGACGCCAACGAGTTGTTGCGTGCAAACACTTGAAAGGTCGCGGCGAGGGGGGCGGTGGGCGTGGTCGTGGGCATTGCGGCAATAAGTGTCGCAAAGTGTAATGATGCGCAAAACGTGCGGCAAGTTGATGAAGCACGAACAACATCGTATCGACAGTGAACGAGATTGATGCGTTCGCCGTCGCACTGACTGACTGACGCACAGTCGAGCCCATTGCCAGTTGAATGAATGAATGAAAACGCAAATGAATGCGCAAATGAATGGCTGGATGACCAAAGCGCTGAGCCGATACGCAGCGAATTTAAATGAGCCTCACTTCGGTTTACTCCTCCCCTCTCGCCGCACCTTGTCGTCCATGCGTGAAGCGCGAATGCGTAAAAGTGCAAATACGTAAACATATCGCAGCAGCTGCGGCCACTGGCGTCGTCCACTTGAGTTATGAGTCGTTAATTGACTTAACGGTGCTGCTGCAAATGATCTGTGGCACGTACCGCAACGCGCTCAAAGCGAGCGGTGCAAGTGCCTGTGAGTGCTGTGAAAATTAATTAAAACGGAATATTACGCAAAGGACACCATCAGCGATCTTAAATGAGGATGCAAATAAAGGGGTGAAAAGAAACGAAACGAAAAAGTCGCAGGATAAAAGCGCGCAATGGCAACATTTCAAGTTGTAGGAAAACAAGTTCATGCCAGCAGCGTCAGAAGCTATCATTTTGTTGCTCGAATTGTTATTTTTGCTTTTGGCACACGACCTTATTTCATTCTCGTCTACCTTTCCATGTAGACTGAGAATATAATTAATGGTTTTTTGTGTTCTTTTTAATGAATAAAAAGCAGTTTTTAGCGAGTCCACAACTCTTTAAATCCTTTTATATTTTTTGCAATATTTAAAAACATATTTATGCTATTTTTTATCCACGAAGCGAAAATAAGGAAAGGAATGCTCATGGCTAATGAAAAGTGGTTGCGGTCGATGCCAGTTTGAATTGTCATCTTCAGTCTGCGGTTTTCCTTATTTTCATTTCAATATGTAACAATTTGTGTATCTTCTGTAATGAAAGCAACACGTCTAAAAATTTAACCAGTTCTCCCCTTTTCAGCACCAAAACAAAAGTAATTTTGTTGAGTGTTCAACAACCCCAAACGAAACAATGCCTCGACATTTTAATCTTTCGCTTTTTTTCCAGTTTATGTTTTCGCCATTTTCTAATCAACGCCAACATGGCCGACAACGCCAAAAACACATTTCGAGGCGCTGCAATAAAAATTTGCCCGCCTGCTGACGAATGAAGCTTCGGATAGGCCATTGTACCAGCCGGCAATGTGTCGTCCTACGGCAAATACAAAACCGCACATTGAAGCGCGGAGCAGCTGCAGACATTGCAGCCGATTCGGCCACAGCAGCCAGACACCGAATTTCATTGTAGTTTTCAGGCAAAGCGCGCACGTGAAGCATTTTTGCGCGCGCTGACTTTCTGAATTTCCGACTCGAGCAATTCGTGCCACACATCCCAGACAGTGCAACTGCAGCCAGCAGTTGTCGCTCATAAACACTGAAATTTAGCGTGTTTTCGACACAATTCCGCTGCATACAAATTTAATGTGACTGCTGCCATTTGGTTGCATTCGTTGCGGTCTGCTGGGACACAGTGGTTGCGGCTGGATTTGGCTGTGTCATAAAGTTTTTAATTGGCCGCTAACAAAAAATTTAATTTGCCACAATTGCAACAGATATGCAATGCACAGTGCACTCGACACTGCACACGAGTGGCATGCAGCATGTGGCAGTTGCAAAACAAATAAGTCAAATGAAATGTCATTGGCCACAGAGTGGCGGCGCACTGCTAGCCGAGCTGTGTGTCTCGTACATAAGTTTGTATAAACGCACACACACACGCATACATAAAGCTGCTTAATTATTGATAGCAAACCAAAAAAATTAAATAGCTCGCATGGAAATGAGGAAATTCTCGGCGACAGCAATGAGAGAAAAGTCGAATTGAATGCAAGCACCGAAATTAAAAGTAATATGACATGACAAAATTAAATATAAAAAAATTTTAAATAAACTTCCATTATATGCTCTTACCTCGACAGTTACAACAACAACAAAAAATACTAATAATTTCAAATTAAATTTTGCTCCCAAATTAGCACATTTTAGTTAACAGCGAGTTTCCCCTCTTCAAGTTTAGATTCAAACATTTGGCCCTAAGCTGTGATTGCAAAAAATATCTACAAAAATAACTGTAAATAGGTGACAGCTTAGAAAAAAGTTATTCGTAATATGCCACAATTTTTATGCGAGAAATAAAGTCAAATCAGCGCAAAATGCAGCAACTGCTGAATTATTATAATTTTTTAGTATTTTAATTGCGCCGAGGAAAAATGTGTTGAGTCAGCAGTTTATGAGATAAAAAAAATTATGTTTCAGTTGGTCTTAATCGACTTATTTATGCTCTACACATGGGAGCACCAAATGTTACTTGAGACTAAAATGACATCAAATTGTATGAAAGAAAATTTAGTTCATTGTTGGGGTCGTCTAGGCTGAGATTCGAACCTAAACGCATTGGCTAATGATTGAACATTTCATCCATTGCTTATGTCCTATCTATATCATTCTTCTTTTCTATCTCTTCTTCTTCTCTCCTATCGTATCCATCCCAGTCAACACATCCATCCCGTCCATCCCTCCTACACTATCGCAAACTTTATTTCGATGTCTGAAGAATAAATTATAACTTAATACAAAAATCTAGTTTGAGAAAAAATTTGGATGAAAGGTGACAAATTGTAGTAATTATAGACAGACGGCAGTTTAAAAATGGTTGAAATGGATAAGATGGACGGGATGGAATGGATGGGGAGAAGGAATGGACGGGATCCATCCCCGGGACTTGACTGGGATGGATACGGTAGGAAAATAGATAAGAGAGAAGAATGGAATAAGTAGATAGGAGAGGATGGATGGGATAGAAGGGATAGATAAGATGGATTGAATGGATAGGTTGGATAAAATGGATAGGATGGATGAGATGGATAGTGTAGGAGGGATGGACGGGATGGATGTGTTGACTGGGATGGATACGATAGGAGAGAAGAAGAAGAGATAGAAAAGAAGAATGATATAGATAGGACATAAGCAATGGATGAAATGGATAGGATGGGAAGGATTGGATAGGATGGGAGGGATGAACGGGATGGATGAATTGACTGGGATGGATACAATGTTTGGGACGGATGGGATAAATAGGCTGGATGGAATGGTTAGTTTGATGGATGGATGGATGGGATTGATGGATGGGATTGATGAAATGGATAGGACGGATGAGATGGAAGGGTTAGAAAGAGTGGATGAGTTGACTAAGATGGTTACGATGTTTGGGACGGATGGGATAAATGGGCTGGATGGAATGGTTAATTTGAATGGGATGAGTAGAATACGCGGGATGAGTGGAATAGAGGTGTGGATCGATTGAATGAATTGGATGAATGGATAGACGAATAAACGGATGGACAAACAGACGTTCGAAAACAAAAACGGTTGCACAGACATACATAGACACATAGATAAATGATAAAGGACAAGCGGACAGAGAGACGGGCTCGAACGGACAGACAGATGGAGAGAGGAACGAACTATAGACAGACCTATGTAGAGACGTAATATACAGGCAGAAAGATAAGTGGAAAAGGACATGCGGACAAATGGACAGGCGGTTGGGATCAGACAAACAGGCAGATAGGAAGGTCGATGAACTATAGGCAGACCTTTATATGGACGTTGGAAAAGACTTGGCTATATGGCATATACTGGTAATTCTCATCAGGTATATTTGAATTTTTTTATTATGTTTCCGTCTCCTTTAGAGAGTTACAAGCTTCATGGCAAATACCCAATGTAGGGTGAAAGAAGCTATAATTATCTGCAGTGGCTGAGGATAGTGCTGTCCTCGGACACACACACACACACACAGACACATTAACACAGAGGACAGCTGCATGAAGAGTGGGAAAAAAACGCAAATAGCGCAACTCAGAAGAAATAACAATTTCCACCTGCTGATTTAAGTGCCACCGCTGGCAAAGCGACGTCACAACACCAACGACAACAGAGCACACCGAATGCGCAATGTGTAAATAAGCGGCATTAACAACAACAACAACAACTGTGCCCATAAGCGTGTTGGGGCGCTGAAGTGATCCGATGATGGCAATACCAGCATCAGCCACTACAACAACACAACAGTCGCATCAACAACGCAGCCAACGGCGCGAAAAAGTGAAAGAGGAGTTGGACGAAGCAGGCAGCAGCGGACTGCAGAGCGCACTTTTTGCGGCAGGCAAATACGCGCGCAACGTAAGCAGCTTGTAAGCGCAACTCGCCGTCGCGTGTTCGTGTTCGTGTGCGAGTGTGAGCGAAGGTGTTATGTTCTCATTTCCTGTGCAGGAACACACCGGCGACGCGGCTTATGTGTCAGGAGCTATTTAAGCTTATTTTAACAGCAATTTAAGACGCAACATTATACGGTCGCGCCGAGTGGCTGCCGCAGTGTGACAGCGCGCCAGCCAAGCGCGGCAATGCGCTGCATAAAAAATAAGCGCAATAAATACTGCAGCGCTGCAACCGAAAACTATCTCTGGGCGCTGCCACTTGCTGCGAGACGGGCAGACGACGCCGCCAAATTGCTATTTAAGTTATTTGCGTGAAATTGCAACGCCAGCGCCATCGCCAACGCCAGCAGCAGAGAATATTTAGGTAAATTGAAAAGGCAAAGTGAGCGCTTCCAATGATTCAAGAGCGCTTTTCATATTTATTTATTTTAATTTTCTATTTACTATTTTTGTTGAAGTGCAAATTGCTGCCTAAGGCGCTTAAGTGGCAGTTGAAAGTGCCAGCGGTGCGAGCAGCAAAGGCAACAGCTTACATTGGTGGGCGTGACAGTGGCCAAAGGTCACGTAACAGCAGCGGTGAAGGTTTTAATTCAGCTTTGACATTTTCTAAGCGCTGCAAGAAAGAGTTGCTTTTAGTGATGTGAAAGTTCCACACTGACGAGGTTTTGGCTTTCAATGCTTTCCAATTTTTATTATAAAAAAACAAAAAAAATCATATCGACGCTCACAAGTTTGCTAGTTTAGCTAATTAATGCCAGTGAAATTAAATTTCAGCAAAGCCAAAATATAAACTAAAACTTTTCGCCGCCCGCTCGCCCGCGATGTATCGGCGCCCTTCGCCTGCGTCTGGGCAAAATTTCAATTAAGCTCGAAAATTTGCTCCTAATCACCTTTCGCATAGCAAAATGAAATACAGCATAAAAGTGCTGCATACTTGAAGGCGTACACACACTGGCACAAACACCTCCGCCGAAGGGCGGAAAAGTGTATTGCGCTGTGCTGTGCTGTGCTGCTGTTGTTCCCACATGTTGTCAACTAATTTAAGTAACATGTTTATGCAATAGAAGGCCCTTGTATGGGTGTAGCCGTGTCCGTGTGTGTGTGTGTTTGCGACTAAGAGCGGAAAATGGCAGAAATCATATTTGTAACCTTGACGACGTGCACACTCACGCACTGGCGACTAGATATGTGTTTTGTGTATGTGAAACCAACACCAGCACCAACAACAACAACAACACTATTAGCAACAATACCCACGAGTGGCGGCAGCAGCGGCAACCACAAAAAGCGACACGAAGGAAACGAAACTGTAGCAGGCTCAGCATTTATTTGGCCGCCGCTTTGCGCCCTTCACCTCCCCTCACCGTTGTCATTCCACTTTGCTCATATAATATTTTTTCATGTATGGCGTTGCGTTGAATGTGCAGTAGGAGGGGCACATTAATGTACATAACCTCAAATATGAACAGCCCGGGCGCCGTGCAACAACACGATTTATTGGTGTGAAATTTCAGCATAGGCGCCAGGTGATTATTACGATAGGGTGCCGAGTGAGCGAGCAAGAGATTTGAGTGTATTAAGTTGGCATACTTATGGGCGCCGCAGCTCATATATTCTTTGCGCCCCCATGGACAGGCAACCTGGCTGCTGCCACATTAAGCACAAACTTGTCTTTATTCGGTTCAAAATGGAGAAATTCTATGGTAATTAAAACTGAATTTGCCCCAAAGATGATGAACAACAAATTCAATTGAAACAAAGCCACAAGATGAGACAACGGCTCGGCTGAAGACCAATCGGTGGCGCGTCAGTAGAACGTTGAGTTACACGCCTGGCCAACTTTGTGAGCGTAAAACGATATCAGCAACAAGGTTGCGGCCCAAGTTGTGAAGGCGGACTGCTGAAAGGGGGCGGCCAAGTCCGTTGCGCAACGCAGGCACGCATGTGTCCTGATTCCGATGTGCCAGCTAGGACGCTGCTATGTGCTGAAAGGAGTGTGGGATTAGTTTTAATTAGTGGGAAAAATGATACTCGAGCAGACAATGTGGGACAATGCCAACGCAGCAAAAAGAACATTTTGTAACTGTGTCAAAATTTCATGGATGAGTTGATTTCGAGGCTGGGAACCGGTGGCTGGTGTGAAATGCTAAAAGTATTGTTTACTATAAAGTGAGCTTTAAGCGGCTTACTTTGTATTTCAAGGACAAAATGCTGATGGGAACGGCTGACGATTCACTTTAAGCGGATTTAGTAAAAGTTTTCAACTGCGCAACAGACTTTATGAGGTCAGCGTTACACAACTGACTGATGTGGTAGATCGTGAGCCAGTTTATGATGCGCCTTAATCCATATGTGAAAACTTTAATTAGCATAAAACAAGTTTTAGTTAAAAAGAAAAAAAATTTGGTAGGCTAGGTTAGGTGAGGCAGGTAAGTTTTCAAAGGGTTTGTGCAGTGTAAGCCACACTTTCAGTTGGAGGCCCGAAAGAGGTCCATTGGGAGCCGCTTAATATAAGTGAAGGAACATTCCAATGAGTCTTGGAGCTCAGCAGGTGCATAGAGAGAGTTTTGTGGCCTCGGTTTCCTATTCATCACCACAGCCTCGGCAGACATCACTGGACAAGAGATGTGATTGTATGAGCTCTTCTGCGACACTTTGGTAGAGTGTACTGTAGTTCTCTAGTAGCCAACTTCTTAGAATGACAACTCACTATCTTGTTTGCCTCATTAACAATGTTGACCACTTAGCGCCCGAACATTTTTGCATAGTCTAATTGCTTTCAGCTTATTGCTTTTATTGCCCAACTGGTTGACATTTAACATTAACCAAATCGCCAACTCAGAGTGTTAACTTACGGCAAACTCATGCTGCAATTTAGTAATAAACAAATAAACAAAAGTGTACCTTCAGAGTACACAATTTTGCGGCCAACAGCCGGAAACTGTAAAAAATGAAAAACAAATCATAAATATTGTTTGTTGTTTTGACAGCTTTCAACACTTTTGCCAGCAATATTGCCACTTGCCGCAAAAATAACAACAGCACCAGAAAAAAACAACAACAATAACAAGAATAACAACAGCAAGGAGTTAAATTGGTGAAAACAAGTCAACAACAGCCCAAGTGGCGACAAAACAAACGGCCACCACTTCCACTTCCGGCGAGTGGAACAAAATTATGCGAGCCGCGTCCCTGCGCCGCCATTGCACTGGCACTATTTACTAAGTACAAAGCGAAACGAGAAGCTAAGCAGCCAAAAAGTGGCTAAGGCATCTTTTATTCATCAGTCGAGAGTAAGCGGAAAATATTACTTTGGCAGTTGGCGGCGCGAGTGTTGCGGCAAACCGGAAGTGCGCTGCTTATGCGCGCTGCGACGTTTTATTTGGAAATGTCAGCAGCTGTGTGTGTGTGTGTGATGTGTATGTGTTTATGCCACATTTGCGGCATTTACGACCACTGCAGTGCGCGCAGAAAGCGTTCAGAACGGCGTGCAAAGCGTTTAATGCCGGCAAATGAAAAACGTTGGTGCAGTCATAAATTTCATTCGCTGAATTATTGATTAGGCAGCGACGAGCGTGTTGTAGCCAGCGCAAAGCAAAGGTTTTGCATTAATGCTGGTTTCGAGGCGCTACAACAAAAACCGGCAGAACTGCAACGTGGAATGAACGAGAACGTGGGCGAAAATCGAAGTGCGGTAATGTAGTCTGCGACCAATGGGACCGCAAAAAGCAACACGCTGGAGAAAAAAATTATGAAGCGCAGTGGCAGAACAATGTGGGGGGCAAGTATGCGTTTGGCATACTAAGATTTTGTGCTGGATTCAGATTGGGATCCAGAGCAGTGGTGGTTTGAAAGAAACAAGTCAAAACTTAGACTTTCCCTGTACTCAAGTAAGACAAAATTAAAACTAGGGGGAGCTAGAGAGGAACTTGGTCTACGGAGACTCTGCAATTACCAACACAAATTAAATAATTCTTTAGTTCAAGTTGACAATTCGAGAGTCTTTAAAATGTTAAGGAGATGTACGTCCGATCTGAAGACGAAGTTGACAGTGGGTTAAGCAGCGATGACTTCTTTTCTCCCAAAGGACACAAAAGACACTCTGCAGGTCTCACACTGTGTATTAGGACAACAATCCAACGATCTAAAAATCAAGTTGACAATCCATACTGGAAAATCCAATGGTTGATATTCTCTCAGCAGACACAGAAGAAACTCTATAGGTCTCACACTGTGTGTGTGTTGCGTCAAGGCCCAGAACCATGAAGTCACTGAAGCAACAATTAAGAAGAGCTTAAATAGTGTTTAAGAGATCTTGCAACGATCTATAAATTAAGTTGACAATCCATACCATAAGCTCAGCAGCCATTTATGATATTCCCTCAGCAGACACAGAAGACAGTCTACAGGTGTGGAAAATTGAGAAAACCCTAAATGTTTTTAACCCCTCTGTTACCCTAAGAAAAACTCGCACATTTGACCCTTCGGGTCATAAAATGACCCCGATTTATTTCTTTGTATTTTGTTCAAAAAAGTTAAGACATTGTGATTTTAACAATTAGTTATTACTTTTATTATTGTAAAGCGATTATTTGGCCTTACTGGAGTCAAATATGTTCAACATGGAGACCATGTCCAGGTTCTTGATATTCTTCTCGGGCACTTTAATTCTTGCGATTTCTTCAGAAGTTAAAACTATATCGTAACTAATTTTTGGGCAATTATATTATATATAACAGATAATAATCATTAATCGTTAATCGCCCAAAAATAAATGATTTCGCAAGAAAGCCTGTTCCCGTGGCCCACAAAAAATTACTCAGTTTAGAGGTTTAATTTATAAAAGTATGCCAAAATATTAAAGTTATACTAGATATTGACACCAATGAACCAATACAAATTATAATATATATTAATTAACATAATTCGGTTTCCCGAAGAAGAAAATGAATATATTCGGCTGACCCAGATTGCGCCCCATCGTTTTCTTTCACTGAGTATCTTTTTCTTTGGTGAAGGTATTGCTGAGGATAACTCACACGATTCTATTATTGGCTTCCTTTCCTTTTTTCCTTTTCACAAAATCAGAAGCCCAGGAAGTAATTTTTCCAATTCTTTATAGAATAAACGGCGTTACGTTATCATTCCAGGGATGAATTTCACACCACACATGCAATGGTGACGCAAGGAATAATAGAGTTGCGAACTGCAACAACGAGTAAATTTTTTGCTTGTCGCTGACACGAATATGTTTCAGAAATTTGATCTAGCTTGTTCACACTTCTTTTGAAATTTTTTAGAAATTTTACTTGCTAGAAATCGTACTATATGCACTATTTACTTATATTGAAAGCTTCAATCAAGATTTCATTACCAGAAACAGGGTTTTCGTACCATTGGGATTCGATCCTTTGAAACTTAAAAGCTTTTATACTGCTCATTGAGATGTGTGGGCGATGCTACGCTCTTTATTAAATGCCCTTTTCTCCTTCCTCCCTTTTCCCCTGTCGAAAAACATGACCCAATAGTAAGTTCGATCTGATAGTCATTGATGTGCGACTTATAGTTCCGAAGTTATGTTCAAAATTTGGATCGTTAAAAAGTGCCACGCCCATCATTAAACGCCTATAAAATATTTTCAGTGGAACAATATGTCTACACGGGGACACTGCACGAAATTGCAATGTTGTATGACTTATAATTTCGATTTTACTCCATAGTAGAAAGGGTTGTGTAGCTAGCGCCACGCCCTCTTACCAACACAAAACAAAACAAAAATGCCAGAAACATTTATCCACGACACTTTGAAACCAAATCTAATAAAATTCACATCGCATTGACCAATTTCTTGCGTTCAGTACTATGGGTCATAAAATGACCCTAAGGTCAAATTTGTATAGTTGCTCATTTGCACGTAAACCAGTGCTGCAAATAAAATGAAATTTAGCGTATATTCAAATGGCATAAAATTAGTCACTGAGTTCAAAGGAAAACAATTCTTTACCAGAAATAAGAAAGTTACGGCTCTTTAAAGTCAAATTTTACTCGAAAATGACCCTAAGGTAACAGAAATAAGAAATATTCGCTAGTTCTATGGTCCCAAATGCGCGAGTGATGACCATTGAATAGAGCCGAACTATCTAAGAGCTCACAAAACTGATTAAACAAAGTTCGACAACTTTACTGCCGAGCGGCTGAATGAAAATCCTCAGCGAAATGTATTGTTTAATGAAACGACGAAGCAAACCAAACTAGTCTTTGGTAGGAGTTGTTAACGGTACTTGATGCTGGTTATTGGTAACTGAACCGGGCCCCAAGAATGGGCTTTGAATGGAAAAACGTATATGAAGTTAGTATTTTTTCGTTGAATCTAAGCATTTGATAATTTCCACTGTTTATGAAGTTAATTAAGAATAAAAAAATACATATATAAAATTATTTATATAAAAAATAAAATATGTATAAAAAATATATATAAAAATATAAGAAAATTATATATAAATAAATAATAATAATTACATAAAAAAATAATAAATAAAACAAAAGAAAAAATAATTGTTAATTGGTAATTTTAAGAAATTTATTTTAAACATACCATTTATTTAGTTACCAAAAAAAATTTAAAATATTTTTTTAAAATAAATAATATATTTATAATAAAATGTAAAAAAATAAGTAATATATGTATATATAGAAAATAAATAATAAATAAATAAATAATAAATAAATAAAAAAATAATAAAAAATAAATAGATAAGTTTATTTTTAATATTTGTATTTGTTAATTTTAACAAATTTATTTTAAACATACCTACCTTTTATTTAGATACCAGAAAAAATTAAAAATATTTTTCTTTAAATTCTTGCAAACAAATATTTGTTTAGTACAATAAACAAAACTTTAAATTTCCATTGAAAATATTTTTTTAAACAAAATGAAAAGTTTTCCCAAATATTTTGCCAAGTTTTCACGCATTTTGCTGCAGCACCGCAACTTCTAAAAACAAATTTCTGTAGCATACTTTTAGGATGGCTTTAAATTGTGCACTTGCCTGATTTGCATGCGCAAGAATGGCAATTTTGGCAACAAACACCGCATAGCATGCAGAGCAACACATTCGGTGCCATGAAAGGCCACACTTGCACATTTGTGTGTGTGCATGTAGTGCCCACAAAATTAATAGCAACAAGCAAACATATACACAAAAAAAATTATTACTTACACGACTGAGTCAGGAAAATGGAAAGTTCGAAGTGGAAATAGGAAATCACTGCACTGGCTGCAAGTAACGAGCGACGAGGCAGGAAGCGGGAATCTGGGTGGCAGCACTAATTGAAATCCCCGCCTGCACGCATCGACAAAAACACACACACACACACCAACTCACCGGCAGCATAAATGCAAGTATGCGCTATTGTATGGGCGTGTGAGTGTGTGTGTGTTTTTATTTGTGCTGTCACGTAGTTGCACACTTGTTGTGCGTTCTATTGTTGTTGTTGTTCTTGTGTGAGTAGTTGCTGTTGTTGGTTTTTTGCCTAACTAATTACTGCGCCAGTGCAGTGCACTGCACTCTGGCTGCCATCAGCCAATAGTCGACTGTCGCTTGCGCACACCGCACCGCACCGCTCTGCTCTCAACGCCGCTCCGCTCCACTTTCGCTCGTTTCATCATTTCAGCAGATGGCATTTAATTTTTACGGCAACAATGGTGCAGCAACTTTGCATTTGCGAGTTGTTTACTTATTTTGCCTGCTTCTTTTATGCCCCCAACAACAACAACAACAATCTGCTTTCACCCCGTGCAGGCGCACTCTGCATGGACTCACACTTGCGCATAATAAACGACAATAGGCGCATCAAGTCTTTGCCATTCATTTGCGTGGGTGCCATTGCAAACGTATGTTTGTGTGTGTGTGTGTGTGTGAGCGCGCGTGTTTATCTGCGCTTTGTTATAACTGCCAACATGAAGTTGCAGCAACAAGAAAACTTCACATCACGACTTCAATTAATGAGACGACTTAACCGGAAGTGGAAACAAGCAAAGCGCCGCTGTTGCCGTTATTGCCGCTGTGTTGTGTTTGTGTTTGTGTATGAGTGCAGATTGCAGTTCGCTGCTGAAGCATTGAAAGTTTGCGCGCTTTGCATTGCCACCTGAAAGTATGCTACACAATGGCGCATTTATCGGGCCAGTGCTGCAGTTGACAACGTGCGTAAAATATTATTTGCTTTGTTGCCGACTTTCTGGGGCAATTGCCGCCTCAGGTTGCCATAGTTTTCGCGCAACGAGTTGTCTGGGTTGCTTAAGTTCTACCTGGCCATGTCTCCGGCTCGGTGTCATTCATATTTTTGTGGCAACAGCCGAGTTGCTGCCAGTGACAGCGACAAGTGAAGCGGCGCGCACACACACACCCAAACACATTATTACACATACACACAAATTTTGCTTGCAGTTTCAGTGGTTGGCGTGAATTTATTGTATTGCTTGTAAAGAAAACAGAGAAAAGAGAGATGGTGAAAAGAAGGCAAGAGAGAGACGACATCAGATTTGAATACGAACCAAAATTCTTACATTATGAAATTAAGAAAAGATCGAAACTATGAGAAGATATGTGAGAGTGGGAGACGTGTCCAGCTGAGGTACAATTAATTAAAAAATATCAAATGTAGCTTCTTAAAGGTCCCTTAACTATTAACTTCATGGTCCTCATGGTTCCTTAACCATGAGAAATTCTTTATCTATAAAGTTAAACAGCCAAAAGCATCTCTGCCTGCACAATTTTCTAATTAAATGTTTTCTGTTAAATATACTTCAAGGTATATAAAAACATATTTAATCCCCTACTCCGTTTTGAAAGTGAGAAGAATCTGAAAATGAAACTTATGCACAACTAAATTAATGAAGACGAATGGCAACCCTGCACCGCTGATTTTCAATTTCAAAGAGCGAGCGTCAACTAACCAACGAAGCTAATTAAGATGCATGTGCAGGATGTCTTCTCAGTCCGACAGCTAACAAAGACGCAAGACATGCAATTCCACAAGAGCGACACTTGCAGCTGTCGCTGCGCTCACAACAACAAACACTCACACACGCTGTCAAAGAGACGTCAAAAACAGTGCAACTTTTAGTTGATAATGTTGTTGTTGTTGTTGCAGCAACTCGCTACATTAACTTCTCACTTGCAAATGTCATTGTTGGCAAGCAAATGTGTTGGTGTTTGTGTTTGTGTTTGTACTTGGCATGGTGTAACGAGTTGGTGTAGCTGTTGTTGTTGTAGTTGGTGTTTTTGTTGCTGCAGCTGAACATCCTAAAGGAATGGTGCGTTGACGTTTGCGTTGGCTGGTGTCGTGTCAGCTTACACGTCATTCTGTTTATTATTTGTAGTTTGCTTGCTCGCACCTACACGCCGATACACCCACACTCGCACACACTCACACAGTGCGGCCCACACATAGATATGCAGAACGACATAACACGGACGCGTAACTGGCAGTAACCTGGCCAACAGGGCGGCACGAACGATGCGTGGAGCGCCAATTGAGCTGTTCGAGCGCGAGGTTTGGCTGAGAGCCGAGCTTGGGTCCCACCGCCACGTAATCGTTCCTAAAGTGCAACTAATAAAAATAGCAAAATGTACAGGTTCATGCACTTGGCAGCCATTGTTCTTGCGCTGGCCATGGCAGCAGTCGCTCAGCAGCAGTTGCCTCGCTGCCGCAGGAGATTGGCACCTGAGAAAATACGGCGTGCAGCACAAGTTGCAAGAGCAGAGCCGAGTGCAATGCCAAAGCGGCCACAGCCAGCGACACAACATCGAGCGACGTCGGCCTTGTTGCAAATGGCAAATCTCTGCGGCACACGTCACTTGCCGGCGCCACCTGCACTCCGCACACCGCTGCAACCGATGACAACGTGGCTGCTTGCTGCACCGGCGATGCGTGCGCACTCACTGCGCTGTGAAAGTGTGTGGGTTGCAGCAAGTCGTTGTGTGTGCATTGCGTTGAAAAGTAAATAAAATTGTAAATTTCTTGAAGATAGCAGCAGTAACATGAAACAATAGCGCGCTGTGCTGCAAATTTATAGCATACTTTCGGGCGCTGCACAGTGATTCGTTCCATAAAAAAAATTCAAAAAATTATAGTCTCAGAACTTAACGATTTTAATGTCATTCGAAAGGAAAAACTGCAGCTAAGGTAACCCCAAATAATCTGTGCAAAAAATAAATAAGTGTGTGTAATCAAGTCGGAACATTTTTCACAAAAATATTGAAACACATGTTTTCCGTTCCTTAGTCTATTGAGTAAAAAAAAATCATCAAAATACATGGTTAACAAGAAGTTACTAAAACTTTCAATATAGATTAAGAATTCATGTGGGCATTTTTGCTTTTAATATTTTCTCAAAATTTGTAATGCTGAGGCTTTTACATAACTTTTAATTCAAAATATTTTTCTAAATAAAAAATCTGAAAATTGGCAAAACTTAGAGGAAAATATCTAAAAAGCATGTGAAAGTATGTTCCTGGATTTTTGTTTATATTAAGAAGCATTCTTTCTTTATCGAATAATGTAAACATATCCTCCGATATATTCCGATCTTAGAAAATAATTAAATTTGAAAAGTAATCTAAATACCTATTTTTCGATGTAATATATTTTATTTATCCCTGAAAGTATGCAATCAACAAGAAATTTGAAAAAAAACCTGCGCAAATACTAAACATACATCTATAATTATCAGTTTTATACGAGTATCAAAATTAAAGGATCTTCATACAATTTCTTTTACTCTTTGCAATTATCAATGTTGACGTAGCTGATTAAATGTATTGAAATCGGTACAAAATTAAAAATTAATAAAAAAATTCATTTTTAGTAAAAGTTTGAAACTTTTGGTCCAAAATATTAAAAAATATTAAAAAATTAATTCTGAGAATTTTTACAAGAAACATAAAACTTTTTTTATTGAATTTTTTTCAAAATATCTGTAATAATTTTTTTTTCATGTCAATTAGAATTTTCAATTAATCCATATTTAATCAATGTTTCAATATATTGAAATCGGTATAAAATTAAAAATTAATAAAAAATAGCAGTAAAAGTTTGAAACTCTTGGTCTAAAATATTAAAAAATATTCAAACATTTCTGAGAATTTTTACAAAAAATATAAAACTTTTTTTATTGAATTTTTGCAAAACGTATTAAAAATTGTTTTGTCATGTCAATTGCAATTTTTTCTTGGTGTTATTTCCCACTAACAATGCCCACTGTGCGCTATCGCATGTACTACATGTAGAGCAAAGTTAAATTATAAATAATGAATTTCATACTTTCCACCGCTAACAAAGCAAGTTTCCCCACATTCACTCATGTTCAACGATTCTCACTATTCAACCAACTCGTTGCCGTGTGAACGAAAGCAGCCGATCGTCTTAATTTGCGCTCACACAGCGCTGCCGCTGCCGCAGGCGTGCGAAACTTCTGCCACGCAGCGAGCGTCTCACGAACCTTTCGAAGGCAATGCGGCAGACGCCTAAAGTTAGAGATGCCGACTGCAAACTACAGCAATAACAATAGCAACAACAAAGCGTGTTGAGTAATCAAAACGCCCAACTTGCCTCAACTCCAGCCCAGCACAGCCAGAAATAACAACGAACTCAAAATCAACATTGCAAGACGCCAGCACCACACACATACACACACACATATAGACACAGATACTGGCCGCAAGTGGTGGTGACTTCGCTGTAAGTGCTCGCATCACAAATATTATTTTGACATTTATGAACATTGGCTGTCAAATCTTCAATTACATGCCACAAATGTCGGCCTGTCCATCTGTCGCTATGCCACTCGGCGTCCAACAACCGTGCAATGGGCGACTGGGTGGGCGGGTGCCGGCCGCAAAGGAACCAACGAGCTAGGCAGCCATGTCGGGCGGCATGGCGCGCACAATGCCACCAGCGCAATGAGCTGACATTATTAACATGCTAATCAAAATTTACTCAACGCTGAGATAATTCATTGTGATGCCGCCGGGCGAGATTCCGATGATCTGTGCTGCTGCTGCTGCGGCTGTCTGGGTGAAAGTTCCGCTCATAATTCCAAGTGACAGCAGCATCAAAATAATGCGCTAGTGTAGTGTTGTCTTCACTGATGATGTTGTTACTGTTGTTGTTGTTGTTGGTTTTGTTGTTGTGCGTTGATTATAGCTGTTTTGGCAATGTGGACGTGGTCGCTGTTGTCTGTCGCACATGTTGTAAGCAATAATCAAAGTGATGCCATATCAAAATTGAATCGCATAAATCAACAACAACAACAAGAACAACATATGTCACAAGAGCAGCGGTCAGCGGGGAGCATGGCGACAGTATTGAAAATACATATGGCCCGCGCAAAGAGCCAACCGAATGTTGTCTGAGGGCAAAGCAGAGAAAGAGAGAGAGAGAAGGAGAATCGATTGGCGCATCCAAGGAACGTTGAGCGTATTTGTGCAGTTCAGCCACTGCTTAGCTGCAAGTATGTGTGTACATTTGTGTGCTAGTGTGTGTGTGTGTGTGTGACTAACGGGCATCTGATTAAATTAGTTGAATTTCGAGCGTGGCTACGTTTAGTGTTGGGGCTACGAAACCCGGGCAGGCGACCGAGTCTGGGGGCACAACTAATGCCAGTTGTCAACAAGACTCGAAGCAATTGTGATTTGCTGACATTATTGTTGTTGTTATTGTTGCCTTGTGTATTGCAAGCATAAACATGCTGCAAGCTCATTGCACAGCAAACATTGGACTTTGCTTTTAGATTTTCCTATTCAAAAGACAAAAAATCGTTTATATTTCTTTCGTTTGCTTTTGTGTTTTTCAATCGAAAGCAATAACAAAAAAGTGCAGCGGAAAACTGAATTCACAAATTTTTTGGCCCACTTTCGAGATGTTTTCGGATAGCAGAAAATGCAATTTTTTTCGAAACGGCACGGAAAGAGCAAAAGTGTGACACGAATTTGCACAAAAGCCTCGACAACAGCCAACAAACCAAATTTTTTCCAATTATGCTGGTCACATTTTGCCTGGCATTATTTTTTTTCGAAAAAAAGATTATACAAATGAAAAAAAATGTGACAAACAAAGGAATACATTTGCAGCAGTGCAATAAGAAAAATAGAAGAAATTTGGCAGCGAGCGGCAGCAAAAATAAACGCCCGCATGACAACGTCAACATTTGCTTAGATTTTATGCTTCATGCAACAATGACAGGCAGCAAGCGCCAGCAAACGCCACAATGATCAACGGCAGCAACAACAACAACAACAAAAATAATACCCACAGGCAGCGCTCACCAGTCGCTATCAAGCACCATCAACGCTGCCAAATAAATGCGGCTGGTATCGACACAACAACAATAACAACAACAGCAGCAACCAAACTTGAAATCAACAACAACAAAAAGTAATGCAGCGCAAAAAAGCAAGAAACGCAAACAAACAACAAAATAATAGCAACAACGGCAACGGCAACTGTGGCAGCTCTGTCATTACAGCACAAAAATATGCAACCAAAAACACGTACACGCACACACACACACATACAAACGCACGAACGGACGACTACACGGACGTTGGTGGCGCCTGCGGTGTGAGTGTCGTTGACCTGAAAAATATGTATAAAATAAATCGAATTGTGATTGCAAAAATCAAAATCACCAACAATCAGCGTCAACATTGGCAAAAACAACCACACAATAGCAACAACAACAATAGTAGCAACATTGCCAGCACCATCATCAACAAAGCAAAGGACATGATAGCACAGCAGCGAAAAAGCACAGCAAACAGCAAACAGCGCCAGTGATGAATAAAGATGACTGAGTGCAGGCGCCGCCGGACAGTCGGTTGTGCCGAGCGTCGGACAGCGCACCAATGAAGGCTGACAGCGGCCGGCGTAACCGAAATTGAAGCAAAAACTGCCAAAACGACAACAAATCGAATGGCAGCAGCATCACTACCCAACAATCATAACAGCAGCAACAACAACAAAAACAACAGCAATACGAGTTGAGCCACTCAAAGCGAATGCTGCTGGTCGAGTGGCCATTTGAAGGACGACAGCGCTCGAATGGCCGGCAGAGCAGCGCAAGGACATCTGTTTGTCCGTTTGTCGGTCTGTTTGTACGCTTGTAAATGTGTACATGTGTACATGTGGGCGTGCGTCTGTGTGTGTGTGTGCGCATATTTTTGCTGCAAATAAATCGAAATACAAACCGAGCAACACTACAACAATAAATACAGCAGCAACAAACAAAAAACAACCGAAACGAATTCGCTGAACTGCAATGAGCCGAACTGAATTGAATTGCTGAAATTTAATAATAACAAAATCTTTGAGCTGCTTTCAATCGACTTATGTGCTCTTGTGCCGAATATGCCACTGCCACGCCCTTTTTTTCCTACGCCCCTTTCAAATGAAACGAATTCATTTTTGCAGAATTTGCTTTCAAATTTTTGTTGTTGTTGAAAAAGTGTTCTGTGGGCTCTGTCGCGTGTACAATATTTGTGTTTATCTCGGGAATTTCCTTCGTGTGCAGCTTTAACGGCTTTATTTAGGTCGGTATGCAGATAGCTGAAGCCGTTGTTGTTGTTGTTGTTATTGTCTTTTGCCTACCGCAAATCTGCTTTGAATTTCACACCTGCCATGAGTTTTGGCATTTTCGTGTAGCATACTTTACGGTGTTGTAACACTTTTGGCAAACATTTTTGGCGCCGTTCATGAATTGCCTTGCTTGCACTCTGCACTCTGCCTCAACCTGTAACCATTTCCACCAAATTCCTCAACAATGTTTGCATAAGATTCCTGCAACTTTTGACATGAAAAGTTCTATACAACAACAACAACAATTAGGACTACAGCATGAGACCTCTGATGGCCACAATTCGTTCAATACTTTAATGGGTTTTCTTTAACCAATTTGTTGTCTTTAACGCATTGAACCAAGAACCCAATTTTAAAGTCATTGCCAGTTGTTTCTGTCTATAACTTTATGAGTATCTCCTAAACAGAAACCATTATTGTATATCTAAAAATATCATTACTTGGCAACCCTGCTTAAAATTGGGCTAATCAAGCTCTGTTTTCAGATCAGTACTTGGTAGGAGTATCATAGTTTGTTTAGATATCTCAACTATCTTCAGAGTTATTATGCGTAAAATCTTGTCAACAGACATGTAGAGAGATTAACCCATTCATCAATATATTTATTTATTATTTATTTATTTATTAAGTCTATGAATTAACAATTCTTACAGACTAATAACAATAAATAGGCAACAAGTTCATTTAAAAAATTCAACTAAGTTCCTTAAAACTAACCTTTTTGGAAGCGCGAGATCAAGTTCCGGAACAGTATTCAATTCCGAAAGAGCTCTATCAATATATACATACTTACATATATACTTAGTATACGTTCGAGAAATCTATGCTCACTTTCTTTTGAAAACAAACCTCCATACAAAAGCCTGCACCCTGCATCCTGCTCGCTGACCCGAAACAGCTCATATAATTTCTACAACTCTAAGCATTTAAATCTTCTACTATTCTACTATTCTCATTTCACTCTCCCTCTTTCTCTCCTCTCCTTCTAGTCTCGTACCGAAAGTGGTCACTGTGGCGGCCAATTTGCATTAAAATTTTTGCGCATTTCATGCCTTTTCAGCCAAATGTCACGTTCTCATAATTGTTAACGTCAGCAGCTCTGTTCTAGTTGGGCCCTGCGTCCGCGTTCCGCTTCGCTCCCCCGCACCGCACCCACTGCGCGCGTGTCAATTGCACTGCCTAGACATGCCTGTGCACTCGGTGCCATCCTGCTTTCGCGCTGGAAAAATGTTAAAATCTGGTCATTTACATCGCCAACTGCAGCAAGTGACGATTTGCCGTTGTTGAGTGACTGTCGGCCGCCTGTCTATGCGCTGGCTGCACTTCACTTCGCTCCACGGCCAGCTGCCAACTTTGCGCGGCGCACATCCGGCCGGCAACTGGCGACTGACGATGCGAACGAACTGCCGCTGCGCGATGCTTTTAATTTTTATTGTTATTTTTATTGTTTCATTAAAACGGCAAAAGTGCAACAAAAACAATGCAAATTTTTACAAAATGCAAAATGGCAGATAATTATTTTCAATGAGCTGTAAAGTGCACAGCGGCGAGCAGCAAAAAGCGGCGACAAGCGCTGAAAGTTGGCTAACTGCTAGCGGAGTGAATGCGAGCACGTGAAAGAGAGACAGCGAGAGGGAGAGAGGGAGATGGCAAGAGGTGTTTTGGCATGGCGTATGTGCTGGTGTTGTTGTTGTTGCTGGCGCTGGCAAATGCGAAAACAATAACATAATTTATTTTTGCTGTTGTTGATGCTGGCAAATGTGATTGTTGTTAGTGCAACGCAGTTGGCTGACTGGCTGCGTACGTGCAAACCGTCTGGGCCACTGCGCTTTCAACAATGTCAACAGCAAAAATGTATAACAACAATAACAACGACAACAACAGTGACGACGCCGATAACATTGTTGGCAACAACTGCTGACCTAAATATCGAATTATTACTTGCAGTTGTTGTTGCTTTTGTAAAAGTTGTTGTTGCGGTAGTTGTTCTAACTGTTTGAATTTTGAATGTGTGAAATGCCGTGTTGAAATTTTGAGTCCCATTGCAGCATTTTGCGTAATTTTCCAGACGCTACACTGAGAAGATTTTAAGTACTCAAACACTCAGTGTAAGCGAAGCGATTTGATAAGATCGAACTATATGTTTTCGTTTCGTTCTTGCTTACTGTCTACCCACACATCTGTTTCTCTGTCCATATACCATAGCAGGCTTCATCCTTTAGTAACATAACTCAGCCTCAATCCATTGGTCCTTTGATCCATTAGTCCATTGGTCCATTAGTTTAGTCTTAGATGTAAGTACTTTTATATTTTTCTGTCTCTCTTATTTTGTTCTTTATCCTTTTCTATCAATAAATCGTATCGTCTTTTCGTTCATACATTTACCCTTGAATCTACTGTCCAACTCATTATCAACTATCTACTCCGTTCCTGTACTATCCATCGACCTTCTTTCTCATTCATTACATTACTGTCTTAACTTTCTACTCATTCGTACTTCCATTCCATTAATGTTCCCACTATCTATTCCAATCGTTCGTATGTTTGCTTGTTCATTTATCCATCTGCCAATCCATCCACTCATTCATTCTGGTCATTCATATAACTTTCCGTTTATTTGTATATCTCTATCTCTCATCTCTCATCTATCTATCTGTATATCTCATTTATCTGAATATTCTTTTGTACCTTTTATTCTTTACTATATTCCGTCATCTAACTCTGAGTTTATCTATGTATCAGTTCATTCGTCTGTATGTCCATCTACTCAATTGACAAACATTTCTATAGCTCTTCTGTCCATTTGTTGAGTCCATTTGTTCTATTTATTCGTATATTTTTCCATCCACCAGGCTTTTGTTTCTCTATTTATATCTCTTTCTCTTACTTTTGTTTTCCCCCCTTCTGTCTGTCTATCTGTCAATGAATTAATCCTAACGCCTAACCATGCTTTCATTCATTCATGCATTGATTCATTCATTTATGTATTCATCCATTCATTCATTAATTTTTATTGCATCAATCATTCATTCATTCATACATTGATTGTTGGATTGATTTCTTGGATCATTCATTGATTCATCATTATTCACACATTCATTTAATCATACATTCATTTAATCATACATTCATTTATTAATACATTTATTTATTCATACATTCATATATTTATTCATTCATACATTTATTCATTCATGCATTCATTCACCCATTAATTTATTCATACATTCATTCGTTCTTTTACTCATTCAGTCATTCATACATTCATTAATTCATTCATTAATTCATTCATTGACTCATTTAATCGTTCATACATACGTTCATTCATTCATTCAGTCATTCATACATTAATTAAATTATTCGATTACTCATTCATTCATTCAAACAATCATACATTAAATTATTAATTCATTCATTCATTCGCTCACTCATTCATTCATACATTAATTAATTCATTTATTCATTGACTGTTCACTGTTTCGTTCTTTCATTCCGTCATTTCGTCATTCGTGCATTCATTCATTCATACATTCATTCATTCGTTCATGCAGTCATTCATCCATTCATTTGGTCATACATTCATTCGTTCGTTCACTCATTCATTCATTCATACATTCATTGCATTCATGCATTCAGTCATTCATACATTAATTAAATTATTCGTTTACTAATTCATTCACTCAAACATTCATGCATTGAATTATTAATTCATTCATTCATTCGTTCACTCATTCATTCATTCAATCATTGATACATTAATTTATTTATTTATTTATTGACTTTTCACTGTTTCGGTCTTTCATTCCGTCTTTTCGTTCCGTCACTATATAGATTTTTTATTCATTCGTGCATTCATTCATTCATTCAAACATTCATTCATTCATTCATTGTTTCATCCATTCAGTCATACATTAATTAATTCATGCATTCAATCGTTATTCAATCATGCATTCATTTATTCATTCACTCATTCATACATTTATTCATTCATTCAATCATTCATTCAATGTTTGTTGACTGTTTTGTTCTTTCATCCGTCTTCACATCAATTTTTCTATTCAACCAATACAGACAGTGAATAGTGACAGTACATACTCTCCGAAGTTTTTTTATACTGTCGCTCATCAATATGCCTATCTATAGCTATCTATATGCATAGTGAAATTAATAAAGTGTGCCAGATAGCAGGAACTCTCTCTTCATCGTACACTTATTTTTATTGTTATTTGATTATGCTGTTAAATGTCAGAGTTCATAACCCGTCTGTGCTGTATGAAAAAATTTAAAAGTAAATTGTTTTTTGAAAATACGTTCTGCACCAAAACCGACACAAAAAACGCAATTACATGCCAGGAAAAACGTGCTATCTCTGCAAAAAAACGACCGGCAATGCAGTTTCTATGTTTTTCTATCATAAAATGCATTACGAAAATATATATTTCTGGAGTACTGAAAGTAAATTTTAAATTGTGTGCTATTTTAGCGACAACAAAAATAAAGGTTAATCGAACTGACACAAACAAATTGACACCTTGACAATTGCTACTCAGAGAAATAAGTGTACGTCATCTACCTGGTACACTTTATTGATTTCACTATGTCTATATGTAGACATCTAAATATGTCTGTACCCCTCATTCTTACTTTTCCGTCTTCATTCATGCTTTACCTGCTTCTTACTTACTGCCCATCATACCGTAATCCCTTCGTTTAAGTTACTGGCTGTCCATTCCTCTATCTGTTACCCATTTCGTCTTACAGTTCATTTTATCTTTACTCTCTTTGATCTATCAACATATTTGCTGATCTATTCAACCTGCTGTGTACTTATCTAAGTATCTGTTAGTATTCACGTATCTAAGTACCAGACTCTCATATTTGCTACTGTTCTTGACGGATTTAAGCGTGCATCTCGTTCCATAAATTTTGTTTTCATATTTTTCGTGCAATTACAAATTTTTAGTTTTGTCAAACTCTTTTGATTTCATTTTAATTTTTTTACTAATTTTTTCCAACATTGCCACACTTTCGCATAGTCCGATTTTTAAATGGCATTACATTTATTTGTTTAGCTTTAATAAATAAAAAATTCCAATAAAAAATTACACAGCATTTTTTATTTGATTTGGCATACAAATTTCGTCATTCTCAATTTGTTGGCATTTTTGTGATTGCATTTGAAAAGCGGCTTTGCCGCCACCTGCAAAAATCATTAGAGAAAATATTTCAAAATCGAATTCCATAAACCAAAATCACACACAAAAATTATTTGCGCGGTGATTTAAAGCGCTACAGCAGCCCACTTCTGTGTGCCAACAGTTTTTGCAATTAAAACAACAACAACAAGCAAACAGCGGAAAACAACAACAGCGCCAAGGACAAAAATATGGCAAACCATTAATTGTTGCTGCTGACGCTGTGCGCAATTATTTAGTTGGGCAGCCAGCCAGCCACCCAAAGAGCGAGTGAGGGACCAACGATGCGACGGGTGCTGGCATCTTAACAATGCAAAATGCTTTAATGTGTATGGGTGTTTGTGTGTGTGTGAGTGCCGTCGCGGTTAAAATGTGCATAAAATGTAATTAATGCGCATTGAAAAAAAATCGTTGCCGCAAAATGAAAAAATGAAAAATGCAAAGAGCGCAAAAGTGGCAAAGATTAATTTAATGGCACATTATGCGCGTCGTACTCTCTCACCCATACACACACACACACTAATGCATGCATACAGCTGCAACCAGTCTTGTACAGAGATGGCACAATGGCTGTTTGGAGGATATTGTGGGGCGCAGTGCTGAAGGTCACAGCGGGCAGTCACATGACACAATTTAGAGCTCAAGCGTTGACCTCGATTTTCAAAGCGAAATTTTAGTCAAAATTTTAGTCAAAATGTTTAAAAGCTACAATTAAGTTAGAGCTTAAGTAAAATTGAGAAGAAAAATGCTTGTTTCGAGATAAGTTTTAAGTGTTCACTCTAAATTAAAATTTTTATTTAGATTAACATATGCACAATTTTTTCATATCTAACTTGTAAGAAGGACATAGCCTATAGACTGCACTTTAATATGAAATCAAACAAACTCGAATCCTTATTGTTGACAACCAAAAAGACGAGGGATAAGGTGGCAACTCGGCGGTTTTTCTAAAGAAAAGTTCAATACATCGTTTGTCATCTAAAACCCTGTTTTGTCTCGTGTTCTGTGTGTTTGCTCCTCCAGACTCCTGTGGGCTTCTTTTACATTATCAAGATTCTTTCACCTTGCCAAGAGGTGTTCAGACCTCGGACTCTTAAATCTAAAAGCCATATTTGCTCTTTGTGGCTCGTTAAAGTCGCAAGCTTTACTTTTTTTCTAGCTTTTGCTGCCACTTTTCCATCTTTTATTGCAACTCCACGCATTAAACCAGAAATTCCACAGCAAAGATCCAATTATCAAAAAGCTTATGAAGGCTATGGAAGAATTAGAGTGACGATCCTGGTCCCTGTTCAATCCAAGTGGACACACAGCGTCCTTGGGGCTTTCCTGGAGAGCGATTCGGTACTGAGCAGCGAAATTCCACTACGATTTTCACCAAATTTTATTACAATATTTCAACTCCTGCAGAGCGTCGCAGGCATGTTTTGGCTACAAATCAATTTCCCAAAGCACTCTAATCACATATCAGAAAAAAAACGAAGGAATATAGAGACAGATGACTACAAATTTTCAATGCAAATTAAAAAAAAAACTGGGCAACAGTAACGGGTTAAGTTGATGCAGCGTCAGATTTAGTGAAATTCGCGCAAATTGAAATCTGCCACAATTGACACCGGCAACTGACAAGCGTCGGATTAGCAAATTGACTGCGCGACGCTCAGCAACCTGCAATTCCGAGTGATGATAATTTCACAAAGGATTAGCGCCGACAGGACAGAGCGCGGGGGCGGAGAACGCATTGTTGGCGTACAAAAGCCGACAGCGTGAAGAGTACGCGAGGAGAGTGAAAGGGCGGCGGCCATTTTGCAACACTGGATTAATATGCTAAATGCGCAACTGAAAACAAAATTGCGCTTATTAGGTGCGAGTGTGTGTTTGTGTTGGTTGTTGTTGTTGTGGTGTGCATTGTTGCATGCAACATGTTGAATTTAATTGTGTGCAAATCACTTTCGGCTCCGCTATGCGCATCAATTTAAATTAATTTCGACAAATATATTTCAAATTCAATAACAACAACAACAACAGCAGCAGCAAAGCGCATACAGTAAAATCAACACATATACCCTTCCAACAACAATAACTGCAGTGCAATAGTGCCGATTGAATTGAGTGCTCGCCGGATTAAATTAATCAACACAGCGTTGCATTTGCGCGCAACGAGTGTGCAAATGCTCAATGTGTGTGTGTGTGTGTGATGGTGTTGGTCACACACCCAACTACACGAGCTAACCCATACTAGTACAAATGCAAACACGAACAACCGAACACACACACACACACGCATGCAAACATTTCAAAAGCGAAAACAGTTTCGAAATGAATTTTGCAAAACTTCAGCGGTCAAACGTTTCATATGTGCGGCGCTGGGTGGAGGACATGGCGCAACCATAAACGCGTCAGCATGTTGCCACACTAAAACACACACACACACACACACACACACAAAACATAACACAACACGGCACGGCACAAATTTCCATTCTAAACACAAATCGCCATAAAACGAAGTTGTGTGGCGGTGCGAATGCGGCGCCAACATCGGACAAGCTTAGCTGTCGTTGGCTGCTGGCTGTTGACTGTTGGTTGCTGGGATGAAATTTAAATGTTAATGCAATTTTTGAGTTTTTCGGGGATTATTTAATTTTGTTGGGCGAGTGGCGGCAACTGAATCTATTAGTGAGTGCTGGAGTGTGGGTTGTGTGTGAGTGTATGTGTGTGTGTGGGAAATATTGAAACGTGGCCATATGGAAGGATTTGGCTAAATTTTCAATTCTCTTACGCGCAGCAAAAAGCTATTCATTTGAGGCGCAACGTGACTGTGTCGCACAGTGCTTTGTCAGTGGACAAATATAGCAAAAACTGTTAGTGCCAAATTCAATGCATTTCATTTCGATATTTGAACTTCGAGGTTCGAGCATTCAGTGTGAAGAGTACTGAGCGATTATCAAAAGCAGGGATAGGTAATCAGAATGTATATTATCATTTCAGAGCTTACAGGGTATGCAAAAAATTATTTTATATTAGAAATTTGAAACCAAATTTTATTAAAATTTTAACTGTGAACACAAATTCTATCAAAATGTAAAGAAAATAGTTACGTATTTCAAATTTGAAACCAAATTTGATCAAAACGTATGAAAAAATTATGAATTGTTGCAAAAAATAATTTGCAATTTCAATAAAAAAGTGGACAAAATTATATAAAATTTTAATTGTGAAACCAAATTTTATCAAACTGTAAAAAATATAGTTTGGTACTTCAAATTTGAAAGCAAATTTGATCAAAGGGTATGCAAAGTTGAAAAAAATTTATATTAGTAATTTGTAGTGTCCGACCGAATATTCGGTTTCGGTTTCGGCCCAAATAAGTGGTTTCGGTTTCGGTTTCAGTTTCGGCCAAAACATGGCCGAAAAGCCGAAACCGAAACTTTTTGGAAAATTTTTGGACATTTTATTGTGTAGCAGATATATAGTGAAAGGAGGTGTAATTTGGATGCCACCAATGTAAATAAACTTTTTTTTAGCATATAATATTAAATGATTTAATTTAGAATATTAGCGAGTAACGTATAAAAGGGTGATTTTTTCATGTTTATGTTTTTGAAAAATGAGTAAATTGTTTTTATTAATAAGTATTTATTTATTTATGTTATGTTTGTTTGTTTGTTCTTTATTTACTTAATGTAAAATTCGTTTGTTGAAAAAAAAATGCTTGATATGGTGATTTTTATTTTAACTAGAAAGTTTCGGTTTCGGCCGAATATTAAAAAAAAACCGAAACTCGGTTTCGGCCCAAAAAAGTGGTTTCGTTCGGACACTAGTAATTTGAATCCAAATTTGATCAAAAAGTAGACAAAATTATTTAAAATTTTAACTGTGAAAGCAAATTTTATCTAACTGTAAAAAATATAATTCCGTATTTCAAATTTGAAACCAAATTTGATCAAAGGGTATTCAAATTTGATCAAAGGGCATGCAAACAATATGAAATGGGGAGCAAAAAAATTTATATTAGTAATTTGAAACCAAATTTGATCAAAAAGTAGACAAAATTATTTCAAATTTTAACTGTGAAACCAAAAAAATAGTTTTGTATTTCAAATTTGAAACCAAATTTGATCAAAGGGTATGCAAAAATTAAGAAATGGGGGGAAACAATTTTATATTAGTATTTTGAAACCAAATTTGATGAAAAAGTAAACAAAATTATTTAAAATTTTAACTGTGAAACCAAAAAAAATAGTTTTATGAAATGGAGGAAAAAAAATTTATATTAGTCATTTGAAACCAAATACAATCAAAAGGTGGACAAAATTATTTAAAATTTTAGCTGTGAAAACAAATTTATCTAACTGTAAAAAATATAATTCCGTATTTCAAATTTGAAACCAAATTTGATCAAAGGGTATGCAAAAATTATGAAATGGGGGAAAAAAATGTATATTAGAAATTTGAAAGCAAATGCATTGAAACAGTGGACAACATTATTTAAAATTTGAATTGTAAAACCAAATTTTATCAAACTGTAAAAAATATAGTTTTGTATTTCAAATTTGAAACTAAATTTGATCAAAACGTATGAAAAAATTATGAATTGTTGCGAAAAATAATTCTTATTAAAAACTTAAACCAATTTCAATAAAAAAGTGGACAAAATGATTTAAAAATTTTAATTCTGAAACCAAATTTTATCAAACTGTAAAAAATATAGTTTCAAATTTTTTTTATTATTTCACATTTGAAACCAAATTTGATGAAAAGGAATGCAAAAATTATGAAATGTGGGAAAAAAATTTATATAAGTAATTCGAAACCAAATTTGATCAAAAAGTAAACATAATTATTTCAAATTTTAACTGTGGAATCAAATTTTATCAAAATGCAGAAAAATATCCGTATTTCAAATTTGAAACTAAATTTAATCAATAAGCATGCAAAAACTATACAATGTGGAAACAAATAATTTTATATTAGAAATTCAATCAAAAGTTGGGCAAAATTATTTCAAATTTTAATTGTGAAACCAAACAAAAATATTTTTGTATTTCAAATTTGAAACCAAATTTGATCAAAGTCGAACCACTGCTCCATTTTTTCGCCACTTTTGTATGTATTACATGCATTGTTAGCTGTCCGAGTGTGTGTTTGTGTGTGTGTGCCGTAAATTGCAGTAGCGGCTCTGCAATTCTGTGCTCCATGTAAGTAAGCTAAATATGAGCTTCTTACATGCTGTTATGTAGGGAAATATGTTTTTTCAGGACTTTATAAAATATTTCTGTACATTTCTGAAGATATGGGAAGCCTTAGATCGCAAAACAATCTAATCCTCTTGCTCGGGTAGCTTAAGAAAAATAAATAAAATTTTAGAAATTAGCAAGTTTTACTGTCGTAGGGTCATAGGTAGTAAGATAGCTCCAGGAGGATAGGTACAACTGGGATTGGCCCCATTTATGAAAGCTGAAGACTCCAGCTACATTTTAAGGGTATTATTTTTTCGATAAACCTGATCATAGTAACGAAACAAGATTTTCTGTTTTTTTTAGAGATTTAAGATGGCTTTTTGAAATGACAAATTTGCTCAAAAGTTTCTCTAATTTCACGAAAGTTTTTGTCAATTTTGGAAAGATTTAGTAAGATTATCCTTTTATCCATTTTTAATTGTTTTCTCTTGGATTCTATTACTTTCTATAAAATTTCAAGCACATATACGTTTCAAAATAATTTACAAGTCCGTTTACTGTTCAATGGAATACAAATTTTCAAAAAAATAAAATAAAAAGCATAACCGGAAATTCTCGTTTTTCGGGGACCCCTCAGCCGTCGCCGCACCGGGCCCCCGAGCACCTTAAGCCGGCACTGGTAAATTGAGAAGTTAATTCTCGTCGGAAATGTTCGAACAAAGCGCTTATTAAATAAAAGTGCACCGTGACACTTTTACACAATTAAAAAACCGCCAGTCGAAAGCAAAAACAAAAAGGAACATAATTGAAATAACGGAAATATAACACAAGAAATAAGGATAAAAACCGAAAACCTATTTGAAGCAGCCAGAATGGGACACACACTCAATTGGCTGCAATCTAATTTTGTCCTATCAGCAGTTGGACTACGGCAGCTGCTGAGCGAGTTGGCGGCGCGTGGCCGCCGGACGTGCATTGCCGCACTCATTTGCTAATGTCACTTACGTGATGCCAATTTCGTTTGCTACCACCAAACGCACACACACACATGCACACGAATTGGCGTTCGCTGGGTTCACAAGCCTGGAAAAAATGCTGCTACCAGATTCCGTTTACTAGCAACTTGGCCATGTCGAACTTACACAGCATCGCATTCACCACCCAACCACGCCTACTGCACACACACACACATGCTCGACGCTGCTCAGTTCGTTGTATAGTGCGCTGTCCGTCCGTGCTGTGTTATCAGCGCAGGTATTTCAATTAGTGCAGCGATTATCCTGGCCAGTCCAAAAAACGAGCAACTTTTTCGTTGCCCCAAAGCGGCCGCCGCTGTAACCGAATGCCTGTGCCAGCTGCAGACACAGAAACGACAGCGAAATTGGCTGCCACTGCCGTCGTTTTCCTTCTTTCTTCGATTGTTTTTATTGCTGTTGCTGATTTTGTGCCGCTTTCCACCCTGCGCTGACTTTTTTGTTGTGTCAGCGGCCAAGCGCGTAGCGTAAGCAGCGCATTAGCTGACGGAATGGGAATTTGAAATTAAATTCTTTTGCGTAATGGAATCAAATCGGGCATTAGTTTAGCGAATATCGATCCAATTTTAAATTAAATACAGTCATTTCGGCAACGCGCCACACATTCACACGAATGCGCACCCGGACGCGTGTGTGCGGCGTGCCACTGCCCACATGCCGCGCGCCGCTGTGACCCTCCTGCTACGTGCCGGCAAAAGTTCTTCAAAGACACACACACACACACACACACACATAGGCATACATACGCGCAGCAAACATGTCAGAAATAACAAAACGCTTTTGTTGGGGAGTTGGGGACCAGAAGCGCGGGGAGCATATCAATTGAGTTGAATTGAGTGACGTTGAGTGCTGCATGGAAATGATCAAAATGAAGATTTTTTTTTAAGGCGAATTAGACAATCGCCGCCTACTTTTGCGCCTAAACAGAAGAAGGGGAACTTAAAGGTGGAAAGGAAATCCTGCTTTAGTTGGAAATGGTACATAATATTTTGTAAAGTTTGAAAAACTTAGCTTCAATCTCTCTGCGGACTATGCAGAACAAACAAATTTTTTAGAACAAAAAATAATTTTTTTACAACAATTACAATTTTTCTAACAATTTATTGATTGATTTTTTTTATCAAAACTTAAAATATTTTTTAAAAACATAAAAGTTGGAAAATATTCGGAAATATAGCATTCAAGCTCATTTTGCATAATCTTCGAATGATTGCAAAAATGTCAGAAATTTTTGCGAAGAAAGAATAAAGTTTTGGCCACATTTTTATTGAAAGTTTGCTTAAGAATACTTTTTAACAAATTTTTAACTAACATATTTTTTATTCAAATTTTGAATTTTGTCTTTAAATGATTGCAAAAATGTCAGAAATTTTGTCGAACAAAGAATACATTTTTTACCAAATTTTTATTGAAAGTTTGCTTAACAATTCTTTTTAACAAGGTTTTAATTAATATATTTTTACTTTAAAAAATTCATTCGAAGCTCATTTTGCATAGTCTTCGAATGATTTCAAAAATCTTAGACATTTTTTCGAACAAAGAATAAATTTTTTAACACATTTTTATTGATAGTTTGCTTAACAATTCTTTTTACCAAATTTTAGTTAACATATTTTTTCTTTAAATCAAAGCTCGTCAGAAATTTTTTCGAAGAAAGAATAAATTGTTTACCAAATTTTTATTGCAAGTTTGCTTATCACTACTTTTTAACAAATTTTTAACTAACATATTTTTTCTTTAAATCAAAACTTATAATGGTTTCTATAAACATAAAAGTTGGAAAAAATTCATTCAAGCTCATTTTCCATAGTCTTTGTATGATTTAAAAAAATTTCAGACATTTTTTCGAAGAAAGAATAAATTTTTGACCACATTTTTATTGCAAGTTTGCTTAAGAATTCTGTTTAACAAATTTTTAATTAACATATTTTTCTTTAAATCAAAACTTAAAATATTTTCTATAAACACAAAATATGGAAAATATTCATTCAAGCTCATTTTGCATAGTCTTCGAATGATTGCAAAAATGTCAGCAATTTCAAAATGCCAATGCTGCAAAGTCACAAATTGGCCAAATTGGTAACACTTTGCAGTTAGGCTGAAAATGTGGCCATTTAAATGCTGCCACACTTCGAACAACTCCCCAAGTTGGCCCCCTGGCCCCAAGGCCACCACTGAAAAACACCATTAGGGCAGCAACAGTCGGTGGCTGGTAACTGGTGGTGAATGGGGTGGCAAAGGCCGATTAGAGAAGAGCAGCTCAACGTAAATGATCGTTAAATGCATACAAGAACAACAAAAGCAACCAGAACCAATGCCAAAATGAAAACAACGCAAATTCGAGAAGCAGGAGAAACCCACACGCACACACTGACAAATCGGCTCGGGCACTCGGCTACAAGCATTCATTTTGTTTTTATGTTACTGTTGTTGTTGTTGTTGTTTGCATTTATTTGCCGTGTGCCGTAATGCAGCATTAAAAATTCTACTTCGAAATCCGACACATGAAAAGATGAAAATGAGGAAATGATGTGCTTTATGCTGCATGCCACACTCACACACACACACAGAAACGGCAGGCAACGCATACGAGGCGAGGGAAGGCAAAGTGTATAAGTAGAGAGAAATAGGCAGGAAATGCCGCAAATGCCATGTAAAAGGATTTTCGCTCGTTGGCTTACTGAACGGCAACAGCAGGCAACTCTAGTCGAGCCACAACAACAAAAAACAAAAACAGCCACAGCAGCAGTAACAGCAAAAAGCGGCAGCACGAGTGGCACAAACAGTCAGCGAGTTGGGTAAATTGGTTTAGGTGTGTGTGTGTGTGTGTGTGAGTGAGTGTGTTTGTGGTGGCAGCGTAAGCATATGCATGCCACATGTGGCACGTTGAATGGCGCTGCAGCGTTACCGCACGCGATTTGCTTGCCACACACACACACAATCCCAGCTAACGCATTGAAAGCGGCCTAAGAAACAACAAAACTGAAAACAACAACAACATCGTATAAACGACTGTCATTTGCTGTGTGTTGCTGTTGCTGTTGCATCAACCAAGTGAAAAGCGCTTAGGCGAAAAAACGAGAAAACGAGAAGCAGAAGAAATGTTGCACGAAACACACATTTCCATTGCCTCGTTGCGCTTTCGTTCCTTTCAAATTTACAGCCAGCATCGTTAAACGAGCTCAAATGCATAAATGCAATGCGGCGACACCACAAAACGATCAGCCGACTCTGACGACCAGCTCTCGTCCGCACGCCTCCGCTGGCCAACGACGAACACTCGGCGCGGAGGAAAGCAGACAATTCGCATAACTTTGGCAAATTTTCGACTTGCATCGATTTTGATTTGATGCGCCAAGCGTGCCACGATTTGGCCCAAGCACCGACACCGACCTTGCAACAGCGACTCGCCGCAGCCAGAAGCCAGCTTTGCCACATTTCTCCGTTTCTCGCTGGCTTCTTCCGGCTGCAGTCACACAGTTGGCGCTGCCTGCTGGTTGCCTGTTGCCCCTTCGCCCCCGCCAGTGCCATTGACGCCGTCATTGATTGCACAGACGGCGAGCGCGAACGCCCGAACGCACCGCGCACATTTGCACGTCCGAGACGTGCCAGCAGGAATGCGAGTGCTTCCGTTTCTTTAGCTGCGGCTGCCGCGCTTTACGTGGGCAACTGTGTGTGTGTGTCGGTGTTTGCGTCGGTGTCGGCGTGCTGTCGGTATGTGTCAATCCACCAACGCGCCGCGGCTGACGAGCGCAGACAAAATCGAACTTGTGCCAATTCAGATTTGCCATCATTAGCAGAAGAATTCGTAAAAGGATGTGAGCGAGAAAATTCCCTGCGGATGCCTTGAGAGATTTGCTTTGAGCTTGCAGTGAGCTCAGCGCCAACAAAAAAGACGAAGCGCAAAGTTAGTTAAAGTTGACTGTAAGAAATGATTAGATAAACATGCAAAAGTTGGCAAAGAACCGAATTGAATCAACCGATTGAAAAGAGAGACTGAAATTTGACTGGAATAAACGCCCAATTGGGAAATGAAAAAAACATTTGTGCAATAAGCTCAAAGGGGAAGTTTGAAAGTGTTGGGCTGCAGCTGAGTTTAACTGAAATTGGGTAATATTCAGTCAGTGATGACTGAAATTAAATGCAAAGTTAAAAAATTGTCAAACTCAGCCAGTTGTAACAGTAGTGCAACTTTTGCAAGTATTATATATCCTGGTTGAGAAAAGATGAGAGAGAAGAGGAGAGATGAAGAGGAAGGAGAAGAGAAGAGAGAAAAGGAGAAGAGAAACAGAGAGTACATTCACTTAAGTATAGAGTTTGTGACGCCCAAAGAAACGCGAGATGGCTATAGGAAAGTATCTAACTATATACATTTTATATATATATTATGTATATATTTTATATTTATAAATATATATTTTTATTTTTATATATTGCAAAAAAAAATTTACTGGCCATATTCGTATATTTGCCCGTCTGTCCAGATTTTGTCTGCTTGCTGTTTTGGAATAGCGAGTTCGAAATTTTTCTGTAGAGTGAAATAAATAAATAAATAAAAGAATAAATAAATAAATAAATTAATTAATTAATTAATTAATTAATTAATTAATTAATTAATTAATTAATTAATAATTAATTAATTAATAAATAAATAAATAAATAAATAAATGAATAAATAAATAAATAAATAAGTAAATTACTAAATAAATAAATAAATAAACAAATAATGAAATAAATAAATAAATAAATAAATAATTAATAAATAAATAAATAAATAAATAAACAAATAAATAAATAAATTAATTAATTAATAAATAAAAAAATAAATTAATTAATTAAAAAAGTAAATAAATAAATAAGTAAATAAAATTTAAAAAAGAAATAATTAAATAAATAGATATCTAAAGGTCTATTGGTGGGTACGTCCATTTATCGAAGCGTTTGTCTGCGTCTACACGTTCTTTTGTTTCCCCAACTATCCTCCTAAGTTTGATGTAAGTTCAACATTCGATTTGTCCGTCTGTTGGCCTGCTTATTCATTTTTCTGTCCATCTGTTTGTTTGTTTTCCGTATATCTTTCCAACTGCATCTCAATCCTTGCCGTCCATATTTAAGTCTGTTTAACTAGTGGCCTATCCATTTATCTGTCTATCCGTTTGTCTGTCTTTACGTAGATCCATTCATCTTTTCATCCGCCTGTAAGCCCATCCAACTATACATCAGCCTATCTGTCCAGTATGTCCAATTGATAGTCTCTCCGTCTATCTGTCTCTCCGTTCGTCCTTTTGCAATCGTCTTCCCTGTATATCCATCAATCTGTGCCTCTATCGGTCGGCTCTTCTGCCTACGAGTAATTGTTCGTCTATACCTCTGTCTGTCTTCTATGTCTGTCTATCCCTCTCTTTATCTTCCTGTTCCTTCGTCTGTACTTCCATTGGTTCACTCATTCAACCGCCTCACCTGTCTCTTCATCCATTTATTCCTCTTTCTGTCTAACTATCCCTCTTTTTAATCATCTATTCTTTTGTCTATCCATCTGTTATTGGTTTGTCTATCCGTCTGTCTGTTTATCCATCCGTTTTTTCTTCGGACCGTCTATTTATACATCCATCAATTTGTAGCTCTGTCGGTCAGCTCTTCTATTAATTTGTTCGTCTATATCTCTGTCTGTCTTCCATGTCTGTCCATCACTCTCTCCATTTGCCTTCCATTAGTCCACTCATTCAACCACCTCACCTCTCCATCTATTTATTCCTCTTTCTGTTTGTCTATCTCTCTTTTTAATCATCTATTCTTCTGTCTATCCATCTGTCTATTGGTTTGTCTATCCGTCTGTCTGTTTATCCATCGGTTTTTTCCTCGCACGGTCTATTTATATATCTATCAATCTGTGCCTCTGCCAGTCAGTTCTTCTCCCTTCTTGTTCGTCTATATCTCTGTCTCTCTTCCATGTCTGAACATCGCTCTCTCTGTTTGCCTTGCATTGATTCACTCATTCAACCGCCTCGCGTCTCCATCTATTTATTCCTCTTTCTGTCTGTCTATCTCTCTTTTTAATAATCTATTCTTTTGTCCATCCATCTGTCTATTGGTTTGTCTATCCGTCTATCTGTTTATCCATCCGTTTTTTCCTCGGACCGTATATTTATATATCTATCAATCTGTGCCTCTGCCAGTCAGTTCTTCTCCCTTCTTGTTCGTCTATACCTCTATCTGTCTTCCACGTCTGAACATCCCTCTCTCTTTTTGCCTTCTGTTGGTCTATTCATGCAACCGCCTTTCCTGTCTCTCCATCTATTACTTTTATCTTCTAAATCATCTATTCTTTTGCCTATCCATCGGTCTATTGGTTTATCTAGCCTTCTGTTTGTGTATCCGCCCGTCTTTTCCTCGGACCGTATATTTATCGTTCAATCTGTCAATTTATTTGTCCATCCCATCCTATGTCTGTCTGTTCATAAGCCTTTCCCTCTCGCCTGTCTATTTATCTGTACATCCCTCTTTACCTCTGTCCAACTCATTTCTTGATTGTCTGCGCATCCGTTTGTCTATCCATCTGTCTATTTGTTCGTCTATCCCTCTGCCTGTCTGTCCATCCGTCTGTCTTCCTCCGGCCGTCTTGTCTGTCTATCTGTTTTTCCATTTGATTGTTTATCTATTCATTCGTCTACTCCCTCACCCATCTGCCGGTCGGCCATAACTCCGTCTGTATGCCATTTTGTCCGTCCGTCTCCTTCTCTATCTGTCGCATGAAAAAACCAAATCTGTAATCTGCTACACTTCCAAATGCGCCATCGTTGTCAGAAAAACAAACCGCGTGACAGCCCATTTCTAGTGTCACTGCCACACACCCAATGTGCAAAAAATACAATAAAAACTGCCAACACATGTCGCCAACTAAATCAAATACAATAAAATAATTTATGTGTGTACACAGCGACAACAACACCAATCATTAATATTATTGTAGGAGTGGGCGAGAGTAATTTACGAGGACGCCCGAAATTATGCAGCAATAAATAAACAAAGGCAAAACTAATCACAATAATCGCAATGAAATAAAATTAATAAAAATGTGTTTGGCGTTGGCCGCAAAGTGGCAAAAACAACAATGTCGGCGAACATAAATAAAATTAGCATCTAGCAAATGGAACAAGTGGAAATGAGAAAAACTAATAAAAGGCTTTTGCCCAGCCAGCCGAATAACACACACACACACACACACACCCACACACACACACAAAACAACAATCGCAGCAGCAGTAGCAAAACAACGAGGACGATGAAAAAAATCAAATGAAATGAAACAAAAATACCCTAAATGACCCACTCGACACCACGCACAGCGAACAGGTCGCGCGCCGGCGATAACAAATGGCCGAGCGGGTCGTAAGAGGGGGGCGGGAGGGCGCCAAAGACGCACCTGTAGTCGGCGCAGGTAGAGGTACATAGTTTGTTGTTGTTGTGGAAGTTGTTGACTCGAATGGCACCAAAACGAAATGGAGGAACGAAATTGTGCGAAAAATGCGCGCGCGGACGGTGGTGGCGATGCGACAGCGAAGCTAGAAACCACTTCGTCTAATTAAAGCCATCGAAAACTTCCGATCGTAAAAAATAATTAACTTTCGTGCGAAAGCGTGGCAAACGCGATGCGGGGAACCAACCAACAGTCGACAAAGGCGTTGAAATTTGCTACTTTTTGGCATATTTATTTCTTGAGTTTCGTGGAGGCGCTTGGCGCCATTTCATAACGCGTGCCACTCGGCCGCCTCCACCACCCCCCCCGGCGCGTAGTGCTGTGCCGACTGCTGGCGGCACATAATGGTTATTAGTGTCGAATTTGTGGGCTTTTGTTTGTTAGAGGAGCGAAAAACGACTCTAACTGAAAAGACTAAACTAAATGTCGACAACAGCTACAACAACAACAACAATAGTAGTATCGAAATAGGTATAGCGTTAATGTGGCCATGCAGCGCCCAAGTGGCATTCAACACTTTCGGCCGCATTCGAGTGGCAAATTTGAATGTTGCTGCGGCCGTTGTTGTTTATTTGCACAACTGATGGCGGGGCGGCGCAGCGGGCAGTGGCACCGCACAAAATGGCGTGTAAGCACGTTTTGTCCCTTTTTGCATGACACACAAAGAACCAACTCTCACGCACTCACACACACGCACACACACAGAGCAGGGCTCTTTCTTTTGCCTTTGCCTCCTTAGGCCGGCGTCACTTGAACGCCACTCTTTGTCGATTCATAATCGATTGCATTTGCCTTTCAAGTGGTTTCTGGCCTTTGAAGGCAAAGGCCGCAAACGCGGCAACCCAGCGCCACCCTCGGCCCAGCGCTCTCGATGGACTTAAGTGTTTTATGGCCAATTTGACGAATGACCCGCACAAGTGCGGCCGCTAACGAAAGCGTAAACGCACAAACGAAAACATTTTCATTTCATTCTCTCGAAGCTTTTATTGTTGATGTTGTTTTTGTTGCTTATATTAGCATTGTTTTTGTTTTTATTTCCATTTAACTGGCTCGTTTGATTCGATGGCAGACATTCGTTCCTTTTCTTTTCTGTCCTTTTGAGGCGAAACGTCCATCTTGTGCTTTGCTTTTCGTGTGTTTTTCTGGCCATCTTTATTTTCATTTTTACTTTGTCTAATATTGTTTGTTGTTGTTTTATTGCTAAGGACAATCGATAAGCGGCCACTTGTCTTGTTGCTATTTTAGCTAATTTATTCCGATGTAATCGTCCATAAATAAACGCCAAATTGATGTGGGCGTCACTGGGCAGCTGCTCTTCACACTGTTGCTGCTGCTGCTGTTGTTGTTGCTGCTGCTGCTGTCGATCTAATATAGATGTAGCTGCTGCGTACGCACACGCCAATTAAGTGCACTGGCCGGTTGCTACGCTGGCGGAATAATTAAATGCCAACTGCCGCGTCGTTTCACGAAACCGAATGCTGCAGCAGCCCGCATGGCTTTGCCTACTCGGACTTGCTCTGAGCGCCGTCAGTCAGCTGACCTTTGCGTCGTTGCTTGACAGGCAGGTGGCTGAAGGCTCAGGAAGCGGACCGTGGAGGGCGGCGGCTTTCATTCAGCAAGCAATCATCAATAATTTTGAGCAGCAGAAATTAAGGTCAGCATAACGAAATGCGCCAATTTAGCTGCAATGTGCGAAAAGATGGGAATTCAACGGTCATTTCTGGAGCTGGTGGCTGACGTTGGCCAAAGAGCATTTAGCAAGAATTGCCTGCTGTCTACAAATCGCTGTCATTTACTTTTGCAACAGCGACCCGTTTGCGACTGTTACGCATTTCACTTTACTTGGATTTGCCAAGTTTTCTTCGGCTCATCTTTCGTTTTTCGTTCTTCTTGTTTCTTCATAGCATGCGCCATTTTTCATGATTATTTGCATCTCTTAACATTTTTCCATGTAATTTAATTTTGCCGCGCTTACAAAAGTGCAAACTCAAGTGCGGCAATAAGACGAGCGAGGCGCACAGTGGTTTCGGCAGTTGAGACTACGTGTGAAAATTTTTTTAAATAAGTACGTAAATATTTATTAATTTAATTTATTATTTTATATTAAATTTTTAATTTATTTAATTATTTTTAATTTATTATATTATTATATATATTTAGCAGCCGCCGTGGCTCAGTTGGTTAGTGCGTTGGACCGCGAGTCGAAGGCAGCGGCCCAGGTTCAAATACTGCCTGTAATAACACCTAAAAAAAAATAACGGGAAAACTCGTTTTCTCTTTCGGTGGCTGTCCTCTCAGCTGGAAATGGCAACCCTCTGAGAGTAAAAATTGCTTATGAAAGAGCTCCCAACCTGCCGTTCGGAACCGGCATAAAACTGTAGGTCCCTTCCACCCGCGTACAAATTCACACGCACAACACGGGTGGTTGCGGGAAGCTAGGCCTTAGTCTCGCGTAAGCGGGCTGTCGTGCCAGTCAATTATTATTATTATTATTATTATTATTATATATATTTATTATTTTATTATTATAATATTTTTGAATTTATGTAATTATTTAATTTTATTAATTTTCTAATTTTTCTAAAATTTTATTATAATAAATTTATTTTTATTTTATATTAAATTCCATTTAATTTGATTTCTTTTTAAATTTGTTTAAAGTTTTAAATTATGTCTTAATTTTCAAATATTTTATCTCATTAGTTATTTTGTAGGTCAATGCAAAGTTTTACTTTTTCATTTTCATTATATTTTTTTAACTTTATTTTTGTATAAAATTGCAATTAATTATTTCAAATCCTAATAACTTCGGGGTTAGTGCTGGAGTGCATAGAGGCACTGAAAAAACCTTGGCATATACAACCAGGTCAAAAGTCTCTGTGTCCCAGGACACCAAAAACACGCAGAGTTACTAAGACTTGAAGAAAGAACCAGGAATTCAGAACACTGGTCTAACGCGAAAAGTATTACTCAGAAAATAATTTTCAGAATACAATTTGAAAAATTGAACTTACCACATGAGGCTTATTTTAGAATCAAAACCAAAAACTCGCCCCGTAATTTTTATTTTGTGAACAAAAAATAAAACTGAAAAAAAAATTCTCATTCTTCAAGTGACAAATAAAACTGACCGCATAATTTTAATTTTTCCCCAAAAAAATAAAACTCAACAAATAATTTTTATTTTCTGATCAAAAAAAAAATCAACAAATAATTTTTATTCGGTGAGCACAAAGTAAAAATAAAAAAATAAGTTTTATTTTTGATTTTTATATTTAGCTCATAATTTTTACGGTCCCTGCTTTAAATTCTATTCTATTTCAAATCGCATCCCAAACTTCAACCAACATCCATCACCGACCCCACTGTGCGCCGTCGCAACGTCTGCCAGCCACCGAATGGACCGCCGACAATCCGCTGAAATCCCAACTGATTGTTGTTGCTTCTAAGCGGCTGCTGCGGCAACGCATTTTAGTTTTTATGAGCTGCCTCAATTTCCCTTCGGCGCCATTTCGCTATGCGTTGTCGTTGCCTTTGCTTTGCACATTTTCCAACTTGATTTCTTTCTTTCATTTCTTGTACTTTGCATTGCTTGCTTGTCGCATCACTTTACAGCAATGATGCTGAAACAAAAAATGCTGCAACAATAAAAACTACATACACCAACAACGGCCACAAAAACAATGAAGCACAACAAATTGTCACACTCGCAGCGAGACTCACTCGAAAACCCATTCCCGGACATTGACTGCGTCTTTGTTTTGCCGCTCCGCTCACTAAGACTAACGCGCCGACTTTCAATTGCTTTGCTTTCTAGGCGGCGGCGCTTTTCTTAGGATCTGCACGCTTGAAATGTCAAGCGGCAGTTGGCAACAATGCGACACCGACCGAGTGCGACAAGTAGACGCCGCAGTTGCTGTATTTGTGTGTGTGTGTGCGGCATATAGAAATTCTAGCACGCATTCAGCAACAATAACAACAACAAAAATAATAAGAACAACAACAGCAATAACACAGACTGCGACGCTGATCGAGACGGCTGGCAGGAGGGGCAAGCGAGAATGAAATGGAGAGTGGAGGTTGGAGCAGGCAGCTGCCGGATATGGAAATGCGCAGCTCATTGTCGCAAATGCGGCATGCGCTGCTGCCATTAGGGTGCAAATAAATTTTAACTAAAGGAATTTTTATAACTGCAATAATACACTCGCGCCCGCGCACCTCCCCGCTGCAGGTAAGCATTTTACAAGCCTAATATTGTCTAACGGAGCGTGTGGCCATTTGCCAGCCAGTGGAACGGAATGTTTGCGAGGGCGAGGGCGACAGGGGCGGTGCGAGCGGTCTGGCCGAAATGTTGCGTGCGTTAAAGTAGCAAAGCGCAAAAATTCCCAATTGTGTCGCTCAAAAGTTGTAAAAGGAGTGAACAGAAGGCGGACCTGGGTTGAGGGCGGCAGAGGTTGGGGGAGGGCTTTATTACGTGCGGCTTGTAAAACAACGCGTTACGCTGGCATTTATTTGTTTATGAGTGTATGCGTGAAAGCGTATGTTCACGGCTTGTCTGTCTGTCTGGCTGGTTGTTTTTTTTTGTCTGTGTTGGTGAGTATGTGTTTAGGTGCGGCAGGTGTAGCGCTTTTAATAAACCTGCCAACACACTCTCTGCTAAATTAGGATTCGTTTTTTGTTTTTGGTATTTTATTTGGCCAATAATAAGAACTCGTCCCGGCCCCCACACGCCCCCTGCCACTTTGTATTTCACCCGCAGCGGAGTAAAAAAAAAATTTGCTTATGGCCGACACTTTGGTGCGGCGCACTGGCAGCTGATTAGTGGCACACGTAGACGAGGGCGCGAACGTCTGACAGACGAAGGCTGCGCTACAAATTATCGCGCCGACAAACGCCGCTAATGAGCTCCGGCCGCCGAGCCGTGGCAGCGACGCTTGACACGCGGTGCAGTTGACACCGGCACAACGGCCGAGTGGCTGAAACGTGCTCAAGTGGACGCTTCGCTCACACTCACACTAACACACACACACACACACACAATTCGTAAACTAATCAAACCAACCCAACTGGCAATGCGCTCGCGCCCGATCAACCGACTCGACTAGACGAGGCAAAGAATGAATTGTGCCTTGGTTTGAAATGGCGTCGAGCGCTTTTTAATGCGAAATTAAGTTTAGTTTTTATTATAATTTTTTTAGAATTTTTTGCGCTCGCATCGATTGTCCGCGTGTTTCGCTTGTAGCCGCGCGCTCCGGTTTGCGCTTCAGCCACGCTAAATTGTACACATTTCCAGCTAGTTAACGAATTTTCGCATTTCGGCTATTCGGTCCTCCCCATTGGCAGCCAATAATGAGCTGGCAAGTGTTGTTATCATTCAGCACACTTCGCCAGAGCTGCACTCGCCGTTGTCCGCACGTAGGAAACCATAGTCGGTCCGCAGCAGCTGTGCAGGACACTGCAACGTGGCAAGTGGCCGCACGCGCAACCAGCAACAAAAAAAAACGAAAAATTAATTTTTCCAATGGCAGCGAAAATTGAACAAACGGCAAATTTGCAAACTAAAGAAAATGAAGAAAAAGTAGAGCAAATAAAATGTAAGAGAACGCAAGAAAAATGTCGAGAAAAAATATAAATTGGCAACAATGCGGAAGGGGAGCAGCGCAAATAGAGTTGGCGATATGCGGCTAATGGCGCCGACTTGGGCGCTCGCACGGCGCGCTCTACACAAACACCAACAACAAGAACGCTATGGCAACACTGGCTGCGCGGTTGTAAATATTGGCCAATATTGGCGCCAAAAGGGGCGCACGAACGCCAAACAGTTTAATTAAATTTTTTGCATTTGCCTTCTGTCAGCACAGTGCGGCGTCGTCTGCACGTCCTATGCATGTATGTGTGTGTGTTTGTGTAGGTGTAAACAATATGTATCGGCATATTTGCGCTGTAAGCGGATCTTTGTAGCGCAAAAGAAAATAATCTTATCAGGGGACCGAACCGCTGCAGACGTGCGGCACGTGCGGGGCCCGAGGAAGGAAGAAAGATGCCGAGTCGGAAGAACTGAGCGCAAAAATCGAATAGAAAAACACGAACGGCGCCAAATAGAGACGAAGGAATTGCGATACTAAGCAGATATGGCGTGGAAGAAAAAAATAAATGAAACTCAAGCAACAACAACAACAATGTATAGTGTTGTCATTTAATAAAAGTGGCGAAGGAAGATGGCAACAGTGGCTGTCGAGCGACGAGTGTCACTGCGCTGGTGAATTTGCATGCAAATGGTTGATGCGCGCGCCACCGCTATAGACTACAACAACAATAAGACAATAACAACAACAAAATCACAATAATACTACTACAAGAACAACTGAAGAAAAATAGTACTGAAATAGATTATCGAGTGTCTGTCTGCCGGCAGCTGCCGGCCACAAAAAAAAACAAAACAACAACAAAAATTGCTTACAAAATTACCAGCAGTAGCGAAAATAGCTGCGCCAAATTTACTGTTTGCTGTAACACTTAATTCTTCTCAACTCAGCGCCACATCCATGGCCGCACTTTCTGCAAAATGTTTTTTTTCTTTCAGTTTTTTTTAGTGCTGCTCATTTTTGGTGTGTGTGTGTATGTGTTTCCAAGGCCAATTCGTCCAAAGTCACAATAAAAATAAAGCAGCAGAGCACATACAACAAATCAAACAAAATAAGATAAGAAAATGAAATGAAATGTAAAGAAAAAACAAAGAACAACATTCAAATCAAATAAAATCACCGAAATCTCCACTAAGCGTTGGGCCAAAAGTCGCCGCAGCTTTTAGTGCTGCAAGCTGCATTCGGCACGCAAATCCCAAAACCTTCAACCAAACTGCAAATAACAGCGAACGACGCCAAGGCGCACCAACCTTGTCTCAATTAATTTAATTAAATCGCAATTTTCTTATCACCTACAAAGCGGGATTGAAATTAATTGTTGCCATTCAATGTTGCATGCATTGAGAATTAAGAAAAAAATAAACATTCTTATTGCATTTGAAGGTGAAAGGTGGAAAACACTGATTGGTGTCGAAGAAGGCAACTGAGGGCTTCGGCGTTTTAAAGTGGGAAGAAATACTTCAGTTCTGTGTCAATAATGTGTAAAAAAAACAGCTGAGGGCTTTGGCCTTCTAAAGTTGAAGGAAATACTTCAGTCCTGTGTCATTAATGTGTCGAAAGAAACAGCTGAGGGCTTTGGCCTTCTAAAGTGGGACAAAATTGTTCAATCCTGTGTCAATAATGTGTCGAAAGAAACAGCTGAGAGCTTTGGCTTTCTAAAGTGAGACGGAATACTTTAGTCCTGTATCAATAATGTGTCGAAAGAAACAGCTGAGGGCTTCGGCTTTCTAAAGTGGGAAGAAATACTTCAGTCCTGTGTCATTAATGTGTCGAAAGAAACAGCTGAGGGCTTTGGCCTTCTAAAGTGGGACAAAATTGTTCAATCCTGTGTCAATAATGTGTCCAAAGAAGCAACTGAGGCCTTCGGCTTTTTAAAGTGGAAGGAAATACTTCAGTTCTGTGTCATTAATGTGTCGAAAGAAACCGCTTAGGCCTTCGGCTTTTTAAAGTGGAAGGAAATACTTCAGTCCTGTGTCAATAATGTGTAAAAAACACAGCTGAGGGCTTCGGTCTTCTAAAGTGGGAAGAAATACTTCAGTCTTACTTCAGTCTGTCCTGAGTCCAAAAAAGCAACTGAGGGCTTCGGCTTTTTAAAGTTTTCCGCTTAAACTACAAAATATTTCACATTGTGCTTATTGGAAGGAGTCTTATAGTTCCTCCTCTATGTTGACCTGATTCTAACCTTATTTCGTTAAACAAATCCCAATCATTCTCTTTGGATTAACAACTCTGATGGTTTTTTGTGCTGCTTCTATTTTTCTATTTTGTTTATTTGGCTCATACGATTTCTTGCTTTCGAACTTCATTTGTTGATTTCTCACAACCCTCTGTGGTTTACTAGAATTTGGATTCAGGTTTTGGGTTTTCTCAGCTCCGCCAGAGCTTTCTCTGAAACTTTTCTACTGAAAACCATCTTCTTTATGCATTCGAGAAGCATAGCGTTGCATTCTAATGTCAGATAGTGCCACATAATTCAGATCAGCTCCGCATTTGTCATTGTGTCTAAGCAAATGATTTACAGTCAATGTTTATAACTCTTAAATCTCTTCTATTCAAATTTCTTAAAATATTTCAAATTTGTCTTTAAAATGTAAAATTAAAAAATTCAGTTTTGTTTAAAAACAAATTGAATTAAATTTTAAATATGCAGTTTTGTTTTTTACTTTTCCGTCAAGTTAACCTCTTATAACCAAAAAATCTTTTAATATTGTTTTATAAAAATTATGAAACAAACGCTCGCATACTTCATGCACTCGGCACGAATATTGCAAATGCTTTGAGTTCCTCAGGAAATCAACGGCTGCAGCGGCCTCACTGCACCTGTGTGTAGAAATAATTAAAACTCGTTGATGAGCGAGTCGAGGAGCGCAGCAGGCAGTCAGCGCAGCGAAGACCAACAACAGAGCGACGCTGCTGCATTGCGAATCGCGCGGCCACCATTAATCATGAGCGGCGCGCCGCAGCGTGGACCACTTTGCGCAGTCACTTTTTACTTTCCTTATGTACAGTCGCCGTTGGGTAAAAGGTGCGCACATTCGCACAATTGAAGCTAAATGGAAAATCACTTCGGCAACTGCAGCGACACACAAAACACACTCGACCACATGCGGACGCGCGTACAGCGGCGGCCGTGTGTCTGGCTGCTGCGCGGCCAACTGAATTAACTCCTTTCATGCGGCAGCTGTGTCTGGGCGGCGCCGCTGCCGGGTCGCGCGGCACAAAGCGCAGCGCATAATGTGCACAATGACGCGCTATTAGTCGCAACACCTGCTGACGTTCTCACAGCACTCGGTCGCCGACGCCGACGCCGAGGCGACGTTTGTTTGTGGTCCATGACTAACTTTGAAGCGCGCTGCATCAGTGCATGTGTACTTATGTGAGCTGCGAATATATCGCATACGAGTATCGTGTGTGTGTAGCTGAGGCGGCCGTCTTGCGCCGAGCAGCTTTTGCCATTTGGCCGAATGCCAAAAACGCTGCTGCTGCCGGCGCCTGGGGCCAACTTGAAATTTCTAAAGTGC